>JAPSES010000002.1:15490487-15502702 GCA_029822895.1 Maxillicosta whitleyi
CTTTTTCTTCAGCTTTGATATAATTACTTTTGAATTTACTCACTTTTAAATTAAATATAGTAAAATACATGCTTTACAATGATAAATGGTGATATGTGGCATAAAAATGTTAAATACAGAGAAAAATTCATTTGGGAACTGCTACAAAAGCAGCACTGGGTCTTTATTAGTTCATTTGCCATTTGAGGGAAATACTCAGTGCAGTTAGTGTTAATGAGTTTTTGGCTTTTTTAACTGTTGGTAGTGGTGCTTTTGTACACATTTTGGAAATCAACACATTGAGACATTTACTGTGTGTGTTGCCATTGTGAAAAACTCCCAATGTCTTCAGTAATGTTTCCATTAAGTTGCTCATAGCTATGATTCCAACAATGTGACAATAACACAGCATTATTCTAATTGTTTCTCCAACCGTGTCCACATGCAGTTAGTTCTCTGTTTTCCGTTGGGTCGAACCAGCCAAAGGAGATTTTAAAATAGTTCTCTATCAGACTCGCTGCCAATTCATTGCCCTTGTCCCTTAACCAAAGGCCCTCTCAACAAGATATTATGTGTCCAGGAATTAGCGTCCTCTTGATCAGGACAGCTTCTACTGCAAGTGCTTTCCCTAAGTAGATTTATTTTCTATTTTCAGCACTACGAGGAATGACTTTTTTTGGGAAAACTACAAGCGAAGAAACATTTATTCACTCATTTGGCACCAGCCTCGGGTATGAAAAGACCTCAAATGAACTTGATTACTATTAGCCAATTATTTAAATAGGAAAAGGAAACACGATTCTCAATTATCAGTGCACCTGAATGGCAGTGACATCTTAGAAGGGAATCCATGCCATCGCAGCGAGCATAAAGTTTTCAGAGACGAAAAAGGCTGTGAGTAAAACCCAGACCAGACAGTGTAACGGACCATCACAAATTTAAAATCAAAGTCCAGGATGAGAGAAATTGTCATCCCTTCCAGTTTTTCTAACATCCCAAAAACTCTTTCCTTGTTATCACAGTGGGGAAAAACGCTTTCATGCAGATATACAAACATGTGAAAATACATTGATTACAGCTTTTGGTCTATCCATATAACCTTCAACACTTGTGGTAAGACTTTTAATAATTCAAACTAAAAAGTGTGTTTACCCTATGTGGCTACCCCAGCAACTGCACTGACAACACAGTCCATCTGCTGTGATGAGGTTTGAACTGCCCACATCTCCACGACCAGAGATGAGAAATGATGATATTAAAGAACGATGGAAATACTTAAACCTCACCATCAAAACCCATCAGTTGTGGCAAGATGCCAAAGCTGCCATCTAGTCCCAACCAAACTGCAGTTTTTCAACATTATGTGGTAACATGGCTCTGCTTTTGCTCCATGTTGTCAGTGTTGTCTTTTCATGTGATATCATTCCACCCACTAGGGGATCTGGGTAATTGTCTCCTGCTTCATTCACTGTGGTTTGAAAATAAGCCCCCTGTGTTTTACATAGTGAATGGTTCAGATTCTTTGAAGAAATCATGTGCCCCCATGATTTCTGAATGTGTCTGTTTTATTACATTCATTATGTCAAGGTCACACTTATTCACTTGTGAATAAATGCAGGCTAAACCAACCGAAACAATCACCCAATTGTTTGAGGCTGAAATGATCCACACATTCTAACCAGTGTTATTTCATGGGCTTTTCCCTTTGTATAAAAATGAAATATGTTCACAGTGGGCCACAGCAGGCGATGGTCAGTAAGCTAAAGAAACTGGGATGTTTTCGTCTAAGAAAAACAAATTTGTCACAGCATCCAATAAATGACATCAGCGTAAAAACTAAATTATTAACACATTTCAAATGACCAGATATTTGAGCTCAAGAGACAAAAATGTGGCAGTGCAAAAGGAAGAAAATAGATGCTGCACACTCCTGCACTACTGTACACAAAAACGGCCGACTGACCACCCACCCTGACCATCACTGTCCACTCATCCACTGGTCTTGAATAAAAAACAAACGTCACGTGTTGTCTAAATCCGTATAAAACCCAGTTTTGTTCCTGTTTTCCTAACATTCCTCTTCAGCAAATGTCAAGACTTGAAGGAGTAATTAGAAATAGATGGTTCTGTTTCCATAAATCTTCCAAGTAGTAGAGCCTGGAAATATTTGCAAAATAGTGTGTTAAGTGTTTTGGAATGGTACAGAATGTCTATTGTTTTATAGCAAACCTCGATGGAGTGTAAATTTGACAGCGGAACGTTATTTATTATGTGGTTCAGAAACATTGCAGGAACTCATGATGTCTATCAAGGTTTAAACTATTTGATTTCCAAACTTATCCTTTTAGATTTTGAGGTAACTGTTTGTGAAAGAATTAAATCTTTTTGGCATCGTGTATTACATAGTTTGTCCAAACGGTAAATATTGCACTTGGACTGGAGTTCTGGAGCTTTGATGTCCTTGGATAAGTCTGCAACCGAAAAACCACAGAGTATCGCTTTGAGACACAGACTTGGTTCAAAACAAACCCTTCAGCTCCTAGACCTGGTATAGTTGTGAGTGAGGTTTGGCCCCAGGATACATTTTCAGAGATATGGTTAGATAGGTTAGCAAATGAAGAACTGTTCGATTCCAAGGTTCCATACGCCCAAAATGTGGTGGGATTTGTTAACAGCCATGAATCAAAAAATCTTCACTGATCCACCAAGAGCAAGTTAAGTTGTGAGGCCGGAGATATCAACCCCGTATTCAAACTCAGTCATTGCCTTTTTCTGATACAAACTTTTTGCCTCTTTCACCTCTAAACTTTCAGAGACGATAACAGGAAGTGTCCATGAATCTTTGTCGACCTGTTAACTTCCTGTCAATTCATCATCTTCAGGACCTTTGTCAGACAAAAACTGGCTCCCAGAATAGGATAACAGAAGCATTAAAATGCAATCAGACATCACAGGAACAGCAAACACATGTAACAAAAGGTCAAGTGTACTGTTGCGTTTTTCTCCAAAGCAACTTTTATTGAAAGGTTTGAAGCTGGTAGCTGTTTATCCAAGTCTCCATACTGACAAATCATGGCATGTTTAGGTTCAACCGGCGGCTGTGTTGAAAGACAGCCTATGATGGGAGTTTCATCCCCAGCCAAACCCTCCTTTTGCCTCCCCCGAAGCAGCTACAAAAAAGGCCATGGTTAGACAGGGCTCTGAGGTTGAATGGCTGTTTGTCTTCGT
This sequence comes from Maxillicosta whitleyi, assembly GCA_029822895.1. NCBI lineage: Eukaryota > Metazoa > Chordata > Actinopteri > Perciformes > Neosebastidae > Maxillicosta > Maxillicosta whitleyi. The sequence goes on from JAPSES010000002.1 coordinate 15,493,695, forward strand.
ATCAGCCTAAGGTCTGATGAGAATGAAGTATAGGGAAAGCCCACTGTGAAACAGACTATTCTCTTATGAGATGTTTAAGGATCTGATGTGTATGTGGTCTCCACGGTGGGAACGGTGTGAATGAGTGAATGTGACAGTGGGAAGAGAGGGGTGCATAGGCACAGAGAGGGGAGGGGGGGCGTCTGTGGTGTCAGAAAAACCGCATCTATCCAGCGCTCACCGCAGCCTGTTAACGGAAACCTCATGAGCAGACTAGCAGCTCTCCCGACTATTCTGCTGGTTTTCTTACTCCCTCCACTCTTAGATCTCTTCTGTATCCCTTCCCTCCATCCTTTCTTCCTTTCCATATGTTTTTAGAAGGAACTCAACCAGAGAACCAGCGCAGTGCTCCGAGCTCTGTGGCGGCAGACGAGCTCTGTTTCTTTCAGCTTGACAGACAATAATCACAGTTACTGTCTGTTGGTTACAAAGAGCCAAGCCACCTCTGTTTGGTTTGGTCACAAAGGGAGAGATGGGAAGACATTAAATGGAACACACACACACAATAAAATAAGTGTTTGAATGAAAGAGCCAATATATTATTTCTGAGAGGGCACAGAGGACAGTTACATCCTGTATGTTATTTTTTTATGACATTCTTATTTCTCTATTTGCAGATGATGATGTGTCACATTACAATATTAAAATGCTGATGTATTTCCTGTTAAATGTAACTGTTTGTTCCTAAGGCTCTTTTTAACAACCTTGTTGTGTTCCCCTTTCCGTTTATCACTTCAGGGTCTTCCTAATCCAAGCACATTCGCAAATCTGCTCAGTAATCAGATTCTCACGGTGAAGGTTTGTCACCTCTAGATACTTCGTCTGTCTTCGTTCTCCCAGCAGCCACCACTGTCCGGCTGCTGATCTGTCACTTTCCTTACATTTGTAGAGGTGCTAAACATTCAACTCTGCTTTCTCTTTTAGCTTCAGAGGCTGATAAACTCTCCTAACTGTTTTTCCCACTGTGGTTGTTGTCGGCCAATGTCCAGGACTCTCATCTAAACCCTGGATTTCTGGTTTTCTGTACACACTGATGCCCTTGTCCTTTCCTTTTCATGTGTTTCAACTGTCTCTGAGTCCTCCTCTTTTTTCTTTTCTATCTGCCTTTGGCTCTGGCTGTGCCTCTTGCACCTCAGATGGTCTTTCCTCGATACGACCATGGCTTTATCTCTGGAGATCAGTCCACCACCTTTCAGAGACGTTTTCTGAAGGTAGACCACAGCTGAGGCATGTGTGAGCTTTTAACACTTGAACTAATCCTACTTATTTAAAGTTATTTACTTCCTTTTCTTTTTAATCCTCCTCATATAATTTAATACTCATTTTTAAAGTATTCAGTATTTTGTGTGCTTGTGTTTAACTGCATTAACATGAGAGAAATTGTCCATTATATGAAGGATTGATGATATTAAAATGAAAATCATACTTCAGATGACCTATGTTAATTTCAGAAAAGCTAAATGTGACTCTTTTCATTATATGTACAAATGTAGAACTTGTTAGTGACAAATAAGTTAAAATTTAACCTCATTGGAATCAGGTTGAATATTGTTATTTCAACGCCTTCAGTTTATTCCCATTTAGACTCTACCTTATATAGAGCACTGGGGCACGATTACTAGCAAATTCAACTAACATGCTTTATGTTACAAGTAATAATGATTTACATGGTTAATCCTGTAGATTAAAATGTATTACACCATTAACATTTACAAGCTGTTTTTTACACCACCAGTGGATTAAAAAAAATAATAATAATTGTATGTGAAATGGCCAAGTTGTTGAAAGAAAACAATTTTAATTTGCTGCTGTTGCAATAACGTTTTGCTAATGCAAACAACAAAGCACAACAGTTTAAAGGAGAGTGAGGTGAATATGTGGTACTATGTATCTAAGAAATTTATGCAATATCTAAAGTTGTGACTTGAATTAAACAGTGTAGATTCATCTATGTTTCATACAACTTAAACTGTCTGTAACCTCTTTGCCTTTAATTCCAGACAACAGGGTCCTCTTAATAGATTTCTTAGAAAAATCGAGTTACTTAACTATATTAGTCATTTTCCCAGACATGGATTAAGTCTTGTCCTAGACTTAAAGGAAATTTTAATTAATATCTCCAATGGAAAAAAGTTTTTAGTCTTAATCCATGTCTGGGAAACTGAGCCAATGTGAATGATATATGATGTTTCCTCAGAAGAAAATAGGTTTAAAATGTGTCTGTTTTATTTTTTTTTCCTTTGCATTTGTTCATGTCCTGTTTGTTTCCGTCAGGGTGATCAGGGTCAGGCTGGACCTCCTGGGCCTCCCGGTCAGCCAGGCCCCCCTGGGCCCCGTGGCCCTCCTGGGAACACTGGCAAGGATGGACCACGCGGTCCTGCTGGAGAGCCAGTAAGTCCCAAAGCAATGCACCTAGACACACCCATACAATCTTAACCTTATCCTCTATCACTCCCCCTTTTAAAAGTAGCACCACAAACAATGTGGTCACGTAAAACACTCGAGTCATCATGACTGCTGTTACCCCAATTTTGTTGATCAGTGTAGTTTTAACCGCAGGGTGTGACAGATTGAAAATTGTGTGCTTGTGTGTGTGTGAATGTGCATTTATGCCCATCTATTAACAGGGGAAAGGTTCCACACAGTAAATAGCACTGACCCCTTATTCTCATTCTTCCGGGTTTGCCAGTGAGCTGTGGCTTACCTAAAAACTCCCAGAATAGCAACTGTACTCCTGGCCTCATCTGTTTCGTATAAGAAAGTGGCCACAAACTTCTCCAACACGCCTCCATTCTCCCACCCTCCTGCCACCACTGTGTCGCTGTGGACCCCTGAAACAGATATGGTATTGCGGCAAGTTCATGGGCAGTTTGACAGCCTCACCAAACAATAGTTGTGCTCCTCGCCTGAGGCAGTTTATGTTTCTTAAGATTAACTTTCTGCTTCCCAGAGTCTAGTTCATATGCAGTGGCAGCTCAAATCTGCGGTTACAGGATGTAAGAGAGAGAGTTGGAGGCTTGGAAGGTAATTTTTGTTTATTCAGTGAAGGAATGAATGCTCTGTTACCCTCAGCTGGCACAGAACAGTAAAGAGTTTTAAGTGAAAATACTGGTTTTAGAGTGGGTGAGTTAAGAGCTTCAGCAGAAATTCATGAAATCCAGAGCCAGTATAGCTCCGAAAATGACTAAAAACAGACGCATCGAAGAAAAGAGGCCCATCCTTTAACATAGTCAATTACAAATGCACTCTACAAGTTGATTAAAGGCGTTGCAAACCCCAAAACAGCAAAACAAAGTAGAGTGGCGCAAAGAGCAGCTCCATGTTGTGGGCAGATGTTTGAGTGCAACAAAGGTTGAGCAGGAGAAAGTGTGTGAGGCTGCCCATGTGGGCAACTGTGAACCCTGTCAGTTATAGTATCTGTGTGTGAGACAGAGAGAAAGAGACAGGTCAAGGCAGAAGATGGAAAGTGAAAGGTAAAGAAATGCCGTCTGAAACATTCTGCTTTGTGTTAAATGCAGCTACTTCCCATGTGGTATCTGGCAGCAAAAGCACAGTGTATTTTTGGGTAAATGATACATTTTGAAAAATATTCTCCTTTCTGAATGTAAATTAAAGAAATCTCAGTTTATCGTTTTTACCTGGTAATGAATCTGACATCTGAACTAGACCTCACCCATCCAGCACTCAAGTTAAAAGAATTATTTCTTACAGTGATTTGTTTCACGTTGTTGCAAAGAAAAGATCAAAAGAGGTTAAAAGGCTGTTGAGGATGAAAATGAAAGAGGACCACATAGGATCATCGTGACAGTTTGTATGTGCTGTGAAAAGAGCAAGAGGAAGAAAACCAGCTGGGAAATATCTAAGCAGCTTCTGCAAGGTTTAGTAAAATATGAGCGGAAGGCTGATAACTTCCCATTTGTAATACAGCATTTATTACAGTGCACTGAGTGATCAAGTAAACACAACTACTTGAGAGCAGAGTGTGTGTCTTACCCAAGATCCCACTAAACTGTCTCGTTCATGGATGACTTCATAGCAGATGTTTAGCTGCTCCGAGCATAAGTCCACCTGGCCTCCACAAACAACCAGGATAGGCCTGTTTACCTAAATAGGCCAATCGGCTGATGGACAGATGCCAGACACTGGAGGTGGAGTTTTCAGGAGGGGAGTAGTTTGGCGCTGTGGATTATTGTTGACCAAACAACAAATTACTGCTAGGATTTTATTGTTTTGATTTCTTTTTTCTAACATAAAAAAAAAAATCAGAAAAAAATGTGTGAAATCACAATTATATAAGACCTTAAAGCGTTGTGCACTGTAAGCTTCAGGAGCAGCTCTACCGGTCTGTGGTGTATATTCTACATGTTTAACTCAAAACGACTACTGGGATGATCTTCTAAAACTGGTCCATTATTCTGAGTTTGGACTGTATTGTTGGAAATGCTCACTTCACTCAGGCTGGTTCATATATTCACATCATTTTTATATTTGGTAAATCATTTAATGATTGTATTTGCCCTGTACAGAAGCAGCGGTGCCTGTTATGTTTCTTCACTCATCTTTCCAGTGTCTGCTTTTAATTTATCGCCCATCTGCATGTGCTGAAGGTGCTTTCAATGTGTGTTTGTGATCCAGTCGATTTATCCGTTTCTCAACACTGACATCTAGTGGAAGTTTTACCAAACTGTTTACTGCAAATATATGTTGATGAGTGTTTCACTAATTGTCTCCTTTGACCTCCTCAGGGTTTTCCAGGTCGTGACGGCATTGAGGTGAGTGGCTCACATGCATTTTGTGAGTTTGTACTTCAAGCAATTCTGTTTGTTGTTCAAGAAGTAGTGTGTTTATGGAGATGTTCAACTGTCTAAATAATTACAGTGACCAAATGTATCTTTTTTCCTTCCTCCAGGGTTCACCGGGATTGCCTGGGAAGCCGGTATGATCTTTATCAGTAAACTATTTTTTTCCATTGTCTTTTGTTTCACTTCAATCCAATTGTTTATTTTTATTTATTTATTTATTTGTGGGGCTTTGTACTCATCACTTTTGATGTTAATGGACTCTTGTGAACTGACAGGGTGAAGATGGAGAGCCTGGCTATCCAGGACCACAGGGCCCTCCAGGAATAAAGGTACAGATGAACTTGACATGTTAGTTATCATGCACTGAATGGCTTTTATGTACATATACATAACTCAATGCTTGACCACTGTTAACGTGTATTGAAACAGGGTGAACCAGGTATGGGAGAGAAAGGAGAAAGTGGCATGGATGGACTTCCAGGGATTAAGGTAATCATTTAAAAATTAAAGAACATTCAAAAATAATTACTGATTTTACTTAGATAGTCTGAAACAAATACACAGTATTTTACACAGTATGTTTCACACATTCATTTGCGTTATAGTAGTTAATATAATATAATACTTGTAGTTAATATAATGTGTATCTTTGCATCACACAGGGAGACAAAGGTGAAACAGGGGAGCAAGGACCAATGGTATGATTTCCAAATGATATAAATATTAGTTGTATGATTTGTGTTATGGTTTTGTAGGGTTACTTGTGTATCTGTTGGTCATTCATATTGTTAATCTTAGGGTTATCCTGGTGAGAAAGGCACTGCAGGCTCCTCAGACATCACTGACTTCAACAGAAAGCTTCTAGATGCTTTCCAGGTGAGTGATATCCAATGCTCAATAAGACCAGACTTTCTGGTTGCACCATATATTCCAACAGGCATTTGTAAAGGATATCAAGTTTAAAAAATGTAGCATGCCCAGACATGGCAGTATGGTTAGATACATTTCTGGATTTTTTCATCCCAAACCACAAATATGACAATATTGCTGTTTCTTCCTGACAGGCCATCAAAACCATCAGTGTTTCGGTAACCTGCTGTTGTGTATGCATGGTTTTGCTATTTGGTGTTGATCACAGACTAACACCTGTGATATTGGACAGGCTCACACCTTATCTCACCTGCTTCAACTAGTGGAACTGTGTGTTTCTGTAAATGTCCTACACTCACAACTCTATATATTTCAGATGTATTGAATGTCACTCTGGGGTCTATGTCTAAAAAGTATCACTGAATACCACTGTTCTCCTGGTCTACCAGACTCCCTTGTGCATTCATCTGGGATGAAATGCACAGCCCCAGTAAATACAGTACAGCTGTGCTGTTCTATCAGATAACATGTAGCATGGTTAATCATGCAGAAAAATCAACAGCCTTTGTTACATTGTTTAGAGTGTGTTTATATGCTATGGATTCACAAGATACATGGTCTGTGCTATAGGACAGCACAATGTCTTTTCTACACATATACTGTAAATGTATATATTGTATTTCAAGTAAATAAAATGATGCACAAAGGGAATGATCTAGTAAGAACAGATGAAAAACCACTCATTTCCACCACAGTCTCAGTTTCAAATCTCTCTCTTTATACACAGGACCCTTTTGATTCTGCAATGTACCCTGCTACATGCTAATAACAGATGGCTATCTGCAGTGGAGTGTGTATTTGATTAAAAGCCACTATAAAACAAGGTCCCCTTGGACCTCATCTGAAATGAATACAACACTGTAGAAAGCAGCATGAGATAGTTAAGAGAAGTCTGTGAAAACATGGACCTGAGATCTTATCACGGGCCTCTTGTCAGTGTGGATCAGCTTGCACCACATCACACACAAGAACTCAGTTATATCCATGAAACAGGGAATGAGCATTAGCCACCCATCATGTGTTGTGATCCATGTACTTTGTAGTGAGAACAAACATATTTGTTTCAACTGTGGTGAAATTTGAGTTAATGATGAATTTAGTTAAAAACCATAACTAAATTGTTTGTTGCTAACATACATATTATTGGCGTGTGGATGATAGTGTGCATGAATAGTCTTCACTTTTCAGTTGTGGAATTTGTGGTTTGTAAACATCTATTGGTTGCCATGGAAAGTAATGTAAAACAGTGTGTTAAAAATTAGAAACGGAGTAAAAAAGCAGCATGTTCACCTCTGGGAGGTTTCCTTTTTTTATTGTTTCAAGATGATCGAGGACTTTGGAGAAAGAAGTAACAAGTGCACATTGTGGATGCAAAGATTAAACAGCATGATTTAGGAGAGCTGTCGCTCATCAGCAGGCAGAGGAGACAACATGGGATGGATATGGCATGCATGTGTGTGCAAGTTTTGTCATTTGTGTTACATAAAAATACATGAAATTATTGTTGAGACTCCCCCCAATGGGCTCATCCTGCCTCAAAACAATCCACAGAATGGAGAATGATGCCAGCTATTGTGCTGCACAAACCACATTTTGAGCTGTTTTATAATCTCTGTGAGATAAAATTGCTTCAACACACAGAAAATTGTTGTGAGCAGTGAAGTAAATGAGAGAAATCTTCAGTATTGTTTACTCAACTGTATTGTGAAATACAACAGCCTTTTTGTATTGTATTACATTGGCTGTAGTTCAAGCCACATGGTGAAGTTCTGCATGTTCCTTGTCTTTTTCTTTTTTGTACCACTGCGATAAACATTGGGGTAAACAGTCATATGTGTGTATGTCCAGAATTGAACAGAGCAGCGGTTTCTTAAGTGCATCAATGCACTTACAAGGTCTAATTAGATCATGTTGGAGCGAGATGTGCGCATGGAATGCCAGATTTCAGTGTGGCCGAACAGATAATTTCATTACATTTATTAAGCTTATTAGTTTCTGTTTCCTCTTATCATCATCTGCTTATTTCTTCAGGGCCCACCTGGACCACCCGGGCCCCCAGGCCCTGCAGGGGAAAAGGTAAGGGTTCCCTGATGGTTTCAAACACTCATGTAATTGTGTCAGTATTTTACAAACATAAACAATGGTTATAAGTTGTATTGAAACTGTTTGTGTAGACTATAGCTGGTTATATTTGTCAAGTTAACATCCTCTTGCTTTGCCAGGGTGAACTGGGTTTACCTGGGCCAGCGGGGGTTGATGGAGAGAAGGTAAAGAACAATTACACACCGGAAACCTGACAGGATATATTTGTTTTTTAACACCAGTAACTAATATGATGCTTTAAGGCTGATTAGTCTGTATATTACCTGTTTGCCTTCAGGGACCTAAAGGTGACCTCGGAGAGATGGGACCTCCAGGAGACAGAGGAGAGAAGGGAGAGATGGGGCTCTCTGGGCCTGCTGTAAGTAAATGCAACATTTCACAGATGAACAAACAGTAAAAACAGGTGAGAGTTCATGTAGCTCTTTGTTTTAGGGTATGGATGGACAGAAAGGGGACAAGGGCGACTGCAGACTGGACGACAACCTGGTGAGTAGAGCGCTTTTATAAACTTACAGAATTAAATAGAGTTAACTCCATAGCTGAACCCTTAAAGACCCAAACATACACTGATGACCAAGCTTATTATCGTTAAAGAAAATTAATGAAATGATGAGAACTAGAATTGGAAAAACATTTTCATTAACTCAGAGAAATAAAAACTATAATTTAAAGAAAAAAGGATAACTAACTGAAACTGTATTGTGTGTTTACAAAATTAACTAAAACCATTCCCTTTGTTTTCATCTGTTTCAATGTTGAATTGATATGAATTGATTTATTTAGCTGGTAACACCATACGGCACTTCATGGTCCGTCACTTCTTGTCACTTGTCGTTTAGAGTTCTTGTTCCCACTCTACCTGGCAATGTGGAGACTAAAGTTGGAAGAAAGTAGCAGAGTCCTGTATGGGATTTATTTGAATGTGACAGCGAGGAAGATAAAAGATGTGGAAAAAACTACAACTAATACCAAAACATTTAGAAAAAAATAATAATCAAAATTAGCTAGCCCGCTCTAAAAACGAATTAAAACTAACTGAATTTGAGGGGGGGAAGTCAAAACTGAATAAAACTAATCTATAATGAAAATCCCAAACTATTATAACCTTGCTGGTGACCAAAATCATTTACTGAT
>JAPSES010000002.1:15512021-15536758 GCA_029822895.1 Maxillicosta whitleyi
TAGATAGATAGATAGATAGATAGATAGATAGATAGATAGATAGATAGATAGATAGATAGATAGATAGATTTTTTTTCTCCTTTTAACTGCCCCCACTTGAATATTATTGAAAAGCTAAACAGCTGAATATGTAGATGTATGTATGTAATATAAGTGGGGGGAAATGCCTGTGATGGCAGAGGGAGGCATTTAACTTGGCGCTGATTTGATTGTGAAAAAGAGATCACAATAAATCCACCTCTATTCCCAGTCACAAAGCGACATGTCCAGTAATAACTATACATAGTATCATTTTAGCAATCTGCCAGTTTTATGATGAGTGCTTGTATGATATGCTTAAAGATGTACTTTTAGGGTTGAGGACTTGATCACAACTATTACTTAACATCTTGTTAGACGTTCTACTTTGCCAAGTGTTGCCTTGTAAAAGCATCTTAATGCTGAAAGTAGACTTTATCTCAGCTCACTCATAGGAAAAATGTCTGACTTGGTGAAATGAAATAATGGTAAAATCAGGAGGTTTCATCAAAAACAACTTTACCAGTGCTAATGAACACATAGAAGCTTTGATATTGCTCAAATGTTGTCCTACAAGTGCTCCCATACTACAGAAGCTGAAGTCCACATTTCCCAGAATCCTTTGCGGGCTTCTCACCCCCTCATAGTTATTGCATCCGGGTTTGAGCTTCCTTTTCCTCTGTGCCGTGATGTGGTGAGGATCTGAAGTCGTATAGACTTGTAAAAATCCGAAACCATCCTCATTGAAGGCACCACCGAACCGCTCCAAAATGACCGAGCAGATGACAGTGAGGGGGACCCTTAAGGGCCATAGTGGATGGGTGACCCAGATCGCCACTACGCCCCAATATCCCGACATGATTCTGTCGGCGTCCCGAGGTGAGGCTTCCCCCACCGGTTCTGCCAATATGGCTAGCAGCTAACTGTTTGGCTGGTGTAACAGTGGAAAACTGATATTTAACTAACTGTAAATGAAAATGATAATACCGGATGCGAAAACAGAAACGCATTGTGTTACTTTTTACATTAGAAGTATTCTGGTGATGTCTAAAGGAAAGCAGCTATGACACCAGTTAGCAGTGTTGGCTAACTTTACCCGGCGCCATATGAAACGCAGACACAAATGGACACATTGCATCTGGGACACGTGTAACAACCTCTAACTGAGAACATCTACACACAGTACTGTGGAGTTTGATCTTGAACACAGTTGTTTCCTAAAACTATATACGGAGCCAGCTGATTACGTGACAGTTTAACTTCAAGTTCACTCTGCCATTAGTGCAGCCATGTCTTCTATACAGTTACTTAGTCCTGATAAAGTTGCAGACTTGCAGTAACAGATGTATTTTTTTTTTTATTTCAGATAAGAGTATCATCATGTGGAAGCTGACCCGTGATGAGACCAACTATGGCATCCCCCAGCGTTCCTTGAAAGGACATTCTCACTTTGTAAGTGATGTTGTCATCTCTTCTGATGGACAGTTTGCCCTGTCTGGTGCATGGGATGGCACCCTGCGCCTGTGGGACCTCACAACGTAAGTGCCTCAAAGGTTTCAGTACTAGGTGGATATTTGGAACTTGGCTTACTTGGAGATTATGGTTGATTTGTTTCAATGTGAGGATGCTGCGAAAAGTTGGATATTGTTGCAAGAAATTCTCTGTATATAGGTATTTTGTTGCATGTCTACTACTGGTACTGATAAATGTAAGTGATCCCATGTGGAAAGTCATTTTTCATGACCTGAATAGAAATAATTTAATGTGCCACCATCAGTCAATGAAAGGTTGATATTGTTATTTTTACTCTTAATACAAATTGGGCTATATTTGTATTTTGATTTCCCATATTGTCTCACCTAGTAATTTCCAAAAACTCATAGTAAAAATGACTTACCTGCTGTAATATCATTTGACTTTATAGTTCTACACTATTTCAAATTCATATAGCCTAATCTTTAACCTATAAAATCATGATTCATGCATGTTCTCTTATTTTCCAGTACAATGTTTGTTTTAACTTGTTTTCGGACTCAAAAGTCCAAACTACCATTGTTTTTGAGGCATTGTATACATTTAGTCTACTTACATTTTTCTCAATGGAGAGTGGCCTATGGTGTACTAATACATCTTGCTGTTATGTCCTATGTATGCTGCCTCTTATTAGACAGCAATGCATTGGCGCATTTTGTGTTTTTTGGAGACCATAGTGTTGCATGACTCACTGTTGGTCTGAGAATATGTACTATCCTCAAGGTATTTTCGTACTGGACAAGAATTAAGCCATTGGTCAGTTTGACCAGGGCTGGCACCAAATACTGGCTCAGTGACCTGAAGCTAGTTCAGATAAAACTGTTAAGTCCAGACCAATTAAGGGCCTCCTTTAAACTGCAGGAGCTGATATCCAGGGATAAAATAATGCAATAAAATACACAAGTTTTTCTCTCTAGCTTTTTTTCTTGTGGAACAAATCAACAGTCTAATTATAATATAAAGATGAATGATATTGTTTTACACTATAATGGTAAAGAGAAGACATTTTTCCAAGTTTTATGTTGAACTAATGATTAGAGCAATAGCAACTCAAAGAATGTAGTCCGTGATTTGCATTTAGAGCTGCCAATCAAAATCAATGGCTTAAACCCCAACTGTCTGAAATTTCGCAGGGAAGCACAGTTTTAACATGGAAATTGATTGTGTGGCTTGTGGAAGTGGACTGCATGTAGAAGGAAGAAATGATTTGTCTTAATCTGGTTTAGTTTTACAATTGACATAAATTAAGCTTCCATCTTGGTTTTTTTGAAGACTTCATTCTGAAATACAATAAAGACTAATTCATTACATTTGTATATCTTTTCCAGTGGCTTGACCACTCGTCAGTTTGTTGGCCACGAAAAGGATGTTCTGAGTGTGGCATTTTCTGCTGATAACCGTCAGATTGTGTCTGGCTCCCGGGACAAAACCATCAAGTTGTGGAACACTCTCGGAGTCTGCAAGTACACCATCCAGGTGAGCTTCAAAATCATGTGAAGTCTGTGTGAGGTAACTTGTTTTCAGTAGGTTTAAGCATTCCTTTGTGTTGTGCTTACCTTGAAGTGAAGAGACTTTAGGCAAAAGGAAATGTGGTTGTTGTGCTCAGTGTGCAACTAGATAGGTTTTAAGCAGATGTTAATTTTGGGCTGCATTTCCCTGTTATCATTTATCTATTAAATGATAAACTGTTTTGTAACTGAGGATTGTCACACCAGTATTCAGCCAACGGGCTTTATACAGAGCCCCACTATTTCCTGAATTTAAACCAGCTCCTTTATTTCCTGTCTTTCATTATTGGACACACTGATTAATCTAGGTGTGCCTGTGACTTCCTGTGGTGACTACTGTGGTCAGGCACATGTGGATTAATCGGTTGTGGGGCTGTGCATAAAGCCCATAATGGAAGGCAGACTGTATTTACTGGCTGTAGCATTAATGTGTTTTTAAAAAATTGTCTTGGAACATGTGAGTCTTGGTTTGACAGTTGTATGTATTCAATTTACAGGACGAGGGTCACTCTGAGTGGGCATCTTGCGTGCGCTTCTCTCCCAACAGCAGCAACCCCATCATTGTCTCCTGTGGCTGGGACAGGCTGGTGAAGGTACGGTTTCCCTGTTGTAATTGAACCTGAATCACATATGGCTCCATTCATTCATTGCCCAATGATTTAAAAAATAATAATAATTTGCATGTATTAACTGAGCTCATTACTGCTGAGAATATTTAATGAGGGCATATGCCACACAGTGATGTATCATCTAAATTAATTATAATAGGTGTAATTATGAAATCTTTCTTCTGTGCTTCTAGGTGTGGAACCTGGCCAATTGCAAGCTGAAGACCAACCACATTGGTCATGTTGGCTACCTGAACACAGTGACCGTCTCTCCTGATGGCTCACTGTGTGCATCTGGTGGAAAGGTATATATAATCTCCATTTTGTTAATTAATTGGATTTCCACATTGCAGTTGGTATTGTTTCTTTACTCGCACCGAGCTAAAAGAAGACCAGTGTGCAGGTGTCTGCAGTGATGGAAACTTAATAGCATCTGTTTACTTATGATGATAAAGAGGCTGTTTCTGAGTGACGCCTATACTGACAAATTGACACTGGCCAAAATTGGAAACAACTAGGCAATATTAAAGTTATGAAGTCATTACAATATAAAATGTCTAGAAAATGGGGTCATTGCAACATATGTTTTTCTGAACTCCTTTCAGGATGGTCAGGCCATGCTTTGGGACCTGAATGAGGGCAAACATCTGTACACTCTGGACAGCGGTGATACGATCAATGCCCTCTGCTTCAGCCCCAACCGTTACTGGCTGTGTGCCGCCACTGGCCCAAGCATCAAGATCTGGGTAAAAGACATTGTTCCTACATACCTCTTTATATTATTGAAAAGGCAATGACGAAATTTCTAATGCCATCTGTATTCTGTGATGATAAAGAGGCTGTTTCTGAGTCTGAACGTAGAATCATTTATGTAAAGGATGTGATTTGTAGTCGATCGGTTCTTCATCTATGCAACTGCTGATCATAACACACCCTGTGCCCCCCACCCCCTCATTTCTTAGGATCTGGAGGGCAAAATCATTGTGGATGAGCTGAGACAGGAAGTGATCAGCACAAACAGCAAGGCCGAGCCACCACAGTGTACTTGCCTGGCATGGTCTGCTGATGGACAGGTATAACACACAGCTCCTTAGTGACCCATTACAGTGTTGTGTCAGATTGTACTCGTTTCTGTTAAGCATTTAATCCCCGGTGATTATACCCATTCACTTTTAACTCTGATGTAAGCTGATGACAGTCCTGCAAATATGAGGGGCACTGAAAACATGCTTATATGAAATGAGTAGCGCGGTACCATGTAACTTTCTAAGATGTGGCTATTGTTGATGTCTGTCCTTTGTGTTTACAGACCCTGTTTGCTGGCTACACTGACAACCTGATCAGAGTGTGGCAGGTCACCATTGGAACTCGATAAGAAACTCTCGTCAGAAGCTTTGAATAAAAGACTGTTTGAAAATAACATGTCTTCTGCCTTGGTTTCATTGCTGTATCAGTAATTACGATATCATATTTTATGTGGATATTTTTTAAACCTTTCACAACTAGTATCAACAATAAACGTGTACCAAACATGACGGAGACTGGAATAATTACTAGACCATACAGATTTGTTGTATACAAGTGTTTGTCAACCCACACAATGTACACATAAAATCTTTTAGTTTACACATTCTTTTTAAAGTCCTAATTTCAGCACTACACATGAGACCATAGACACCAAACATAGACAGATTTTAATTTCCATGAACCTTTATAATTTTGGGCAAATTCTAAAACATGATTCTTGACTCATCTTTCATAAACCTGAATTGAGTAAAAAAGACATTTAACTCCATGATAATATTCATGCATAAAAAGAACTATACACAGGTAGTGGACCAATGGGAAATTTTAAAGCACCTGATACCTGTAGACAAACTTGGAAATCAAAATTGATTGACTTTTTTTTTTTTACTTTTACATGTGATCTAATATTGAAATTCTTAAAACATAAGACAAATTTGAGGGACTATTGAATTTGTCCTTACTGGTACTCAATTTCCAAAGCTATACATTTGGTGTACAAATTAATTTAGTAAAAAAAAAAAAAAAAAAAGATCATACCTCTATGGAGATAATACGTAAGTTAACCATTACACTTAAGTAAACCAGAGCCTTATAGAGAGATAGTTGCAACACACTTTGATGTTGCCACTACGGTGATCATGTGGTTTGTGTAAGCCTTGGTAGTTCCAAACAAATCACACGCTGGTTTGTTCTATATGGGACAGTCAGCAGTGAGTGCATTATTGCATGGTAAATATCAAAATAAACCACACTCAAGTATATTTCAACTGTTGAAGTACTGTATGTTTGTGTCAGATATGCTTTTGAGTAGTGGGGTTGACCACTGAAAGTACTGAATTTAGCAAACATTTGGTTACTTGCTATTGAAAATGATACTCTGTCGTTTGTGAGGAACTGGACATACCCTAATCATGAGCTCAAATCCACCACGTGACCCCTGACATGCCCTAATCACCACCTCACTGCTTCTTGACAGAGTTTGCCATCCAGCTTCATAACTACAGCAAATAGGTTTATGAAATGAACACAAGACAAATAAAACTGCTTGCACGCATTACATACCATTATGAAATATTAATAAGTTACAAATAGAATAAAATAACTGGCAAAATGGACCAATATTTCCACCTGCAGTAACTGATACTAACACATTACCTCAGCTGACCAACTTAACTGAACACCACCAGGTTCAGCAAAACAACTAAAATAAAACCCACTGACCAAATTCATACTAATTACCTTAGAAACTTCACAATTTATAGTTATAGTGGTTAAATCTCAACAGCTGGTGAAATTAAACTAGCTAACTATCGGCCTACAGGTGAAAATCGAACACAATACTTGTATAAGATTTTTATTATCTATTTATTGAATGAATGAAAATGCTAACATACCAAAGAAAACTAAATTTACAACATAAATGCCCACTAATACAAGAAATACAATATAATTTGAAAGATGGTGATATCTCATTTACGTACCGCTGTTGTTGCTAGATAAGCAACAAATGTGTTCAGTGAATATGTTTTGATGCCATGATAGTCAGTGTTTGGAACTATTGGCATCTCCATGACCAGTGTTGTATTGTAACGAAGTAAAAAATACTTCACTACTGTACTAAAATACATTTTAGGAGACTTTGTACTTTACTCGAGTTTTACATTTTTTGACAACTTTCACTTTTACTTCACCATATTTCTGAACTTAATTGTGTACTTTTACTCTACTACATTTTCAATGTTCCGTTTCGTTACTCGTTACAAAAAAGGAAGACAGACAGAAACTGTAACAGTGTTTTGATTGCACTTGTGTGTGCGTACCTCTATAGCTTCAGTGCAGTAATGGGAGCAGCTTTTTTTCTACATGGTGTGATGGTCGCCTGATTCTCTGCTGACTTATTTAATTTATTTTTAAAAATGTTTACAAAAAGAGTTTTCAAACTGGTCTCCCTCTTCAGATGCATATATAAGCCACAGTTCTCTCCCATTTTTTTTTAATTTTTTATTTTGTCTATAATGATGGCAGTTGGTCGTGTGTACAGCCATAGTTCACATAGTTTTTTTTTTTTTTTTTTTTTTAATGTATGCTTAATTTTCAGCAATAACTTAATTTCAAAGACAGAAAAGAACAGGTTTACAAAGTTTCAAACTGGTCTACATTTTGTCTCCATTTTCAGTCGTGTACTTGACAATCAGTTTATTAAAAAAAAGTTTAAAAATGACATTCAGACTATCTTTGCTTGTTATTTACTTGTACTTTTAGTTATATTACTTGAGTACATTTAATTTTACAGTGCTTGTTGTACTTAAGTACAAAAAGTTTCAGATACTTTAACTCAAGTAACATTAAAGTCAGTGACTTTGACTTTTACCAAAGTCATTTTTAGAGGGGTACCTATAGTTTTACTTGAGTGTGATTAAACACTGTCCATGAGCAGGAAAAAGGTCCATATTTCGTCCGCCATTTTTTTTTTTTTTTTTTTTTTTTAAACAAGTATCGCAACTGTTTTCTCTATACCGCTCTGTCGTAAAAGACTGTGGACGTTTGCTAACTGTAGATTGCTCTCTTTCGCTTACCGTAGACCTCTGTATCCTAGCAACCGGAACATGGGACTCTACGAGCTGAATGCAGTGGTTTAAATGCCCGCTTTAGGTTTTCCTACTTTTAAACTGGTAAATAGCGTTTACGTTTAGCTGGTGTCAAAGTTGCTTTATTTAACGTCAGTGTTGGAATATTATCATCACGGCGTGAGTCGTTGCACCAACTCGTGACAGAATAATACACGGAGGAAGATGGACCAAACAAATAGTCGTCGTATTTATGTGGAGAGAACTCTAGCCCTGATTAAGCCAGACGCTATTGATAAAACTGAAGAGATTGAAGATATTATTCTGAAATCGGGTTTCACAATTCTGCAGGTCGGTTTCAATATCTTGTAAAATAGTACCTCATGATTTGGGACTTGAAATTTAACTCCAACAAAGTTAACCCATAAGACCCAGTGTTACTTTTGTGGCAGTTACAAAATATTTTTTCTTCTATATTTAACTTTGCTTAAGTTATTTATCAAAATGTAGCCTATTCTGACATGATTCTCTGTATTTTGTGTTTTTTCAGTGGACATCAGGTGTTTTCCAATATTTAATTTACTCTTCGTGAAGATGTTCATAAAAGATTAAGTTGAGTGTTATTATAACAAAAACCGGTAAAAATTGAAGAAAATGTGACTTTTTCAGCAAAATGTAGCATTAATTGAACATAAACCCAGTGTCTCCATCCATTGTCATTCATCCATCTCCATTGGTTTTATTGGTGAATCCGTGTTGTAGAAGATGACAGTGTTTCCATAGTAACTATAGAGCCTCTGAACGTTCAAATGGGTCATATCTGACGACCATGAAAAGATGATGAAGTGTATTTTATAGCCATTGGATAGTTTATTGTGTTCATTATGGAGCCTCTGAACATCCAAATGGATCATATCTCATGATCATAAAGAGATGACAAACTGTATTTTACAGCAATTATTGGATTAATAGGATTAGTGGTTTAGAAGTTGTTAAATATTTTTGATGATTTGTTTTTATTGATGGCTGTTTGGGTCTTTATGGGTTAAAATTGATTCCACACAAATGTTTACTAATAGTTGAAAGTTCATGAGACTAGTATTAAATATTTCCTTTTTAAAGACTTGCTAAAATGTATCTTGGTAGTTTCATAAATGAAATTATGTTCATTTCCAAACTTTACAATACCTAATTCCTGCTACAGAAGCGGAAGCTGCAGTTCAGTCCAGAGCAATGCAGTGACTTCTATGCTGACCAGTATGGAAAACTTTTCTTTCCCAATTTGACTGCCTTCATGAGTTCTGGTCCCACATTTGCCCTGACTCTGGCCCGGGATAATGCAATTGCCCACTGGAAGTCAATCATAGGACCTGCCAACAGCACCAAGGCCAGAGAAAGTCATCCAGAATGGTCAGTGTATTAAGTTTTAAGAGGTTGACATAATGTTTCATTTAAAAAACAAACAAGCAGCAAACAAAGGCAGGTCATATTGAGTATATTATGTGGAGTGTATATAGAAAACACACATTGTCACTATAGTAAATGCCAGTGACTTGGCAAGTCAATTACTGCCTTATTACCTGGTAGAACGTTAAGGCATCTCAATTTCTTACCCAGTCTCCGAGCAAAGTATGGCACTTCTGACCTGCGAAATGCTCTCCATGGAAGTGAATCATTCCATGCAGCTGTGAGGGAGATCAAATTCATATTTCCAAACAGTAAGTTGTGAACACTTAGATACAGTTATTCTTATATTAATTAGTACAACTAATTTCTACCTGCTGTATTCTTTCTACCTGCAGCTGTAATTGAGCCCTTTCCAACCAGACAAGTAACTGAAGAATACCTGAGCAGGCATGTGAACCCAACTCTGTTGCATGGACTCACAGAACTGTGTAAGCACAAACCATTCAACCCCTGTGTAAGTATTTCATAATGTAATTTTTTTTTTTTGCCACTGATGGTTACTATTCCTCTGTTTTCAGAAATATGTCACTGTACTTTTTTTCTTCCTTTTTTTTTTTTTTTTTTTTTTTTAAATTATGAATAGATTTGGCTTGCGGACTGGCTGATCAAACACAACCCAAATAAGCCGCAAGTATGTGATGGGATCATTGTGGAGGATGCAGAATGAAAACACTGAAATAAATAAATTCATGTATTTTAAAGCAGATCAATGTGTTTGTTTGATTAAATTTGATGTTTCTTAAAGCAGTATATGATTTTTCTGTCCAACAACTTTTTTTAAAAAATGAGAGAGGGCCTTCGCCCTTGGGCTCTGTCCCTAATAAATGAAGATGCTTGTAAATGTGTGCTTGTATCGATAGTAAAACATTACGTAGAAAAAAAGCGCATATAGACTAAAGGGAAACTGATAGTTGGATATGCAAATCTTTGTGTTTGAGATCCTATCAAAAATAATTTGTATCCTCAAAGATACCAGGCTCTACATGTAGGATAGTTTCTATTGGTCTACGCTTTTATATTTGCCCATCCCTCTGTTGCACTATTGTTGCGTTTGACTACTTTTTTTTTTTTTTTCCAGATCCAGATGAATTACATAAACTTAACTAAGCTGCTAAGTCTGATACAACGACCGGCGTTTAGAGATACCATTTTAAGTACAAGACTAAGCTCTTATTCACGTTACGTCTGTACAAGTACTTTAAAATGTCAAGCAGTGAATACAACCCCTTCATTCGCAAGAGAAAAGACAACCCAAGTTCCTTCCTGTGTGTAAAGGGCGTTAACGTTTTCTGCAAAGAGAGGGCAGTAGATGTCTGATTGGCCAAAGATTTAAATGACAGTTCCAGTCATCCAATCAGATGACGCCGTCACAGAAATGTCATTTTTTTCCCTGCCGGTTCTAGAAAACCAACCACGAGTTGTCGTCGTGTGGGAGAATCCATCTTGAAGAGAGCTCTCCGGTTGTGTGACCAGATAGCAGGTTTTCGTACTTGTTTAGCCTTGCCTTTGTCAGTATAGTGTCACGTAAGTACCCTATTTGTAATAGTAACCTTTGTGAAATTTGTGTGGGACGCATGTGTAAAATATTTGGACTGAGTAGAATACACGGGCCTCTGTTGCAGCGAGCACGGCCTCCGCATTACGTAACTGCAAATTTGAGTTGTATCGTTCAGATCGTTTATCAGTGTGGTACACTTGGACACTTTTTAAAATCTCTTCTGTAGTCGTAATGGGCGCAATACATTGGACAAATAATAGCTTCGTGTACGTGAACGTTACTCTTAACCATTTATTGGCACTCAAAGTAATTTGGTCTGAATGTATGGAACGATGGCGTGCCGGCCAAAATGGTGGGAAATGCATGTATTGACACCGTGGAAATGGCGATGCGTGAAGGATTATATAACCGGCGGGGTTTGGAGGTAAAATACCTTTCATTATGTTTAGGTTCAATAGTGCAAGATGTCTGAGATTGAGCAGCAGTACATGGAAACATCAGAAAACGGCCACGAAGGCGAGGATGAGTTTAACGGAGCCGGTAACGCCGAGGAAGGGAACGACGGCAGCGCCATCTGCGAAGAGGGCGCAGGGCCCGACGCCGACGGGAATTCGCAAAACGGTGGCACAGAGGGTGGCCAGATCGACGCCAGCAAAGGCGAAGAGGATGCAGGGTAAGTTAACGTCGAATGAATGTAAAACGTGTATTGAACCGAGAGCTTTAATAAGCGCTCGTGCTTTTCCATGTTTCTTTGTTCAGCCGGCCTTTGTTGGCGCCATGTGCAGAGCGGAGGGGGGATGGGCATCATAGCACGGATCACATCTATATTAGAACGCTTTATAGGATTCTGTGGACAAATTGTTCTTATTGTAGTCTCGATGTAATGATTTTGACTGTATTTAATTAGTGTTGGAAAAATTGCCCGAAGCTTCACTAACGTAGATCCCCCCACGTCACCGGGTCAACAGATGTTCGGGAACAGTGTGTACATTTACACCCCCCGCGCTCAGCAACCACCCCACCCCCCACATCCATATATAAAGTTGGCATAGCCATACTGACTGTAATTCTAAACATGCCCTTTCCCTCCTTCTCCGGTCAGGAAAATGTTTGTTGGTGGTCTCAGCTGGGATACAAGCAAAAAGGATCTCAAAGATTACTTCTCTAAATTTGGTGAGGTGACAGACTGCACCATAAAGATGGACCAGCAGACAGGCCGGTCAAGAGGATTCGGCTTTATTCTGTTTAAAGATGCAGCCAGTGTGGACAAAGTAAGTGGAGCAGCACTTCTGCTGAGGATTGATGAGGTACTTGTATATTTGCAAAATGGGCAATCTGCAGTGACATTTTTTTTTTCTTTTTTCAGGTTCTTGAACAGAAGGAGCACCGGCTAGATGGCAGACAGATCGACCCCAAGAAGGCCATGGCTATGAAGAAGGATCCAGTCAAGAAAATCTTTGTTGGGGGCCTTAATCCAGACACTTCAAAGGAAGTTATTCAGGAATACTTTGGGACCTTTGGAGAGGTATGTTGTTTAACTGATTTCTCAGTGTGTGGAGTTCTGTAGACTTGTAATTTTTAGGGTTTTAATCATTTTTTATTTTTGTTTAGATTGAGACAATTGAGCTTCCACAAGATCCAAAGACAGAAAAGAGGAGGGGATTTGTATTTATCACATATAAAGAAGAGGCACCTGTCAAGAAAGTGATGGAGAAGAAGTACCACAATGTTGGTGGAAGCAAGGTAACTGCATGAGGGTTTTACAGGTGACCGGGAAGAATAAACTCAATTTGACTGTATTTTTTGTGAAGTATCCTCTATTCAGTGCGTCTGTCTTGTGTTTTTGCAGTGTGAAATCAAAATTGCCCAGCCCAAAGAGGTCTACCAGCAGCAGCAGTATGGCGCTCGTGGTTTTGGACGTGGCAGGGGTCGTGGAGGTATGGGCTCAACACCATTTATTTATCCACAGAACTGAACACTAGTGGTACTTCACTTGTTGATTCTGAACTAAAGTAATATTTTTATTGTAGGCTGCTGAAGGTACAAAAGTTCTTTGAGCTAATGTGGAATCCAAGATCCAAATTACTTAAAATAAAGTACATTCATAACTTACAGTGGTCTCATGCGCAACTTGCGCTGGTTTTAATTCAAATGTGGCATGTTCTTTTTAGGTCAGGGCCAGAACTGGAACCAAGGCTACAACAACTACTGGAACCAGGGATATAACCAGGGCTATGGCTATGGACAACAAGGCTATGGATATGGCGGCTATAGCAACTATGACTACTCTACTGGTTATTACGGCTATGGGGGATACGATTACAGTAAGCGATAAGTGCCCCCAGGGAAAAGAAAAAGAATGAGAGAAACTTTATTTTCTTGGTCCTCCTTGTTGTACAGAAGAACTCAGTCCCTTTTTCTCTTGTCCTCCAGACCAGGGCAATACAAGCTATGGGAAAACTCCAAGACGTGGCCACCAGAGTAACTACAAGCCATACTGATCACACGTAGTGCAGGTATGCATTTTTGCATCATCCGTGGTAGTATGAGAACATAGCTGTGACCATTGGTGCCTTTTTGACCCCAAAGATCTCCATCTACTTTAAATCCATTCAAGCATTTTGGTGGGGTTAAGACAGGCCTGTGATAGGGTCTGATCATTCCACCTGTCGGCCATCTTAAAATGCATCTCTACAAACACTACTTGATCAATAAGGGTTGAGTTGGTGGTGGTTGAGAACAAGGACAGTTTCACCTTTCACCAGGGTGCTAGGTGCAACAGTTAGTGGTCGTGTCCCCCTCCCTTTCCCCAAAGTATGTTTGTCCATTCACTGACCTGTCAAACTCATTCATACACCTGTCTGTCTTTGTGTAACTGCATGCCATATTTGGTTTATACACAGTAACGTTAAGCACCGTGTTTTTCTCTTAAGGTCTAAAGTAAATAAGAA
Source organism: Maxillicosta whitleyi (assembly GCA_029822895.1). Classification (NCBI taxonomy): domain Eukaryota; kingdom Metazoa; phylum Chordata; class Actinopteri; order Perciformes; family Neosebastidae; genus Maxillicosta; species Maxillicosta whitleyi. The sequence continues at coordinate 15,525,699 of JAPSES010000002.1, forward strand.
AGAGATCCATGGTCTGACCACAGCGAACATGGGCTCTGGCTTTTCCTTTGGAGTTGGCAGAAATTTGGACTCATGCTCCATTTGTACAGATCAAGTGAGGAACTGGGGAAGCAAATGTCACTTTTCCACTTTTTATTTTATATTGTTTTGTGTCCATTTACATTTCCAGTGATGGAAGTGTTATTTTTACTGTACTTTTTGGTACCTTTTTGAATCTAATGTATTGTATGGTTGTATTTTTACATGTCTACTGGATTTACAGATGAGCAGGAGCAAGAGCTTTTAAAGCTCACAAATAAAACAATTTTGCTTTTTTTTTTTTTTCTTTTGGTGTTCTAGATCTTTAGTTATTTTCTCCCGTGCTGAGTGTTGGATGCGAGTTGCATGGCTTCAGATATGGGTTGAGACAAAATAAGGGATTTAAACTAATCAAAGGGTTCATTGTAAGTGTGTTAAGTGAATGTGTGCAGATGGCCTAGTAGACGAAGACAACCAGCATCTTTTTTTTTTTTTTTTCTTTTGGCTTTTAAGGAGATTCTTTCCCCATCATGTCTGCAATTTTAAGTGGCTTTACTAGTATTATACAACTGAACGCAAGCCTGTTAATGTAAGAGGGTACTCCCTCTCTCACTGGAAACTCATTCCTCTAGTGTCTTGGGCAAATTGGTAGAAATAAACTTTTGGTTTATATTACACATGGATCTTTTTGTTATTATTTGTAAAGTTAATGTTAAATGTTTTGTACTGTTAAATGGCTTGCTTGTTTTGTCTTGAGTAATGTTAACACTTCTACAGATGCCTATTTGGAAAGCTGTGGGAGTGGGCATCGCTGGCTGCAGGATAACTGGCTGAGTGTTAATGCTCACCCCACTAGATGTGAAATTGCGATACTTGAGCATTATTGTGAATGTGTCCAGAAATTTAAAATATTGGTCTGGTAAGTTATCTTAACCATACTGTGTACTGACAACATGTTGCTGATCAGTGTTGAGTGGGACTGTTTTTAAAATATTGCTACTGTTAGTAAAAACAGGTTAAGAGTCAGCTTAGGAAAACGTGGTAAATGTTTATTGATTAGAAGCAAAAACAACTGTAGAAGTTCATTAATGTCGTATGAGCTGTGTAATTTTCATTGTCCACGTCATAGTCGTGCTGTAGCATGCACCACGTGGCACTGGCGGGAGAAGAGAAAAGACATGTTAAATTTTAAGCAGTAACTTATTAAAACTGATAATACACAGCCACCAGAACACTACTCAGTCTGAGCCTCAGTGCAAAGCGTGTTAATTTATTCCAAAATCAGTGTTTGTAGGCAACAGTCCCCACCATGGTTATTTTTGAATGAAAAGCTGCAACATGTTCTGTCAAATGAAATGAATGAACTTGTTTGATCTAATGGAATTTTTAAGTACAGACATTCATATTTCTACCTCTGAACTTAATGAATGTGACCATCTGACAATGTCTGATGAATTAAACATTTTCTACAGGTTTAACAAACCTTAGATGTCTTCCTTTTCCAGTTTAAGGTCTTTGGCTTTAATGTCTGGTATGAGGGGAAACAAATGAGATTTAATTGTAAAATGAATGTTAATTAGACATGAAAGTTTTACATCTTGGACAGTGAACACAATATCACTGCATTCTAAATTCTGATATGACTTAATGACAAAAATAAACTTGTTTAGGTACATAACATGCAAAATGCAGTCAGTCTCAAACTAGTCATATGCCTGTGCATCCAGTAGGTGGCAGCAAGAGGGATGAGCTTGAAAAAATTTTTATGAAGTATGTCCTCATTACACGCATGATGTATGCAACCACGTGTACTTTGTTAAAAGAGCTGCAGGCCCTACTAAAGATACATAATCTGGAACACGGATGTTACAACCTCATAAGTATGGATATTCTGTATTGATGGTGTTACTAACCTGTGAGGATGTGGTCAATGCTCTGTATTACTTGTTCTGCATCCTCCATACGGAAACACATGGGAGGTTTAAACTTCAAGACGTTATCCCAGGGGCCGTCTGTGCTAACACAGATCCGATAGTCCTCCTTCAACCTGACATAATATGAATGTTTTCATACCATTAAGAATAACCTACATTATGTTAAAGGTTAAAAAAAAAAAAGATAGACTGTTGTCTTTTGACAGATTTTAGCATAAACTCCAAAACTAAAATCTCAAGTTGCTGCTGATATGGAAAGGATTTACCTCTTCACAACATATGCTGCTGTTCTTGTAGCAGGAGTCCTCTCCTCCCGGTTGGTTACTAGCTCGATACCCACGAATAGTCCGACACCTCTGTAACATGAGAAACTACTAAAATAAGATGCACGGGAGTTTGCACCCCATTTTTCTGATAAAAGTCTATTTCTGGTTACTGGACTTAAACGGTAAAAAAGTTGCACCACAGATTCTTCCACTGTAACTGCAGTGACAAAAACATCTTATGAACAACCATCAAGCATTTGGTCTCTGGAATTTAACAAAATGAAGTAAATTTTGACTTAAGAGATTTTACATCCTTACAGCTTGTATTTTGGTGTATATACCCTATTAAAAACAAAAAACAGGTTTCAAGTTTAGCAGGCAATCATACATCATACAGTTATAACTCCATAAAGGATTATTTATATGCACAGAAAGGTAAGAAACACCTAACAAGGCATGTGTAAAACTTGTATATACTTTATATATATTTTCTGCAAATTGAAAGGGATCAACCATTGAAGTTGAAGATGAGAATGAGTTCAAAGATGGTTTTAATTTTTTTACTGATTGTAGGAACCACGGAATGTAAAGATAACCTATAGCTTTTAACTTCTGAATTAGAGCAACATGCACTAAATACTAGAGATTGTTTTTTTTTGATAAATCAGCACAGATTGGATGTTTCACAAACTTTTTATTCGGATATGTACAACAGTCACTGAGATGTTCAGATCAAGAATTGTCTCATTTATGAAACAAGAAAGTCAAATCTAGTCCATTTCTCACAGTGTCGTGTCCTTTTTTCAGTTTGACATTGACTTGTTTAGCAGCTGTTTGCATTTGTATGCTCTTACAGATTGATAGAATTAGCGTTTCAAAAAAGCCATTGAGTGAACAAAAAATGGTAAAATGGTTTCTTTACCTCACATCTCCAATGATTTCATGTCGTGATTGTAGTTCTGTGGATAGTGCCTTAAGATGCGCCCCAACTCTCACAGCGTTTCCTCTCAGGTCCTCTTTCTCTATCACGTCAAGGACTGCCAAGCCAATGGCACAGGAGACTGGATTCCCTCCAAACTGCATGAAGACATCTGATGTTTCACCACTATACGTCTTATAATAGGGTAAATACAAGAGACCTCCACAGACAACAGTATGAAAGCAACACAGTGTATAAAAATATCTTGATGAATATTACCAGCAGACTTTTTTGCTGCATACAAGTAGATAAAATAACATTCTGTGGTGTTAGTGGTGTAATTATTTTAGAATACAAAAGAAGAGGGGCAATCTTTACTAATACGTATCATCTCAGCTAGAAAGACCTGAAGGAACATTTATTATTTTTACATTAATGCCTACTGTTCAGTCACCGTATTAAAGTACTCGACTCCATTGGCAGTAAAAGCATTGGCGATGTCTGCTGTGGTTGCCACACATGCCAGGGGATGCCCGTTGCCCATCGGTTTGCCCATGGTCACGATGTCAGGACAAAAATCCGCCCCCTGCAGCTGGAAAGCCCAGAAGTGACTGCCGACACGTCCAAAACCTGTCTGCACCTCATCTGCCACAAACACGCCACCAGCAGAGTGCACATACCTGTGAAGAGTTTGAAAGAAATTAGAGACATTGATGTCCGTGTAGGTGAGCAGTTACAGAATCTGAAAATTCATACTTACTCTGCAACTTTTGCTGAGTATCCTTGAGGAAAGATGATTTGTCCTCCAACACTCGGTAATGACTCAGCAAAGAAAGCAGAGATCTACTCAAATCAAGCAACACATAAATGTTACACACATAATTGTTAAACTCAGTGAAATTTTCTTGAGACTGTATACAAATGTACCTTACGGCCTTTCCTGTGTACTTCCTCTATTAAATCTTTTACTGTATCAGCATATGCTTTGCCTGGATCAGGGTTATTCTCTTTGTATATGCCTCTGTAGGTGTCCGGCAGGGGTGCCTAGGATAGTGAAATAGTCTGTTAAAAAAGCAGGAGTTCACTGTTTTGTTGTAGGCTTGTGAAATGATGGTCAGTGTAAATTTACACACCACATGAACCCATTCTTTCTGTCCTGCCAATTTCCGGAACTTGTAAGGACTAATGTCGATGAGGGACATTAGATGCCCGTGGTATGCACTAGTGTAAAAGGAGAATTACATTGTAACAGGTAGGAGTACCATTAGAGGGGTTAGTGTGTTTTAGTAGATAAGAAATTTTACTGATCAAGCACAATGACATCCTCATGTTGGGTGTAATGCTGAGCCAAGCGTAGTGCCAGGTCATTGGCTTCTGAACTGTGACAAAAACAAATCCAAAATCATTGCAATAGCACATCAAGGGAATATATTTCAGGTTATACTGCCAGTTGACTCCAGTGCTTACCCAGAGTTAACAAAGTAAAAGACACACAGTTTGTCGGGCAGGGTGGCAGCCAGGCGGTCTGCATACATGACTATATTGTCGTGCAGGAATCGAGTATTTGTGTTCAGGAGATCCATTTGTGCTGCTGCAGCCTTAGTAATGCTGGGGTGACAGTGGCCCACTGCAACAGAAAACACGCAGAATACTAAAGACGTTCTACCACTAACAGGCCTGTGTATAAGAATGCTCTTATAAGTATTCAGATGGTACTGGGTACTAAACAGTTTACCATGATGGACGTTACTAATGCAGTCTAAGTACTGCATGCCATTTTCATCGAACAGATATTGTCCCCGGGCTCGGACAATTTTCACTGGATCGCTTGAATAGAAGAGTCGGCATGATTGCCTGCAATTCGGAAGATACATCGACCTTCGTTCTTAGCAATAAATAACGATAGCTCTTTCAGCAAAAACATGTTAGCTAACGCAAAACACCACAGTACTGTTCTACATACCCAATCAGTTTATTCCTCATAGCGAGTGTTTCCTTTTTCCTGAGTTTTTCGACCTCCATATCCTCTCCTTCTCCCTCTGGATAACTTTCATGAAATTTAGTCAACGTGTCAACCGAGAAACTTTAAAGTTCAGTAAAGTGGAATTGGTGAGCAGGTCTTGGGTTCACTACGCATGCGTGATTCACAGAGCACAGGCATAAAGTAGTATTTTCCTATATATTCCTATATATAATATGGGCCAACTATAAATACACACAAACACACATCTGTTTTATTACATTATAAATAACAGAACATAATTGCACGTTATTTATGCCTAAAACTAGTCAGTACTTTGATGCTGTCGCCTTACATAGAAGAACCTAACTGTGAGGCACTAAATGTAACGAGATTTGCATTATAACTATGTAACAAAGCACATTTCATTTTAATATACACGCAATATAAAGCAAGTATCCTAGAAAATGTTCAGGAAATTTGTAATATATGGGATTTACAGTATTACTGAACATAACGTAGTTTTATAGTAGAACTGTAATAATGGTACGGTCCAAAGGCTATAAATACTCCGCTTAACTCCGTCCTAGCCGGTGCTCTGTGTGCAGCTTCGGTTGCTAAGGAACCACTGAATGCAGGTAATACATCAGGACAGCTGTAGCAAGCTAGCTGGCTAACAGCCTGCGTAACCAAGCTAACGCCACGACTGATTAAGATATGCATTAGCAGTTTTACTGTTATAATTTGAACGCGTTTGTCATTTTGTTGTTTTATGGTAATGGTTGCGATCTGGTACAGCGATAATTCATAGCAAGCCTATGTAAGCAAACTATCTATGCTAGTGTTTTCTTATATCAGCTTAGAAAGAGAACTGGCTAATTACTAGACTTACTAACACGGGCTGCATCGTGGTGCTGAGCTAGCGTACTTCTGTATACATTTAGCTAAATCCCACATTGCCACAGACAAGCAGTTGCTCTAAAGTGATACGCTAGAAATGGATGTATAATTGTCTGATAGATATATTTTGAAATGGCAAGCTCTTCTTCACTGTCATAAAGGTATTCGATTGTTTGGTCGCACATCACTAAAGACGAGAAGTGCCCTTGGCCTGATAAATCCGTCTATGGCGTTAATCAAAGTTTTAAAGTAGATTAGCTGGGGTAGTCTTTTGGAGAAATAAAATCATTCATTCGGGGTATCGTTAAATTTTGTAGGCCAGATTCAAAAGATGTTTTCACAATAAATAGTCTTTATCTCTGTTCTTGTCTGCTGATTAACCAACTGAATAACTCCTTGGCGTTCAAGGCTCTTTTCGGAAGTGATTGTCAGGAGAAAGCTTGTATCCTATACTGTTGAAGTTGTTCTTCTTCTGGCATGTGGCTCTGGGCTAGCTATGTAGCACCATGTTTGCCACAAGGAGGAAGGCCCTAGAGGCCACATCTGACTGTCAAGTGTGAAATCATTGCCACGGAAATTAGTAAGACACAAAATGTCGTCAGCTGGTTTTATGTGTATGAAGATAAATGCATTTATTATTTGATAATTTTTGTAACTTGTGCACTTTTTAGTAGTGTCATTAAGTATTCTAGTGTTTGTGTGACTTGTAAAGTGTTGAGAGAGGGAAATGTTGTGTCATAATACATGAGAATCTTTATTTTGTTTTACTTTTAGTTTCTATTTGAGGATTACACTTTTATAGGCTTAATTTAAACAGCTATAGGCCAAAGTTACTATGTTTTCTTAAGGGAGTCAGTACAGGTTAAATCTTCAAGTGGATTCAGTTACCATTATGATAGTTGTCAAAAGCATACTTGGTGAGATTTGCATGTAAAGGCAATATCTGAGGAATATGTATTTACGAAACAGACATGGCCTACTTTTGCTTTGTATTGGATATATATCCCCTATAGACCTGGTCACTGTTCCTTTGTCCCCCCTGCAACGGTACTGGGGCATGCCTCCAACCCCTGTCCACATTCATTTTTCACACACTTCCCCCATCCTTCTCCTTTTCGTCTTTCCATCCCCCCTTCCACTCCATTCACAGCCCACAACTCTTGTGTTTAATTGGACCCAACTGACTTTGATTGCAGTGGAAGTACCCCAAATGTTATGCCTTTGGACTTACTTTATGCTTTCTTTGAATCACACTAGTTCATGTTTGTAGTCCCAATAAAGTAATGGCCATGTGCATGATGGAATGTGAAGTGTTTCTTTGTTCTGAGTCCCCTTGCACCCATGTGTGCTACACTCTGCCATTGTGAATGTGAACTTCTGCCTCTGCCTTTCAGATTGAAGCTGCACATAGATCCCAGTTTAAGTTTCACAGAAATGTGTTGGTACACAAGCACATTTATTCAGATACTTCTCTTCTGTAGGCTTTTCTGCTCTACTAGTTCTTGTAGATATATATTATCATTTTGTTTTATATTGGCAGTTTATTAGCCACTGTTTAATGTCTATTTCCAGTTACATTATCACTGGCTTTGTTTCATACTAACCTGTTCCCCTCTCTCCCTTCAGGTGCCATAAATATGATGGTGGGATAGTGACAGAGTTGGTCAGTCTGGCTGGTTGAGGTGTTGAGGGGACACCACAAACCAGGCCAGGACTCTGACAAAAACTTTTGCTGCCCTCAGTATATCTCCTCTTCATCTCCATGTCAGTTCCTTAAGTCATAGCTACAATTATGGTGACTCTTATCACAGAGCAGCTCCGTAAGCAGAGTTTGGAAGAGCCTTATCACAAGGCTTTCTCATTCAATGTCAATGCGGTGAGTTTGATACAACACTAATTCTTATCTTATAAGCTTTGCTTATTCACCTAGTTGTGTGGGTTCTTGTTTTCAGTTTAAATTGTATTTCTCTTGCAGTCTTTCCCGGCAGTGGGCTCCAGTCCCACAGTCTCATGGACTGCTTGTAGATCAACACAGGGTATGTTTATTAAATTAGGTGCTGCTTTTTGCCACATAACAATGAGGAAATCTGTCTGATGTTTGTCTATTGGCATTTTCAGAGACTAGCTCAGCTGCACTCTCATCATCCAAAACCAACCTTCCAGATGCTTCCAGTGGGATAGACTCCCAATGGACTCGCTCCAAAGTTGGGGAACTGCTCATCAGACCAGAGGTGTCAACCACTGGCAAGACTTTGCAGAATTCCCCTCCCCCACCTCCTCCAAAACGCCACTGCCGTTCCCTCTCTGTCCCTGAGGACCTGTCTCGCTGCCGCTCTACCTGGCATCCCAGTGCATTCAAGGTTTGGACCCCAGTCAGACGTGGCTGCCACAGTGGAGAAGTATCCGTTTCAGGCTCTGGAGCGAGCTCATTGCCACTTTGCGGCCCAAGTTCCTCTTTTACTTCCTCATCCCTAAACTCTTCTTCTAGTCCTACTTTCTTTAGCTTAGCACTGTCCTCTGACTCTCCACTACCATGGAGCTTCCCATGGGACCCCTGTGATGCATTGAAAGGACCTTGCTCTTCCTCCATTGCTGCCCCTTCTTCCTGCTCATCTTCACCTGCACCCCTAGTTTCTCATTCAGTGCTGCAGCGCCGCTTCTCCCTCTCCCCTGTTCAAATTCAGAATACCACTGTGGTACTCCAGCCCCCTCAACCATTCCCAGCTTCAGGTCTTACGTATGGCTCTTCTGGCATGGAGCACCCAGCCCTGTCTCCGTCTCCCACTTCTGCCTGCAGTACACCACCGTCTTCAAGGCGCAGCCTCCATCCAGTGCTGCCACGATGCCACTCACAGCCCTGTGACATGCGCAGACCTCGCTTGAAGAGGCGTCATGACCAAGATGCTCTGCCATGCCCTAGACCAGGGCTTGACTTCAGCAAGATGACACAGGTGATCAAAAACACACTGAGTTCTTTGCGTGATTATAAGGTTTTACTACATGAATAATTATGAGGCAACCACATCAAACTTCAGGGTTTTTCATAAACATTTCACTCAGTTATCTGTAACTACATATAAACTGATGTCATTGTACTGTACTCTTTTATCAAATAGAAATATTGCTTTTGTGATAATAAAAAAAAAAAATCTTATTGTTATTTATTTATTGCTTTTAAAACTTCTCATGTATAGTAGATACGGTATGGTTTAGATACTTTTAATTAAGAGTGATATCTGTTATCATACTGGAGCATCATGTTGTCATTTTCTATAACCGTATTTTAAAAATACCTTAAATTTGTTGCTTGGGGTGGCAGGTGGTACAGTTGTTAGCACTGAGAAACAATCATTTATTAAAAATGAAAGAAGTATGTTGCTTATTAAGAACTTGAGCAAGTTTCAACTTATTGTGAATCAGGAAAAACCCTGTTAAAAGAATGTTCTATTTGATAGGCCAGTTACTTAAAATGTAAATGAATATTTCTTGCTTCAGTCTCTTGTTAATGGACATTTTCCAGAGTAAATGCTGTTAACTGTCACTCGGATGTTCTGTTTTCTCTCAAGTTACTCCTGCCGTCAAACCACTATTAAAAGGTGCTTCTTCTGTCTTTTAGATTGGCAATGTTGGGACCTTAGTGTGCAGTACTGGAGGCTGCATAGTTCCCATGTCTTCCCAGGCAGAGCAGCACATCACCTTCTCCCCTGTTGAGTTCCTTGGACGTGTGAGCATCGGGCCACTTAGTGAGAGCGAGGAAGAAGATAAAAGAAAAAAAACTGCAACCGATGAAGGGCAAAATATGTTCTTCGAAAGAGACTGCACAGAACTGGACTTGAACCTCATAGAAGAGAACTGATCACTTGTTGGTGCTCCCAGTGTGATCACTGCTTTAATCAACATGTTAAGCACACCTTCAGGCTTTGTGCGCTTTACGGGCAGAGTCTTTGAAAACTTGCTGCCCTTCAAAGACTTATCTGTCCTGAGTTCATGATCAAGAACCAAGCACTTAGGAGCTAATATCAAACTACAATGTTATGATTGTAATACTTGAGCTAGTTTCACAAAAAAATGTCAGTGCCTGTCTATTGAACAAACCATAGTAAAATGTGCATGAACAAAGTTTTCATGCACACAGAATTTTGGCTCCTATTTCATATTGATCCAATGCTTATTAAAGATTGGTATGCATAATATCTTCATCAAAGAACAGTATATACTAAAGTTAGCAGAATGTTAATATTTCCTCAGAAGTGATTAAATCAATGCCAAAAGCCAGTAGTTAAATGGATGAACATGAGCATTGCTTGATCAGAAACTGGAGTAGTCTATTTTGGAGTTGGGGGTTTCTGCATTTGTGGGCTGTTAAAGGTTGACAAGATGTTCCATATGTAGTTTTTTTTTTTTTTTACAAATCCAAAATTAAAATAGTCATCTTATATTTAAATAACTCCTTTTTGGTTTCACATGACCTCCATACTCGCATTTAGTCTCACTCTATATAATTCTCTTTTTGCATCTGAAACAACTCTACATCATCTAATTGTTTTTTGTTTTTTTTTTGTTGTTGTTTGTTTTGTTTTTTTGTCAACAGTAATAAGGGTGAGATGGTTAAGTGACCATGCCTTAAGCTTGAAATAGAGTTTGTGGTACTCTGGTCTTCTTTTCACAGCCAGACATTTTTGCAGTCTCCATCACTGATTCAGATATGTTTGGAATGGATGGAACATGCACTAATAGTCAACTAAATAACTGAAACAATGCTGCAGCTGGAATCCATAAGGCACAATGTAATGTACTGTTCAATGGTTAGAGAGTACATGTCTGGCCAATTGTGAGTGTATGTGATTTTGCAGTTGTGATGCAGATGATTGGTGGCCTTTCAGAAATGATTTTCATGTGTTTTCAGATGGAAATATTCCTGTTGCACAATTTATGTACAAATAAAGTTTAATAGAGAATATTTTTTTCCCAAAAAGTGTTTTGATGGGTCGGTTGGGCGCGTGGGACCACCTCCACAAAGTGCATGTGAGCTAACCTTTTGACAAAAACATGGGTCACGTGCA
>JAPSES010000002.1:15546243-15557772 GCA_029822895.1 Maxillicosta whitleyi
GGCCTAAAATATCGGGTGGCACATCACGTTGAATACCATATACTGGGATGCACATATATTGGGATATGTATTGTAGCGCAAGGTTGTTGGCAGTACCCACCCCCAGCCACGACTGCCCTGTTGTTACTTTGAAACTGAACAGATTAATTATTTTTATTGAAGGGATCTGTTTAATCCAGTTGCCAGTAAAAATGCTCCTGTTAAGTAAAACACCATCCTTTTTGGCTTCCAGGACGTGTTGGCCAAGCGGTGGCTCTGCGGGCCAAGGCTTTTGGTTTTGGTGTGATCTTCTATGACCCATATCTGCCCGATGGTGTAGAGCGCTCACTGGGCCTGCAGCGAATGGCGACTCTGCAGGACCTGCTCATCCACTCTGACTGTGTATCCCTGCACTGCAGCCTCAACGAGCACAACCACCACCTCATTAATGACTTCACCATCAAACAGGTACGTAGGATACAAAATGCAAATGTGATCTCATGATGCGCTCTCATCTGTCTATTTTTGCATCCTCTACATTGGAAAAATGTGGGAAAAAATCTGCCTCAAATTAATATACACCTTTATTACTATTATTAAAGTACTACACACTCTTAAGCTCATGTGGTCAAATATACATATTCTTCAGATTGAGTTAGTGAAACTGCACTCAAATCACCAGATTATATTAAATCAGTGGTATGAAATAGTTTACTTTTAATGAATCTCTTATCTGTAGTGTATCTCTTTATAATCATTTGCTGCATCATGAAATCCTAAGAAAAACCCAATTTAACAATAGTCCTTTACAAGACCATCTGTATTATCACATGGTACAGAGGTGAAGTCCTGCCCCTTCAGGTGGGCCCTCATGGGACCATATTTCAGAAAAAAAATTAGATTGTAATTTACAGGAAAGGATGAATGATTTTTAAATATGTTGATTTCTTGTCCAACAAAGTCATCTTTTGAAGTGACAACTACCAGTAGGACAATTTTCATAGGATAGAAATAATTTGTGTATATATTATTTCCATAAAAGGCCCCACACTGCAGACTGGAAAGCATCTTTATTCTACTGTGTGTTATGTGTGCTGTCATGCTTCAGTGGTGGGAAGGGTTGAACTTCCTGTGGTTTTGTTTAACACTAACTCCTCTTGATGCAGATGCGTCAGGGAGCCTTTTTGGTGAACACATCGAGAGGGGGTCTGGTTGATGAGAAAGCACTGGCTCAGGCCCTGAAAGAGGGCCGGATACGAGGGGCTGCTCTGGATGTACACGAGACCGAACCATTCACGTAAGAACTCTGCCTGAGTTAACCTCCAGGATGGCTGTGATGATGGATAATATCTCATTTTCTGTAACCTTTCCCTCCTTTGCAGTTTTTCAACAGGCCCTCTGAAGGACGCCCCTAACCTGATCTGTACCCCGCACACATCTTGGTACAGTGAGCAGGCCTCTGTTGAAGCTCGTGAAGAGGCAGCCAGGGAAGTACGCCGTGCCATTACTGGTAAGACACCATACTTATCAATTTACAGACCATATTTTATAAATCCAATCTCAATGCAAGTTATTGTTACCTTCGCCAAGGAGGTAATGTTTTCGCTTGGCTGTGTTTAAGTGTTTGTTTAATTGTTAGCAAGATAACTCAAAAAGTTATGAACGGATTTTAATGAAATTTTCAGGAAATGTTCGCTCTGAGACAAGGAAGAGCTGATTAAATTTTGGAGGTGATCCGGATCACCATCTGGATCCAGGAATTTCCACCATCACACAGTCTCTCACACACTTGCACAGTACAAAAAAAACCAAACACCTCACATAGTCTAAAATCTGGGATATTTTATCTGACTCGTGGACATCAGAGAGACTCCCAGAACTTCCGGGACACTTGGGATGTGTGCTTTACCTTCTTTGTAATTCCCTTTGCTTTGGTGCTGTCCTTGGCGAACATTTTCGTTTTTTCAAAGACGTCGGCCATGGACGAACAAATGTGGGAGTATTATTGCGGGATGTCAGTCACAATATGTGGGGGAACTGTGCTGCTTGGCGGAGGTTTGCGCTCTCCGAGTGCTTTTCTAGTTTGTTCATAGTTTGAAAATTATTTCATTCAAAGTTATATGTTAAACTGTGTTTAAACTATCACTTCTAACCCTTTTGATCAAACATGCACTTTTTTAGTGCATTAGGCTTGTTATAAACTCTTAGAAATTAGCTAGTGTGTGTGTTAAATTATTTTGCATATGGACCTTGACAAATGTATGTAATGTGCCAAAAATGTTTTAATTTAATATATATATATATATTTTTTTTTTTTTTCATCTAGGGCGGATCCCTGACAGTCTGAAGAACTGTGTGAATAAGGAATATCTGATGGCAGCCTCTCAGTGGCCCAGCATGGAGGCAGGTGTTCACCCAGAACTCAATGGAGCTCCCTACAGGTAAGAGAGGACTACTTCTTAAGCAAAAATGTTCACAGATTGTCTAGATATGGTCACTTTTGGTGACGGAGCCTTTACAGTGATGAGCAAAAAAAAATTTTTAAAACCGATTGGCAATGTCATTGTATTTCTGCATTCCAGCAGTCAATAGCTATGAAAAGATGACACTTCAGTGTCAGATCAGGTCAGAAATTCTCTTGCATCTCACTGGTTCTGTGTCCAACACTGGTTAAGAAAAATTGTAACGCAAAGATGCTATAAATGATTAAAATGGAGACATTTTAACACATTACAATCAAAGATGACAATATTCAAGGCTGTTCAATATACATTTGATCTAGGAATAAGTTATATATTTATTGCTGAAGGAGTGCTTCAGCCTCACCTCATTAAATTGTGGTGCCCTGGATGTCTGGTTTAATGGTGTCAGCTTGTGTTCATTGAACATGGAACCAGCCTCATGTTCTTGCTGAGTCATAATATTTATTTCTCAAGGAGGTGGTGACAGTTTGTCAGATTATCAGCTACTTCAGAGTGAAATTTGCACATACTCATGACATTTGTGTTTGTTTCAGATTTCCAGGTCTGATCAATGTTGCAGCAGCAGGGGGTCTCCCAGGAGCGGGTGCTGGGGTTGAAAGCCTGGTCTCAGGACCCCTGCCCCATGGCATCGCCCCTGTCTCTCACCCCCCTCATGCCCCCTCTCCGGGGCAGCCCACTAAAGCTGAAGCTGACAGAGACATCCCCTCCGACCAATAGCCCCCCCTGCCGCCGCCAGCACATTCCGTCACCAATGGAAACCAACCCCTAACCCCCCGCCCCCCCAGACACAGCCCGACCCTCCAGTGCATCGGCAGCACCAGTTTGACCTGACGTGGATCTACACAGTCCTGTTTCTCAGATCACATAACCAGCCCAGGAGTGACCTATCCACAGCCCCTTCCCACCACCATCACCATGTCCCGCCCATACCTCCAGAACACATGCATCCTCCATCCTTCCTCCCTCATATCATCCACACACCTGCCCCTCCCTTCCCCACAACGTCAGCAATAACTGTGTTCTCAAAGATTCAGTGATCGGATCGGTTTATTTCCTCATTTGGCTGTTGTTTTAATGGAAAAGTTGATCTGTTGTGGTTTTAGGTGTTAATGTTTGTTTGTTTAAAAAAAAAAAAAAAAAGGAAAAAAAAAAGCATTTCTGACATGAGGTTTAACAGTCCCACTCTGACTCAAACCAGTAGAGGCGGGCCTGTTGAAACCCCCCTATGTACATTAATGGCTCATGTTACTGCTCTTCTTCTTCTTCTTTTCTTTTTTCCTCCCTCCCTTCATCGTTCTTGTGGGGAAACGTGTACTAAAGTAAACCAGACAGAATCACAAATTGTACATCCTGCCCTGCCCCCCACCATCACCACCAGGCATTTAGATTCCCAGTAGCTCCAACTTCTGCCTTTAGCGCTCCCTGGCACTGTTTTAAGCTTGCTCAGCATTGGGATACTTTATGCTGTCAGTGTGGAGCTCTCTCAGATTGAAGTCTGTTTTATCTGCTCATATTTAAGCTCTTAACCCCGTGAACAATGCTGTGATGTCTTGTCGTAGTCCAGTCATCCCCGTGGTAAATGCTTTGGCCCTCATGGTTTGCGTTGTCATGTGATAACAGCTCAGAGAGTCCTATCGGAGAGCCCCGAGGCATTCGTTTCCATCTCGTGCCAGCTTGCTTTGTGTGTGGAGTTGGTACTGACAGTACGCACACAAACGCAGGGAGTTCTATTGTTGAAATGGCAGCAGTGTGCCAGGGATGTCACCAGCAGAGGGCACTGTCACACTGAGAGCAAAAGGATAGATTTCAGACAGTTATTAACTGTTACCAGGGATCGAGTATCGCCTTATTGTTTAAGACCACCACACCCTCCACCACCACTCTGCACCCACTCACCCACCTCCCCCTCCTCTCCCACTGTCATAACCCACCCTAGACATCTCCTGAACCAGTATGCATCCCTCTTTTCCTTTTTAGCTTGAGGGGACAGTAAATTTCAGATTCCCTGTTGGAGCAAGGGGACAGTGTTCTTGCATGCTGGCTTTAACAACAGTGGTGTGTGTGTGCGCGTGTGAGTGAACGAACGAACGTGTGTGTGATCGTTCCCTTACTCTGTTAGGATAACAAGCTGTTGTCTTTCCAAAGGAATAGTCCCTAGGAGTAACTCTTTAACGCTGTTGCCCTGGTGTCAAGGGAACACCTTTCTAGTACCTCAGTAACAGATATTGAATGTACCGTGCATACCCTTTTATTTTTTGTACAGATTTTCTAGATACTTCTTTAATATTCTTTAACAGAAGGGTTGTGAAATTGTAGCAGTAATGACACAATAAAAAAAAAAAACATTGCCCCGTGAAATAAATTGACAGAATCTTTGTAGGTTCACTATAGGTCACTGAAAACTCAGGCTTCAAAACCAATGCGTATCATTGCCTTTACCTTTTTATTTCCTCATTGTGGAGATCTTCGCACAATGCTTTCCCATACTTATACTTCAGACTGTAGTTGATGTGTTTCCATCTTACCTGCAAATGAAAATGAGGAAAAAAGAAAGGCGGTCGTTGTGTTCTGCTAGTCTTCTTTTACTAGAACAGTAGTTTGTAGATGCTGTTTTTTATCTTTAGCCCCCCCTTCATTGTCAAGCTGCTCTATTTATAGTGCATGTGAGGTAATTCTTTAGAGGAAATACTATTGGCTTAAGGATTTGTGTCATCTTGCTGTTTTCCTCTGCTCCCTGGCCTTTTTCCTCCCTTCCCAGAGTGTTTCACCCAAGTTGCCATTTTGTCGTGGTCAGTTTCCAGTGATGTACAGTTTCCCCTCAGAGTCTATGAGAGACATGGAGCATGTCTGTGTCCTGAGATGCTAGGCTCCTCTGTCATGTGATGAGTATATATTTTTAAAAATAACCCCATAGTTCAGATTATGAGCATAATAGTAATCTTAAATTTTGCTGTTGATGAGGATGATTATATATTTTTCAGTTCAGCAGTGCACTGTTATGAAACCCATTCTGTTTTATTGTAGGATTTCATTTTTATGGATATGCTGTCTGTGTTCTACATGTTGTACTGAAACATTTCAGAGAAAACAAGAGCTCCCCTTCCCCAGTGTTTTTTTTTTTTTTCTTCTTTTTCTTAGTCTAATCCCGCTCGTCCTTTCCAGCTGATATCCTGGGCCTTACTTTTTCTCTCTCCCCGTAAAAGTAGCTGTTATAGAAAGTCGCCATGGAACCACTCACTGCCTTAATACAGTTGACCACAGCAGGTGAAGTCAGGAAAAACATCCAGTGGAAAAGAACAGGCCAGGATCAAGGCCACGCTGCAAAAAGCTCTCACACCCCTGCAGGCCTAAATCCACAGCACCTTGTGTTTCCTTTTCAGTGACGAACCACATTTAGCCTTGTTTACACATGTTGTTTTTGTGTCCTTCTGCAACACACAAATCCAGTGTAAAGTCCTACTGTGCATTAAAACAATATTTCTTTTTTTTTTTTTTCTTTCTTAGTTTGTTTTTTAATAGTTCAGCCCTGGCAGTGTGTATGTATGTGCATCGACTAACAGATAAGCACAGTGTGTATGCTCACAAAGCCACAGCTGATATTTCACTCATGGGTGTGAGAATTCCCCCCTCCATCTGCAGCGACCACCATCACCACCTCTCTGGGGCTCTTGAAGCTTCTTTCACATTGCTGGTAGAGCCACGGAGGGGATGGAGGGAGGGGGTGGAAGGCAAAGCAGACACTGGTGTGGTCTTTCAAAAAAAAAAAAAAAAATTTGGTGAGAATCGGTCACTTTTTCTCTCTCAGGGTTCAAATGCACACATATCCTTTAGCAGTCGCCCTCTATCTACTTCGTGTTGCCCTTGTCCAGTTTTCCGCCCTCAGAATGTAGAAAAACCTCCTGCGTTTTAGAAAACTCTCTCCTCTTGTTCCTTTTGTGCACAGGTCTGAACTTTTTTTTCTGTATTTTTTTTTTTTTTTTTGCTTTCTTTTGGCACTGACATCTAACCATCTAACAAGGAATGAATGAATGAATGAATGTTTGGAAGTGACTGTGTAATGTTAAAATTGGGAAATGTATTTTTACAACATGTGAACATGTTTTTTCACTCACTCTCATTGTGAATTGATTTTTTTTCTTTCACCAGACTGCAAAAACAAAACATCAAAAACAAAAAAAAAATCTCCTGTAACTAGGCTCTTAAGCTTTATTTTTGTTTTGTTTACTTTTTTATTAGAAACAATCATGTTTGTGATGGTAACTTCCGATGGTAAACTCCACACCGTATTTTAATAAAATCTTAAAAAATAAATGTTTGAGATGGCATGTGATTCCTTACACATTGATATTTCTGCTGGTTGTCCCCCACTTTTGACATGTTTCATATTAGTTTATGTTAAATGTTGGCACTCAACAGCCTGAGAACACCAGACGAGCTTTTACCATTAAGAAAAACTGTACTACTGCAGTTCGTCAGCTATTTTATACAGCACCAAGATGTTATGCAGTGCCAAGACGGGTGCAGCTTTACGAGTGGGCAGACGAGGTGGAATATACAGAAAAGGGGGTTTCTGTTCAGTCCCTGAGGGCAGGTTATCAGCCTCAAAATTGCAACCACATGCACATAACTGGGATCCTGCTCTTTATAAAATGTGAAGGGACTCAAAGTTGAGGACTAGTCTTTTGAGGTGCTATGGGAGCCTTGCACCTGAGAGATGAATGACTTTAATTTTAATTTAAAAATTTTTACCACTATTGTTGTCAGACAGCCGTTAACTCGACCTCTTAACCTTAATATTTTCAGTCATTCGTACCTGTGGAGAATAAGAAATAGCAAAAGTACTTGTATAGACACACCATGTTTATTTAAATAGAGGCTCTGAGTCCTTAAAGTCCAAAGTCTCTCCACCATCTGTTTCTGTGCTAAGATAACTGAACCTAATGACACATAAATATACAAGCCCTTTTTCTCAAGTGACGTCTGCTTTTATCTTGTAATGTTTCTGTCTCGTTACATTTGGCATATCTGATATTACTGGTCCATTTCAGAGATTAAAAAAAAAAAAGTCCTAAATCACACATACTTAAAATAAAGCGAAAGACAAACAACAAAAGGTCTGATTGACTGATAAAGTGTCATTACATGTTGGCTTATGAAACGTCTATATAATAGGTTCATAAATCTCCCACCAGAATGAATCTGAAAAGTGAGTGTGATGTTAAGATGGTGTTTTGGAGTAGAACTGGTAGCTCTGAAACCACCTTACCTTTGGAATAAACTCCATTCTCTCATTCATTTGTAGAACTTAACATATTTACCCAACTATATCATGAAAACTACAGCATTTTTAGCTTAATTCTTCTTTATTAGGGGTACACATTTGGTTACATTTCACTAGTTTTACTCTGGAAGCTTATGTAACATGACTCATTCCCTGCATTTAGATCAAAATAGTCTTGTATTGGGAAAATGCACATTGATCCAAAATGAAAATAATCAATTATTACCTCTAAATGCAGTAAAACTAAAGTAATATGCCTGTTTGGAAAATATAACAAGTACACATGTGTGTCAAATTGTGGGGTAATAGGTAAAACATCCAGATCAGCACAGATTTCTGAAAATACTACTAAAGTTCATTAAAGTATTTGTACTGTAAATTCACATTTGCACTGAGAACCAGGTATCGCTTTAGCTGCCGATACATGTGCTGAACAAGTGATCGACGGGCAGGTTACATAACGTGTGTATGGAGGAGGCCCAGGATGCCAACAGTAGTTTAACAGACCTGATTCACACACTTCAAACACTCTTTGGTTCATTGCTTTCAGACTCTCACTTGGGATTGAGCAACAAAGTGCAGCCGAGCATCATCCACCTCTCCTGGCGTCATACATGGCCGCCGTCTGCCGCCATGCTGAGAAGCCACCTTTTTCCCATTTGTTTGTTTAGCTCAGAATGAACAGCACTTGAAAAGCCTGATGGATTTAATCATGTCTGGGAACATGAGGCAGTAAAACAGGAATACTGATTTCCATACTTGGTAAAATAGCTCATCATGCTCAGTTAACCACTCATAGTTTCAGTGAATGGGTCACAAAATGGAAAAACAGCTCAAAGTAAAGGTCAAATAATGTGACTGAAATTACACTGAGGTGGAGACATAGACAACGCATAATTCTTTTAGTTCTGATGGGAAGAAAGCACAATTTGACAGATGTGTGTGTGAGAGAGAAAGTTTGTGTATGTGCATAACATGTCTGTTTGATGAATGAGTCTCCTGATAGATGACCTATTCCTCTTGGAGTGATCGTACTACCAACCTCAGAGCTGAGTTGAGTGGCTAAATATTTCCCTTTGGTTGACTTTGGAATGATTAAATATTATTCCAGCCACTGGATGACTCAGATCATCACCTCCAGACTGGATCAGTTTTTATTTTGCTTTCTAGGAAGACACTATTTGTTTCTTTAATCACATTTACCTGATTTGTGGTAACTGTTAAATTTGTGTCTACCCCCTTTTTTTTTTTTTTTTTTTAAACAAATCCTGTTAAGCACTAAATTCCTTTGTACCACAGAGGAATAACACACACATATAACAATTACACAGAGGAATAATAAAGTATATAAAACAGCCACACTGATCCAGTCGGTGGCAATAGTTTATTTACTTAAGCATATCCTAGTGCGGAAATGATTCACTTGAGACCCAAATGTGTGTTTATTTGCAGCTGAAAGAAATACTCTGAAATAAATTAAGTGTTTTTTATTGCCATTTGGTAAAAACTGCAGCGCCTTACTCTTTTAAGAAATATAGTATCAAGAGACAGTCTGGTCGATAATTGGTTTTAGACGGTGTATTATTTTCTCCTACATTCCACCTCAGTTCTCTTCCTTAATATCTGAACACAATACGCAGTCAGGATTCATCTGTTCCTAATGCTGCCTTCTTCTCGTGCCTGTGTATCGGGGTCTGGAGGTTTGCGGTGATGAAGCTGAGACATTGGAGCTTGGATGGCTTTGACCCAATACTGTGATTAGCTCATGGTTTTCTTCTCATTGCTTCACTCACTTGGCTCAAGAAGCATTGACGTGAGCGTGTGATTGACAGGAAGAAAACTTTCGACTATCTTACAAACCTGCGTCACTCAGGCAACCTGCTCCCATTCTGCTGCTGTATCTGGTGTCCTTAATGCTGTGTGTGTGTGTGTGTGTGTCAGACTGAGGTTTAAGATGTCAAAATTGCCTTGTCTAAATGGCCTCCATTTAGCTTAGATTTTCTTCAATTTTATGTGCTCTCTCACACGTACACACACCTGAATATTTGATACTGTGATTAAGATGTTTTATATTATGTAACGGTCATTCTGAGTACATATGTATGGAAGGTTTTTAACCTATATGCTGAGCTCACTGACATTAATCAGTGGGCAGCAGCAGGGGAATCAGGGTTTGTTCCCCTTATAATCTAACTTCAACTGCAAAGAAAATCAGGCAGATGGATGACTGGATAGATTGGATGAAAAAAATAAAGTCCCTTTGTGAAAGAAAACACTCAAAATAGGACATTTGGATGCAAAATGGATGGAGTCACATGGACGCTTGCAGAGGTGGAAGTAAGACACACATGTGCAAACAAGAAGCAAGTGTTAACCTTTTAGTCTCCAGTGGATTCTAAGTATCTGCAGTGAAAACCAATCCAGACAAACCAAAGTCTCTGTCCATGTCAAGGAAGTCACAAGTCTAGAGCTTCTGGTAAATTGTCATCATAGTTGCATGAAAACTTGAGCCACTGAGTCTTCCAAATGAACATTAATGATGACTGGAGCTACCTATCCTTCAGGCTGATAGTACCATGTACCTCAGAGGAGAACCAACAGATATTTAAAATCTTTTATTCCTTCAGCTGTCAAGCTTTTAAAGGGGTAGTTCGGGATTTTTTGACATGACCCCCGACAGTGTCCTTTGAGCTCAGTTCTGGTCCGGTTTTGGTCAAAACTAAAGAACAGTCAGCAGCATGATAGCGCACTGATAGTAAATGAGAGAAAGTAGTGATTATGATGTGTGACTTTTTCGCGGACATTGGTTTGTGATGCAAATAAATCACTCTTTGGAACACATGCTGTTTATAGAAGAAAAACTAGGGCTGGGAATAATAACGCGTTAATCGCGATTAGATTAATGTAAATTGTAATCGCAAATATTTTTTTAATCGCGACCAGAGTTTGCCAGCATTTTCCGCACTTCTACCATCCACATAGCCTGGCCCCGCCCATTCCGTGTCGTCACCCGCCATGGCTTCCACACGGTCTGGCAAAGCACACTATTCACAGCTTTCGGGTCTCCGGCAGAATCGGCAACTCTACCCTATTTTTCGGGAGCCAATCAACGTTCAGCATCTCCAACGGCTCTAGGTAGAGACGTGATGACGTAAGTGACACAGTAGAACAGAGACCGGAACCCCAGGATTGTAAACAGAAGCATTTCATTCAGTGTAAACATGGAGCAGCGGCTAGCCGTTAGCGGAGCCATAGATGTGGAATTGGAACAGTTTAACCGAAAAATATATGAAAATAGAGCAACGAGCAGCGCTGGAGGCATTTACTGGAAGGACGGATGTTTTCGCCTTGCTCCCGACCGGCTTTGGTAAAAGTATTAGACGCTGCACTGGTAGATGGGCTCTGAGCAACGGAGTGTGTGAACGCGTCCGCCATGTTTGGAATGGAGCCGCTGGCAGATCAATGCAGTGAGTTGTCATAACTTTATCTGGACACCCGGACGTATTTAAGGGACAGACGGACAAGGGAAAATGCTTCTATTTCTTTGCTGCGATAGTTACAGTCTGTGTTTATTCCCCTGTAGGTTTAAACCAGTGAAATAGTTTTAATCAGCTGTGTTTAATAACAGCAGATGTGACGTGGATTTGCTGAGTGAAGACCACAGACAAATGTTTTAGGTGCATAGACAAAAGAGTATCATAACATAGGAAACCTATAATAGCACACACATAGACACATTTAATTTTAAGATGTAAAATTGATTCTTAAGTTATATATTTCCATAGA
>JAPSES010000002.1:15557872-15607939 GCA_029822895.1 Maxillicosta whitleyi
ACAATGGTCAGAAATACTTTGCATTGTGGGTTTAACTTTAGATTCGGACAGTCTTACTGCAAAATATAAATTTTACATATGCAAAGTAAATCAAGATTAATTGCGATTAACTATGAGATTTCTGATCTTAATCGCGATAAAAAAAAATCTTTTGACAGCCCTAAGAAAAACGTTTTATTTTTGTGACCCCTCAAACTTGCCGGACTACTTTCGTTTTGACCAAAACCGGACCAGAACTGGGCTCACAGGACACTGTCAGGGGTAGGTAAGTGTGGATGTACTACACT
Source organism: Maxillicosta whitleyi (assembly GCA_029822895.1). Classification (NCBI taxonomy): domain Eukaryota; kingdom Metazoa; phylum Chordata; class Actinopteri; order Perciformes; family Neosebastidae; genus Maxillicosta; species Maxillicosta whitleyi. Next base: position 15,558,160 of record JAPSES010000002.1, read on the forward strand.
GACGACGGGGATGTCATACAGATTCATGTCAAAAATCCACAACTATCCCTTTAAACTCTGACATCACCCCTTTTATATGAGATTGTTTAATATTATTATTTTAGACTTTTAGCCTGCATTGGTATTTATTGATTATTTATTGTTGGTTATTTGTTGTACCTATTTGTAGTTGCCTTACAATAGCCTATCTTATGTTGTATTTGTATACTGATTCATGTTTGTCTCATTGCACATTCAGACTGAAGGCGCATTGCAAAATATCAGATACGTATTGGATGTAAAACCACACATGAAAGTAGCCTGGGTCCAATTTGAAAACATCAGATTTGTGCTGTTCAAACTGCCTTTAACAGATCAGATTCATGTCATATGTGGGCAAAGAAATCTGATATGGACCATAACTTGGGCAGTTTCAGTTTTTAGTTTAGTTTATTTCAGACACAAATGTAATACAAAACATAGGGGAATAAAAAAAACAAAACAACAACAACAGAAAATCGAACAACTGTTTTGCCTGAAGGGAAGTAGGAAGGAGCCACTGCTTATCTAGTCCTACCCCCCCCCCCCAATCACTCACACTAATCACATAATATACAATATAAGATTGTGATTATCTATGAACATATATACATCTACATACCTGCATACTTACACACATACAGCCACATACATGTATACATAAATACCAAATTATGTATACATCTGGATACAAACCCACATCTGTACATCTATGTATACATATATACATACATAACACAAAATAACAACCTGACAGCTCAAGTAACAATCACACCCTTCATTGAGCAATATATTGTGACATAACTATTTCTTTATACATTATGTTGAGTGTTTGGGCACCGTCTGAGGTCTACCCCCAACACATTCCAAAGCGTAGCCCTACAGTCAGTTTTTTTCCCCTGCCTATGTTTCCAGTAAAGTAAGTTACAAATACAATCATGTGTTTTGATTTCATGGAAGGAAAGAATAAGTCAACTGACCCTGACGTGATTTGAACACGCAACCTTCTGATCTGGAGTCAGACGCGCTACCGTTGCGCCACAGAGTCACTTACACAGCTCTGCTCTAAATAAAGTCAACACAGAAACAGGTGTACAGTGTACCAACAACTCTTAATGAATAAAGCTGTCACTGCAGAATACATGTTTTAAACTGTTACATTCATAAAACTTTTAGAGTCATAAACATTATAGACAGTGAAATGAAAGTTGAATTGCATTTATAAAAGAGGAATAGACAGACAGACAGACAGACAGATAGATAGATAGATAGATAGTGAAATTGAGGAAAGCAGATGATTTAAAGGGATGAAAAGAGTAAAAAGAAACAGATGGAGTAATTGTTTATTTGAATATTAACATCCAAGGGACACAGACTTCTGCAAATTGTTACCTGATCTTCTCATGTTCCCTGCCTCATTTCTCCTCATTCCTGGAAGGTTCACAGCAGAACCCGACAGTGACATGGCCAAGTTGTTTTTAAGGCCCGTGAGTCCCCAGATCCAGACTTGTCTTTTAGATCTGGTTAATGTTAGTCGGGTCATCTGCACTTGAGTTGATAGAGTAGGTCTAAGGAGTAAATGTGCCTGGTCCACATAGCTCATAGTCAAAGCAGACCAGGGTGCACACGTGTGCAAAGTGGATTCTTCAATGAAATGTCTGTCCTGCTGAAAAAGGCCATCTGCTCTGTTGCATCATCTGAAAGTGTAATAATCAGTTAAGTAGCAAAAGTAACTAAAAGGTTTTCCGCAGAGTCACACATGCACACACTGCCTCATTTAGTTTGAGCCTTGACACGTTGATAAGTGAGTGGCGGCTGGTAACAGAAACCTCCCTAGTTGGCCATGTGTGTACCAGCTGTGGTAACTGGTGGTCACACATGTCTTATACACACACACACACACACACACACACACACACACACACACACACACACACACACACACACACACCATGACTTAAGGAAAAGGAGTTCCTCGACTGAGATTACAGCTGGATCTGCCACAGGACACAAGAAGGAAAAAGACGGTAACCATTTAAAAAACTTTTGATTCTCTGCAAAGTCCAATCAGTAAATTAACTGCTGGAATAAAAGGTTGTGCTGCTGTCCACACTCAACTCATCTGTTATACAGGTTGCATATCTATGCGTAAGGCCTATTCCTCATTTCTGCCCTTATTTTACTGCCATTATTCAGCAACTCTACACCTCGTAAGTCTGACAGTGTGAGCAGAAGAACAGGGATAGGAAAATACACAATGCTGAGTGGCATATATTAAACGAAGCCAATGTGGTGTTGATTACCTTGTCAGCAGTGAGGTTACTTAGTTTACCGCTGAAAAGGGGAGAGAAAGAGAGTGAGAGAAAGACAAGAGGGAGAGAAGGACAGTGGAGGAGAGGAGTTAGGCTTTAACTGCCTTTCCATACAAGGAGAAGTAGGGGGAGAAAGGAGGAGGAGGGGGAGGAGAAAAGTAGAGGGAGCGAGAGAAAGTGAGAGAGGGGAAGGTAATCTGAGGAGATACAATGAGAGAGAGAAGGGAGGAGGAGAAAATTTTGGAAAGAGAGATAAAGACTGAGAATAGAGGGATAAGAGCTGATAAGGTTGCAGTAGCCAACAGGCAGTTGGAGTAAAGAAGAAGGAGAAGAAGAAGAAGCTGTATCCTCTCTAAGCTGCCGACACTGAGATTCTGCTGCAGGTTTTGTGACTGACTGATCCAACACAGGTAGGACACACACTGAGCCTCCATTCATTCAGTCTCATTTCAATCCTCACTGCTGTCAAGGATTGAACGTGTGCACACTTCTTCAGGAATTGCATTCAGATTGTCAAGTAAAACTAAACCAGTGTTGGCAGTAAAATGTATCTGTGGTTTTATTTTCATTCAAGCGTTTAAATGTTTAATGTAGCAGCAGATCTGCAGGGTGCAGTACTTAATATACTGTGGATGGGTTGAATGTCATAATTCATCACATTGTTTTAGATATAAAATTTTGTCTGAAGTCAGCTGTCTATCATTAAATGTCATCTTTGAGTATGTTAATGACATTTTTCATTATTAAATGAATGCCGTGTTTGTTTCCTATGCAACAATAGTATGCCCAGATGTCCTTTTTATCAGATATGTTACTGGCTTTGCAGACTTCACAAATCTGAATGTAGATCTATTTCCTTTGAAATCATAGCTTCAGGAGATTCTTTTAGTTCTTACTTTTGCCGGTTGCCGTCATGATTTCTCTTCTGCCTCCATTGAAACAGTGAGATTTCTAATGGATTCCAGCTTGAGTCTGTATATATACCTGTGCACTAATACAGTATATGTGGACTTTGTTAGATGTTTTTGGCAAAGAACACTTTGTTTCATCATTCGGTGCAAAATATTCAGTTCACTGCTGTTCCTCCAGCTTTAAGAAAAACAGCTAATTACCTCCCTGCCATCTCCTTGTTAAAATGAACATAAGTCCTGCTGCGTTCACAAATCTCTGCCTGTGCCTGAATACCTGCATGCCTGTGTATATGAGCTGAGGTGAATGTGTGTATTATCTCTGCATGAGTTTGCTGAAATTGCACAGTAAAGGTGCCCACGGGGAGCCAGCCGCTACTTTTGGCCCTTCTCCACATCCCCTCGTTTTATTGTGTTTTGTGCCTGAGAGAGAGAGAGAGAGAGAGAGAGAGAGGGGAAAAAAAACTCCTGTGGCTCTGTTTACGTTGAGTGACGAGGCCCGGTTTGTGGTGTGAGATTTTTATTTATGTCAACTGAAATGGTCATGTAGCCTGTCATTATTTCTGTACTTGTTTTCAGGTCTGTGTGCCAACTGAGGAAATGCCCAGTGTCAGTATGACAAGTTCAAAGGGAAGGTTTCAGAATCCACTGATGTGTCTTTGAACAAATCTGGACCAAAACCCAGAAACTATACACAATAAGTGTTTTGTTGTTAACCTGCAATCAAGACATGCTCCTTTATATAGCCTGGAATGTACACATATGTGTGTATGTGTAAAACAGGCTGTAAAAGCTAAATCTTTGCAACGGCCTGTTACAAGACTGACCTCTTTTCCAATGCCCAAGCAGAGTCGACAGAACAGACAGTATAGTAATAGTTAAGATCGCATACTAATGTGAAAAACTTTCAGTTCAAGTGTGTGAACTCCCATTAACCCCAGTTTGCGAAGCTCACAAATTCATGGAAAAATGTATGCTTATGATAAGCTTCTGCAAGAATTCATGTTAGGTTGCATGCTTAAGCATCTCTGTGCTGAGTCTTATGTGCTTCCTGCAGAGCACTGGAGTTGCAGCTGATCAGTAAGATCAAAGTTATACGTCTCCATAACTGCAGTATTTTATGGGTGTCTGTTATACACAGTGGATAATGTACATTTAATGGAGATGAGGAATTGATAAAAGTCTCAGTGACATATAAAGTTGTGGTCAGAAAAGTGTCAGAGTTGGAGTTTTGCAGCTATACTGGCAGAGTAATACTATCTGACCTCTGGAAATAGACTTCAGGGACAATGTGCAACAAGACATGAGGTATGTGTGTGTGCGTGCGTGCGTGTCCATCAGTGCATAGGTGTTTGTGTGTTTGTCCACTTGCCCAAATGTAACTGTCTGCATTCTGCAGCTGCTTTGAGGTTTAGTTGTGGAGTAGTAACTCATAGAAACACCACTGCACAGCTACAGCTACAAACCATCACTCTTATTTTTTGTAACATGCATAAAAAATCACAATCTGGCATGAAAAGAAAATGAAAAGCATCTGCAAGTCAGACAGGCAAACCAGTGTAAGGGTCAGGCACTTAGACTTTTCAGCACCAATGACTGGAAGTGGAACATCCCACAGCCAAATTAGTTTTTGGGATTTACAGTGAATAAACAACACTACTCAAATAAATCGTTTGTTAAGATGAGAAAAAGGAATTACTTGCACAAACTATATGCAAGTAGGAAAGAAGAGTGATGATGGAGGGATAAGACAGATGGAGAAAGTTAAAGGATGATAATGTACCATGTATGATGTGATAAGAGAGAGGACTGGTGATGAGGGAAGCAACTAAAATAAATAAACAAGAGATGAAAAACAGTGTATTTTTAAGTGATACAATAATATAAAGAACAAAAATAAGTTCAATTCTGTTTGATGTGATTATCCCACCCATGCCTGCCTCTTTTTTCTGTCTCTTAATAGAGTGTGAGTCTGACTCAGCAGTCAGTGGTCAGTGCATGGTCAGTCAGTGAGGTCAGTAGAGCAGAGCAGACGGTACTCATCTATCCTTAGGATGTCATCCATATTATATTTATTTTAAGGCGCCTTCTGTAGCAGACATTACTGTGACAGCTATGAATGTGAACCATTTTGTAGTGAAGCCACAGATCGCCTCAGGACCAGCACACTCAAGAAAGGAATAAGAGGGTTTTTTTAATCAAAAGCTGGAGGGTCAGCGAGTTCAATAAGCTTTATCCTTAAAATGGATGTGTTCTGATATGAAACAGGAACCAGGAATTTCCTTCTTTTACTGTTTTTCCAGTATTGTCTGGGTTGGGTTTCCTAAATTTTCAAGTTCAGAGCGTTTCATTTGCTTGCATATAGACAAAGATTATACAGGCCTCGTACTTCAGAGAGACTTTTTTGCCACACATTTCATGGTATTCAGGAAAGCTCAATAGTGAGAGCAATATATCACGAGGATACATTTTTGTGTTTTGCCAGGAGCCTGGCAGAAGCACATCATGCTGTGTGATACTTCTCATCCACTGGTGAGGACTACAGTAATTTTTTTTTATTTCTCCATGTCTTTCAGATGATGTCATCAGAACACCTGACCTGCGGATGGCTGCAGTGGCTCCTCGTGCTTATGAAGCTTTCCCTCAGTTTTGCTGGGCCTCTGCGACCACTCAACGGGACCGAATGCACGGCCAAGGGTCCTGCTTCCTACATCCTGGTCTTTACAGGTCACTGGAGCCCGCAGGCTTTCCCCAAGCAATATCCACTGTTCCGGCCCCCTGCACAGTGGTCCAAACTCATAGGTGAGAAAGGCCAAAAATCAGCAATTTCTTGTCCAGGCCTCAGCTTTAATTCAGCACAGATCCGTCTCTCTTCAGCCTTAGTTTGAACGCTTATACACAGTAACACATTTGAGAGATGTTAATGAGTAAAGCAGCAAGAACAGAGCAATAAGAAGGACAGCCTAAATGCTAACAGATGGGGCGTCTCTGTTTCTCTAATTTTTATCCCGTCATATCTTCAATATTCCTCTATTGCTTTCAATCCTACACGCCTTCCCACATTTCCGCTGGTTCACCACAGTGTTGGCGGTAAAGACTGCAGACAACACTTTGACGTTAGTGAAGGTGGGTGATGATAGTCAGAGTATGGTGGGGTCAGACCACTTACCTCCATGCCAGGAGAAGTAGAAGAAAAGGAAATTAAGGCTCCCATTTTTTTTTCCCAAGCCAGGGATTATGGGATGGATGGCAGATGTTTGGATGTTTTTAGGTGTGTTTTTACTCCTCTCCTGTGCATCACTGTCTGTGGCGATCGTGGCTTTGTCTGTTTTCCAACTCTCCCAATAGCCGCCCTGCCAGAGGATGATGGTCAACTTACTGAATATAGAGGCAGGCACCAGAGATTGAGACACACCCCTAATGACTTTAAATGTCCCTGTGTGCTGGACCTGCAATGGGCTTTGTCACAAGAAAAGAAAAACACCATGTCAATGTGTGGCCAGTGGGGACGGGAGGGAAATCACTAGGAACTTTGGACATGGAATTTGTCACGGTCCAAAAAACATATAACCTGCCGAGGGGTTTGGGGGCCCGCAACAATTTTGTATTGTTTAATTGTGAAACCAGGGTTCAAGGGACCAAGGACACTGCCAGAGGAGAGAGGGAACAGAGTTTGTCATAGCCAAGAAAAAAACAGAAGCAATTTAGGAAGGGCGGGAAGTGGGCTTTAACGTCTTGGTGGGGCTTAAATGTGATGTGTTATTGAATTTCAAGGACTTGACGCTTGTGGGAAATTTGTTGGGATGGAAATGCAATTAAGTGCATAAGTAATAGCAGTTCAGGGAGAAACAAGATAGTGTGTGAAGTGTGCTGGGCATGTTGTGTGTGTGGCTTGTGTGGTGTGTGTGTTAATACAAGTGTCAAGAGTGCTTAAATATGAGCGTACAGTTGTGTATGTGTGCCTGAATGCAGCTCTGAAAAGTGAGGTAAGGCAGAACCATCAGAGCATTTGTCAGCGTGTTTCTGGCTAACCTTACTCTGCCCTTAAAACCACTGGTCCGGGCCAGTGGCTCTGTGGGTTTCAGTTCTGAGATCCTGGACCTGCGGCACAAACAGTTTAACCTTTTGATTCTTAACAGATTTCATTGATAACCAGAACTAAATATCTAAGAATGTGAAGCAGATGTTCTATTGGCTCAAAATGTTCAAAAACGAATGAGGGTTTGCAAAATTGTTGATTTTTTTCCTGTCCCGTTTGGTTACTGACTTTGAAATAGTGACCTATACTCTGGCAGCTACAGTTTGTGTTGTGGTTTGATCATTGATAGAAGAAGAAAAGATGTAACTGTAGCTGTGCAGTAATGCTAAAGACACGCATGTGGGCAATTCCTTCAGAATTATCTGTTTAAGTGAAGGGAAAAGGAGGCAGCCATTGAAATACATACAGTCTCTGTGGTGGAAATGATCTCACCCTCTGGCTCAGCCTCTGTGGTACTTTACTGACATTGATAGGCACTCGGAGGAATAAGCATCTTACTCCTGTGTTTTCATTTTTTTTGTTTCTTTTCTCTCTTTAGCGGTCAGCCATAATCGTCATTTTCGAATGTGGGAAGAGGGTGCTTCAGCCAGTGCAGGGTTGCAGAGCTTTGCTGAACTCGGGGTGACGGTGGAGATCATGAAAGGGGCCAAGGAGGCAAGAAAGAGACGTGCAGTCGGCGCCATGTACAGAACAGCTGGGATCCCAAATGGCATTGGCCACAGCTCCACAGAGCTGCTCATGCTACCTCGAAGCTCATTGGTAGGCTCAAATAAAACTTTAGTAGAAACAATATTCCTTTTTGAAGCATATATTTCCTTAGAGAAGCACACACATGCTCAGACACGGTAAGTCACACAAACTGTCTGCTTGACTCAATCTATTCGGTCATCAGGGCCCGTGGCCTCCACATAACATTGCCCTTCCGCTCCTACCAAACACTTCACCACTTCTTTCCACTATCCAATCAGGCTATGTTTAGCCAATACGCCGTAGTCCTGCAGCCACAAACGCCCACATCCATCCTGTGCGGTCTGCACTCTGTCTGCTGCCTGTCCCACTGAACTCAGGAGAAGGGCCCTGGAAGACATTTAGTTAAAGTTCAATCCAAGGTAATGAATAGGTTAAGAATAATTTAAGCTTAACATAAACAAAATACACATGCCAACATGTAAAATGAAAGATTTTTGCCTTAATCGTTCCTGCCCCTGGCACTGAAGTGACCCCTTTATACCGTGACTGCAATATAAGACAGTTTTTCATACAATAATCTTGAATAGAGCTGTAGCTAATATGAAACTTCAGCAGTCAAAACAAAACCAAGTGGGTATTTTAGTACAGAATTCCCTCTTTATCAAACAATCTCTTTAGCACAGCAAGTGAATACTATCTAGAACCACTGAGAGAATATTCAGCATGCAGTCAGCTGTTTTTAATAAACACAAACTTATCCTCTGAGCTCATCTACAATCTGGATTGTTTCAATAACTCAGGTGTGGAGGCATCTGTGGGCTGATGATATCTTCAAACAGCAGGCTTAGTGTTCAACCACACTGTAAAATAACTTTGCTTTTCTCTAAATTACAGACTACCTGTGCTACTTAAAGCTGAAGGAGTCTGAGAGCAAAGTTCACAGTTGGTGTCTGTTTTGAGCCTCAGCCTAAATTTAGTTAGAGGGCTTTTAAACAAAGGCATAGGATTTGAGGAGGTGTGACACAGTGGATACGAGCAATGTGTTGCAATACTCACAGAGTTTAAGTTATTAAGTGAAGTATTAAACCACGTGTAAGCATATATAGCTGGTGAATAAGCAGGAGGAGGGTATGAGAGGAAATAGAACAGAAGAGGATGAAGAACAGATACTGTAGGTGTATGCCTGCCTGAAAGTCTGGTGACCTACATTTGTTTATTGGTTATTCCACTGCTTGTAGGCTTTAAAAAAAAAAAAAAAAAAATCACAAACAACATAAGACAGAGGAGACTTTAGTAAGTACTCGTCATGGACAGCAGCTTAACAGCATGCCGTCGAGGTGCGTGATGTCTGCGACTGCCTTTAAATTGGCTCATCTGTTTTTAGATCAGTGGAAAACGCATGGTAAAACAATGTGTTTGTGCAGAACGTGACTATGACAGACTTAATGATGTGTAACTGTTGACAGCTTGATCTGTTAGTCTGCTTTTCTGTCTCTTTCAGAGCGAAGGATGAGATCCACTTATATGAATCCCATCCTTTTTCTCTTTCCCACTAAAACAAAACATTCACATGCAATGGCCCAAAAATCCCAAACACATGAGTCAGTTCTCCATATTCATGAGCCTTCTGCTATTGCTGTTAAAAGTGTAATTCAAAGCAGACAGATAACAGAAAAACAGAGGGTCCAGTCGGGTTCATTCTTAGAAATTCTGTATTTTCTAACTTGCACCAGAGAAACTACAAACACAGCGGATGTGTATTAAGTGTGTTTTTACTTGCTTGTTTTCTAGGGTGCTTCATTTTTTTTTTTTTTTTTTTTTTTGTGCAAACGTTGCTGTGATGGAGACAAAGTCATAAGAATCATGGGAGCTTTGAGGAACTGTCTGTCAGGTCTGGTTAAGTCTGTTATGAGGGACACCCCTTGGGTAGACACCTTGGCTGTGTGACCCGATGGACAGAGCAGGACAGGTTCTTGGCAAAAACATTTCAGAGGAGATTGAAAGGTACAGGAGGAAGGAGAGACGTTAGAGGAGAAGCAAAGAAAGCAAAGGGAAAGGAAGGAAGTGAGGAAGGAGGGGATCAGTGGAGGATTCTGAAAAGCAACAGAGCTGCTTCTGATCCAGTCTCTCTGTTTCTCGCTGTGCGTCATAGGCATGAAACAGAGCCGGTGTGTCAAGCTGACACTACTGTCCTCCTGTCCTGAGTGGTCTGCTCTGCTCGGTGAACGTTTTTGATGTCTGTTCCAGCACTCTTTCATCCACCCTTTTTCTCCAGTCCATCCCACTTCATCCAAGTCCATTCTGGGTTTTAGAAGCCCACCCATCCTATTCTAGTTCAGAGAGGCTTGGGTCCACAAACATCAGGCTCCAAACAGGGAGGCACTTTCCACTGCTCCACTGCTGTTTTTTGGGTGTCTGCCACCTCAGCGTGTGCTGACCCCCAGGGCATTTCCTGTATGAGGTCACCAGCTTTCAGGAAGCATACATCATAGAGGAGACGCAGTCTGACCTGTACTGGAAACTAAGTGGGTGCGTGCATGTGAACACACGCAATCCACAATTCCTGCAAATATAAATTACAAAGTTTAAGAGGTCTGGCATTGGCTATGTGTGTGTGTAGTCATGTGTGCTATACCTTATTCACTGACCTGCTTTCTTAACTTACTAACTGCGCACAACATATGAAATACATAAAAGATGAGGTGGTAACAGAAAATTGCAAGTATGATTGGTTTTCATCACTTCCTTTTTGTGCTCCTAAGAGAACTATTATTCAACTGGTACACATCCAGAACTGCAGTCAGACATCTGATTGATATTAGAACTATAGCTGTTGGCTCTATGATGTCTGATTTTAATATACTTTTTGCTTGATGTAATTGTTTTATTTAGTTACAGTTTGACAAAAAGGATAGAGAAGTAAAAAAATATATATAATTGGTTCAGTAATACTAGTAATATTATTCAAAACATAAAAAAACATTGATCTTGGAAGAAATGTGCCTGAAATCGTTGTTCTTGGCAAAACAGATATGTTAAAAATAATGATGACTGATGATCTGTTTTATGGTTTAAATGAAAATCAACATTCCCCTGCAGTGCAATAAAGTATGACATTAAGGTATTATCGTTCTCTCTGACCACCAGTTGTCCCTGATGGTGAAGATGATTCCCAGTCCGGACTGGTTTGTTGGTGTGGACAGCCTAAACCTTTGTGACGGTAACCAGTGGAAAGAGGAAGTGACCATTGACCTCCATCCTTATGATGCGGGGACAGACAGTGGATTTACTTTCTCCTCTCCAAATTTTCCCACCAGCCCTCCAGAAAACATCACCAAGGTACGTCAGCTTTTCCCTCCAGAAAGTTCAGAATTTCGTAAGTGGTTATGATTTACTGTCAGCTCTTCACACATTCATTCCATAGTGAGACAATACAATGTGAAAGGTTCACCTGATTCTTTAAATAGACTCCTGTAGCATGTGGGACTTCATTCTTAGCTGTCTCCACTTAGATGATTGCTGTGCAGACCCTGTGACCAGCCTGAAATGATTTTAGTAAAAAGGGCCTCTGTTACATAATACATCATCTATCTTTGCCGTGCATATGTTTCAAAGCTGAGATCTTGCTGGCTTTCCTGATGAATTATCCCTGCGTGTCTTGCACAGATCACATCTCAGATGCCAAACCACCCGGCAAACTCCTTCTACTACCCACGCCTTAAAGAGCTCCCACCGATTGCCAGCGTAAAGCTCACGCAACAGAGCAGATCGCTTCACCGTCAAACTGTGATGTCTAATCATATTTTACCGAATTCTATCAGTCCCCAGCGTTTCTCAGGTAAGGGAAATTTATATGTAAATGAAGACAAAACTTCATCAGACATTAAGATACTTATATACTTATATTCGCCTAATATAATATAGGTGATTGAAAAAAAAAAAAAAAAACAGTGTTTGGAGGTTTAACCCATATTAACCCAAACAACCATAGGTGACCAAAACCATCAACTGATCTAAACTATTTAATACCTGTTGATCCACTTATCCTATCGATCCATGTAAATAATTTCTGTAAAATACAGTTTATCATCTTTTCCTGGTCATTAGATATGACCCATTTGGATGTTTAGAAACTCCATAGTGAATGTGGAAACACTGTTATCTTCTCAACATTGATTCACCAGTAAAACCCATGACAGTGGGTGGAAACACTGAGTTTATGTTCAGTTAATGGGAGATTTTGCTGAAAATGTCACATTTTCTTCAGTTTTCTCTGTTTTTGATATAATAATCCTCAACTTTAATCTGACCTTTTATGAACAGCTAGATGGTCAGTGGAGTAATGTTGGAAAATACCTGATTTTTACTGAAAAAAATAGAAACTACAAAAGATAATATGACAATAATTCGGGATAAACCACTTAAGGCTGGTTAAATATAGAGAAAAATAATTTTTTGAATGGCAACAAATGTCAGACTGGGTCCTTATGGTTTAAATTTCATTATATCATTAAATACGGCGAATGCAAACCTAAATGATTAGAAGATTAATCATGTAAAAGCATATATTTTTGAGGTAGACAAGCTTACGTAGTTTTGCTGTGTTCGCTATCAACAACAATGCTGTATAACTTCTATTATTACTACAGTTATTATTATTAATCAACCATAATGGGGCACTAAAATAGGAAGTGACGAGGTGAAACCTTTCAGGATTTTAGATAACGCACATACAGAGGATGGTATAAGTGAAGTGTCCTTTAAATAGATCCCAGTCTGCTCCGTTAAGGGGATCAATATGTAGCCTGTAAATTTTAACCCTTAAAGACCGAGAATTATGTTTGTGTTGACTTCCAAATGAGTTTTTCCTCTACATTTAACCACTCCTGAGTGATTTATCACCAGTGATTATAATATTAATCTCTGCATTTTTGTAAATCAGGTATTTTCCTATATGTAATTTACTGATCAAGTAGATATTCATAAAAGCTCAGGGTGAGTTCAAAGGTTATTACATCAAAACAGAGAAAACTAAGGAAGAAGTGATTTTTTTTTATTTTTTATTTTTTAGCAAAATATATCATTATCTGAACATAATAACAAGCCACTGTCATTTCTCACATTATTTTGGCGATACTGGCGAATCAATGCTGGAGAAGATGATGGCATTTCCATGTTCACTACTCAACCTCTGAACGGCAAAATGGGTCACCTGATGACCATGATAATCTGTCTTTTACCTCAGTTATTTACATGTATTTGTAGGATTAGTGGTTCAACAGTTATTAAATACTTTAGATGAGTTGATGCTTTTGGTTTATTTGGTGTTAAGCATCTAATATACAATATTCAACAACTGACTTTGATAGGGCTGAAGACACGTTTATGCAATGTTTGGGATTTTAAGTTATTATGTCATTCATTTGTTAACCCTACAATGCCAAACATATCAGTTTTGAAGCCCTCTATATGATCACTGTGATATTAGTTTTCTTGAATAACTATAATGTATACAATTAGATACATGCAATAGATGGATATTCCAGCAGGGAGGAGGGATTTGATCACGAAAGATCATCATTGATGAGGAAGGAGACAGAACTTTGCCAATTTTGAAAATGAATTACCAATTTGTTAGACATATTTGTGTTATATTATGTTTTTGTTTGTTCAAAAATAATATTTGACCACTGAGACCTGATGTTTCAAATATGATACAAACCTGAAACTCAAAGCCATGAAATGGAAATTGATGTTTGAAAAAACAAAATTGGGGGGGTTGTTCAGTATGACCAATAAAGGCTCCAGTTTCAAAGAACTGGAATTTTCTGTCAATGATTTAATGGTTTAGGTTTAATGGGGTTTAATATGTAAACTGAACGGTTTGATGATGAATCCTGTAATAGCATAGTTTTTGGAGATAGAGAAGCCCATGTCTACAGTGCAGGTTCATGTAGTGGAGACAGTTTTAGCCACAGATGATGCATTTTCATGCTTTTTCTTTCTTAGTCTTTATGATGAATGTGTTTGTTTTGTCACTTCTCTCTTTCCAACACAGCAACACCACTTGACTGTGAAGTGTCTCTTTGGTCGTCCTGGGGTTTGTGTTTGGGTCCATGCTCCAGAGGCGGTGTTCGCCACCGTACACGCTACATCCTGTTACGGCCCGCTAATTCTGGGAACCCCTGCCCTGAGCTGGAGGAACAGGCTGAATGCGTACCACACAGTTGTCTGAAACGCCAGTAACCAACACAAGCACCAACACTGCCAGTATCCAACAATGGGACTTTCATTTGGTTGCTGCTGGACTGAGAAATGTTGCTGTATCTTGAAAATCTCTTTGATTAAAGTAAAGGATATGTGTGTGCGTGTCTGTGTATGTGTGTGCGCGCGTGTGTGTGTGTCTGTTACAGGTGGTTGAAATTAAAAGATGCTGCGTTTACTTATTTAACTAATGAATGCAGCATGTACTCCTTTGAGTCAGTAATTACAGTAAAACAGAGCTGAACATGAAGTGTAACAGAGCAGTTTAAATCTGTTGAAGTAAAAAGTGGATTTAATGAACTGTCTTGTACTCAGAACAGAGTGGAGGATACATAATAAGAAACTAGCGCTGATATTGTCACACTAGTCACATCTTCAACACAGTGCACGCAGGTGTACACAAAAATCTTCACACAAATGCCATTGCACATACTACATACTTTAACAGTCAGAGAGGCATTAGTTTACATACTGTAGGTAACCTATACATGCTTGGCACATGCATGTCTTTCAAAATAACCTCACACCCTGGTTTATTAATATCATCTTTCATAAGTAGAAAATAATGGCTGACTTGGAGCCAATCTAAAGAAGCTGGCCTACTTTTGTAACGTGATGCAGGTTTTCATAGAAATAAATATTTGTATTATGATCTCTTTTGATATTTTGTATATACTGTATATGTATCTTGTCTTGTATAACTCTTGAATAAAGGTAGAAGTGTGTTTTTCAAATGGGAATGGTCTGTCTTCTTCTATCATGGATTGCTTTCTTCTTATCATGTGAATGTAACAGCTACATTTAAAGAACATCCTTCATCAGCATAGCTCCAGTAATACGTGAAGAAGTCAACTTATTTGTGTACGCCAGAACATAATTTCACCAGTATTGACACGTCTTTATTTGGGTTACGAGAACTCACAGCCTAAATGCAAAAATACACAGCCATAAATATCGCCGTATGAAACAGTCATGATGTTTTATATTCACCAAAAACAGAAGTCACACTTCTTCATGGCCCTGGGCTGCTTTTCTTATAGCGTCTGGGTAGTTAACGGAATGTAAATGTTTTTGTAGAGACTGCAAGGTTTAATGTCACTACGGAGGAAGACGGATTTTATTTAACAAGGCTCATTTCTGGTTTTTTAGTACTCAATGATCTACTTTTTTGGCAAAACATCCTCCATTCATGTTGATTTCTTTTGGCAGGAGAATTCTGAAAGCTTCAGCTGTGCCTAAGGAAGGGAACCTTTTACTTTTATGTGGCAGATTTTATTTGACATGCTAGAAAGAGACCAAATGTTAAAATAACCTGTCATCTTCCAGTTCATTGATGATTGCCCACTGCAACTGGTGTCATGATAGTTGAATGTTACGAATGCATGAGACAAGAATTAAAGCATCAGTTAATTTTGTGATTTAAAAATTTGATTGTGTGAATGTCAGCCTGAACTAAATGTTTCATGTTTCCTTTTAATGGCTGCAATGAAGGGATAGTAATAGTGTAGCACCTCCTGTTGGTCGCAACAAACAGTACTGAACAACTTTTGCAATTACGACTCCTGTTATTTTATGTTGTTTGTTTTTTTTTACTTAGTATAAGGTATAAAACAAACAGAAAAATGGTCACAGGTACATTCAGACATTTTTACATACTGTTTACTATCCACAGATTGAATGAAAAAATCCAATTTTCCCCCAATATTTTACACCTTTGTGTTATTGTTAGTGGAGATTATAGGTCATCCTATCCGTTAAATGGATACGATTGACAACAACTCCTGTTATTACTGTTACTGCTGTTAATGAGATATAGCCATAACCTTTGAGGATTTCACATATAGAGAAAAGCAGGATACTATTAGTGAAGCATCCTGTAAAGAAACCAGAGACTGAGCTATAAAGATGTTAAGGTTGGTTTTCTAGGGCTAAACTTAATGTAAATGGTAAAGCATCACAACCCAATAATAACCTTAAATGTTCCTGATCATTTTGACAAATATTTCCTTGCTGCCTTACACCTACCTCTCCCAAAGTCAGTGTCATGACCCAAAATGTGCCACAGAGCTGTTAATAGAATAGAATAAAGTAGAAGAGAAGACAATAGAATATGCCTTTATCGCCACTATAACAGGAACAATGACAATCAGTCTAGCAGCTCAGTACACTTTAGCAGCAAAGCAGTTAGTGCAGAGGAGTGTATAAATAAAAATAAAGCATCACAGGGTGCAATACACATAGAGTAATACATATGTGCTACTAAAGTAGTGCTAGAACTCCTGACGTTGACAAAATATGGACAAAACATACATAGAGAATATGCAGAAGCTATGCTCCAGATGAGAGTGGATGAGTTTCTGTATGCTGTCTTCATCAAAGCCATGTGAAATGCAGATGGTAGGTAAGAGACGGAACAAGAGCAAAATGATGACAATGTGATGAAGATGAAAAGAGGTAGATGAAACAACGTAAAAGACATAACAAGATACAACAAGATAGAATCTTTATTTTGTCAGTAGTTTGTTACACGCGGAAACATGCACCACACACCGAAAAGTGTCTTCTGCCTTTAACCCATCACTGGATCATCATGCATCCATCAAGATGAAAGCAATATATTAAAACTATAAGCAGTGATGACTGAACTATTGTGTCCACATGCAACTCGGATGGGCCCATGCAATTCGGGGGGGCATTCCATGGATTTATTTTGTAGCCATGTAGACATCCTCACCTGGACTGACACTGTGTCCCAACCAATAATCTGTCATATGGCTGTGTATTCTGTGTAGAACACACGTATGACATGCAAATGTCCACTTAGTGTTTGTCATAAAATAATGACAATGAAAAATGAAAGACCTTTATTCAGCCTTTAAGAGAAATTCATACAGCTCAAATTCATGATGATTGCCCATAGAGTTTACATTATGTTACCAGTAAGTGGCGCTCTATCTCAATATTAACATATAAACGTGCTCAGGCCCAGACTCTTAAAAAGCACGAAAATCTCACAAAAGACTTGATACATTCCTTTCTGAGTAATAACAGGTTCGCAAGCAATAGTGGAAAGGCCAAAGTCTGACACAAGGCCACACACAAACTAGGTGGAACGCATTTACACAATAAACAAAATAACAAAAACGAAAAGTTCAAATGACCTGTTTCTTAAAGTTTTCCCCTGTGATAGACGTTAGAGAATGGAATAAGCCAAAACCAATAGATTCAAGGACAGATTCTTTCCCCATGCAGTCACTCTGTTGTATGCCAAACTGAGACAGACAGTATATGGACATATGGATATATGCATCCATCCTGGATTACATTATTATCCTTGTATACTGCACTATTGCTTTTCGTTTCTGGATTGTACTACCACTGTTACTATGAATAGGTTTAATTTATATATTTTAAATTCTACTATAATCTATCTTTTATGTCACTCTGTGTATTCTTATTCTACTTTTATCTCTCTTTTTAATTGTATGTCATTTACATAGCAAAATGAGAGAGAAAAACAGCATCTCAATTCTCCACGTCCTATGCATCTAGTGAATTGACAATAAAAAAATGTAATCTTGAAAAAAACACTTGAATTTTACACTTGCACTATTGTTCTGTTTAGTGTTTGGTCCCACACTATTTGTACAGCTTTATAAAAACAAACAAACAAACAAACAAACAAACAAAACAATATATCTATGACCAATGAGAGCTAAGGTTAAGTCAAATTCCTTGTTTGCGTGCAAACAAATTTGGCCATAAAGCTGATTCTGTTTCTAAAATGACTAAAACAAAAGAAATTCAAGCCTATAATATGAAAGAATGTGAAACATTCATGCTGAGCCCCAGAAAAGCGTTTTTGTAATATGTAAGAGTTTATAAGAGTTTCACAGCTTTACATAAAAACAAAACAGCTAAACAACAAAACAAAACAAAACTGCCCTTTAAAGGACATCCCATAAAAGTGTAGCCTATCTGAAGAAACTGTTGCATCATTGTGTTTCCAATCAAGACAGTTATTTAACATAAAAAAGCCAAAACGTTTCCTTTCTTGGCTTCAGTAGTATGTATTGATACAGTTACTGGATCTTGATTGACTTATATTTTAATTTCAGTCCCTTGCAGAGGTGGTCCACCTCCAACAAAAACACTGCGGGTAATCCTGCAAACCCATGCGTCTCATTGTACATTAGTAATCATTAAGCTGGTGCTGGGATCTGCCGCTAGAGGTCGCCATTTGCGCAGACCTGCCCTGTGTCTCCGCAGTGCTGCCTGTGTACGAGGAGTGCGTTTGATTGTTGCAGAGCTCAATGGCGGACAGAGTAGGATAGTCGTTTAGCACCGAGGACAATAACATCGACACTATCTAAATTCCTGGCGTGACTCGGTCCGCCGCCCCATGCTCCCGGGTGAGCCCTCTAAAAGGAAACCTTTCTGCAGACTGAAAAACAAAGTCGCCGCAGCTTTTTTCCCCTTCTCGCCCTGCTTTATCTCCCTCCTTTCTTGAGTTCCCATCCCGAGCTAAGAAGTTACACTGTTCATGGTGGCTCTCTGAGGCAGCTAGCTAGCGAGCAAACCATGGGGGACTCTCTCGAACTGATAGGGAAGCGTCTGCTTTTGCTCCTCGACAACGGCACGTCCGCGAATGGATCCGAGGCTGACCAAGCTGCACTTGCTCGGGACTGGCTTCGGGGGACGGTGCGGGCAGTCAGCGTCATTGGTCTGGCCGCCCCGGAGGTGAGCGGTGGAGAGGCGACAACAACAACCGCCGCTGCAGGGCTCACGGTCAGTGTTTACATACAAGCGCTGCCGTACTGCGCAGATAAAAGCTAAATAAACCGAGAGTTTAAGTGTTTAATAGCTGTTAACTACTACTCCAACCAAATTTAACACATTTTTAAACGTTACCCATGGTGCTTGTCGTCGACTTGTGCAAATATTAGCTATCTAGAAGTCGCAGGCAGTCGGGGCGAAGCTAAACTCGATCCCGGGGATTTTCGGGCCTTTGCTTTGTTCGCTTTTTATCTCTTAATCGAATTACATTTAGCTTCACTAACGGTAATAGCAGTGTCTTAGCAAACATCTACACAGTACTTTTAGCCGACATGAATATCTAAACGCCGGGGGAAATGTCACAAATTGCTATCATCGGTTGTGAATAGCATTAGCATGTCAACTGCGAAAGCTAATGTCAGTGGAGTAACGGCCTCATAAGTTCAGATGAGGATCGGGGTGAACCGTGGATTCCTTCGACAACATCCACATTGTTAAAATGTAAAACTAACCACCTGGTCTTGAATCCGTGAACACGAACTACTTAAATAGTCTGGTGACAATACGTTAAGTGTATTGTTATGTATCTTCGGGCTATGTACTCGTAGAGACATTTGGGTTTGCAAATACTGGGGTGGTGGTGGATGACCTACATAAATATACTCCTCAAAATGGGTAAAATGTTCTACACTCATGCATCGAGCTTTTCATAGTAGCTTTATATAAAGTAAAACATGTTTCCCGTTAACAACCCGTGAAGGTCCTTGGAAAGTGCAGAAATGTAATTTTCACACGGAAGTATTGTGACTGGTTGAAAACCTCATAACAATAATAATAAAAAAAAACAAACTAGAAAAATAAAAACTTTCTAGTCGTACGAAGGTATGTTTTAACATTTGACATAATCTATGGAAAATGCATTTATTTTGCAACTTTATAGACCCCTGCAGTTAGTCCTATGCTCCGGAATGTGTGGCATAAGGAACAGAGCTTTTTAATAAGTTACCAAACAAAAATAAAGAACGAGTTTAATAAGTTAACAGAGTCATTTTCTGGCTGCATTGTCTATACTTTAAATATTTCAGTGTTTCTCTGGTTTTTCATTCAAGATACAAAACTTTGTGCCATTTGTGCATATAGACATAGGAACTTTTGTGCAGTAATTTACAGAGTCAGATAAAAGATCCAAGAAAAACACATAATTTAAAAATCCATATATATGTGAAATTAAAAAAAAAAACTTTATATATTTTGTTGCTGTAGATTAATAGATTGATGGTAGTACTCCTCTGGGAGACTAGGATGAACTGTAATATACTATCAGCAAATGTCAGTCACAGAATTGGCTGGTGAACATCACTGCAGGCTATATTTGAAGGCATCTTGCTAATGGAAAGGAGCTTTGCCTTGGATCAAAAGAGAGCACAGTATCCTCTGACTTTACAAAAAAATCAATTTATGCTTCAGGCAAATAACACTGCTGTGCTCACCACCTGCCCTGTACACAAACCTGTATTAGGAGACAATTGAGGAAAGCTTTAGGGTGATAGTACTTTTATCATATTTTTGGACAGTGGAAGATTTTTCAGTCAAGTGATTGTATCTAGATTTTTGCATTTGTAGGTTAGGGTTAGCACAGTCTAGGTGTCTGTATCACCACCCAAGTTCAGAGTCAGGGTCCCCTTCTATTACCCAGTCAGACAAACGCAGGGAGTTATCATGTTATGTGGGCCTCCAAACATAGTTATCACCTCACTCTGTTAACCAAAGATTTGTTAGTCTGTTCAGGTGACCAGTCTTATGGACATGGACCACTTGAGATCAGCTGCATGTTTCTCACCAGAGGACCAAACACATTTTAAAAAGATAAGAGTAATTCAAATATAAGGACCAAAGCAACACAGCTCATGCATTTAAAGGACAGAAGGGAAAACTGACAGCTGAACAAGAAACTGCTAATTGAGTAAATCTGATAGATAACATTCTTATCCATGTTGCATCATTACGGGAGGACTACATCTAACTGTGATTGATGATTCCTTTAATGTGTTCTTTTGGCATTTAAGACAACTTGAGCCTTATTGTCTTTTCAGTTTTGGCTGGTTTCTGTTAAAAAGTCTAAATTCTGCTTTCATATTTATGCTGTACTTGGTCTCAAAGTACGCTACACACTCACTGTCCAGTATATT
Source organism: Maxillicosta whitleyi (assembly GCA_029822895.1). Classification (NCBI taxonomy): domain Eukaryota; kingdom Metazoa; phylum Chordata; class Actinopteri; order Perciformes; family Neosebastidae; genus Maxillicosta; species Maxillicosta whitleyi. The sequence goes on from JAPSES010000002.1 coordinate 15,579,356, forward strand.
CTCAACAAGTCAACTTTACCTCACCTTTCCCACCCACACCCTTGGTATCTCTTTTTTTGCTTTAAAAATATCCACTAAAGTCTTTGGAATCTTCCAGGAGAATTGACAGGTCAGTAGTGATCAGTGGGTGGTGTGTTTACAAGTTTTAATCCATGATCTGGACCATAACCTTCTGGAGAGAAACTTAGGTTGTAGGGTCAGTGTTCCATTGTGGTTACTATTCTGGTAACAATTAAACCACCTCTACAACACCAGAAATTCTGAGAAGAGCAAAAGATAGTGTCCTTAAGTGATGTAGGTCACAGGTGTAACATTTGCAATCACATTATAGGTCTTCAAGTGGCTAACATCTGGTTCCAGTATTACTGACCAAGACTGTACAAGTAATCCAACTGTGGACAACAGCTACATTACATTTGGCAGACGCTCCTATACGCTATCCAAAGCGTATAGGTATGGCATGTATAGAGTTAAGGGCCTTGCCCACCTGGGATTTGAACCAGCAACCATCTGCACAAAGGTCAGTGGTAAGCTATCCAAATATCAGGACTTAGGACCAATAAAGTCCCTCAAACCACTGAACTCCCTTAAGCTTGACTGTTTTCTGGGGATAGAGGAACGTTTGCATATATTTCAAATATTTTAATCATGAGGCACTAGTTCCAGCTTTTTCATTAAGTTGGAAAAACATTTAAATCCACAGTACAATAACATTTTCTGTAAATTTTCTGTCATTATTACCATACACACGTTTCAGATAACTACAACCATTTGATCAGGGAAAAATCAAATCAAACCATATGAGCTTTATTTGTCACATACACATTCATACATTGTACAACGTGCAGTTAAATGTATTGTGTGTGTCTCCTCACGATACTTGCAACCAGACAACAGTAGGAAAAAACAAATAAACAATTACACAATAAAGTAATAAGTATATAAATATAAAGTGTATTATATGTGCATGAAGTGGATTGTATGTACTTGGTATGTACAATGCACAGTTGTAAGAGCAAAGAAAGAAGTCTGTTGAGGATGCGGATGGTCTGAGGAAAGAAGGTCCTCTACATCCTCTCTGTGTTAGCCTTCAGGCAGTGGTAGCGTCTCCCTGAAGGCAGCAGTGAGAACAGTTTATTGATGGAGTGAGTGGGCTTGCTCAGGATTTTGGTAGCCCTGGTTCTGCAGCGTCTGGTATAAATGTCCTGTATGCTCTGGAGGGTGGTTCTGATGATGTTGCTCAGCTGAGCGAACTACCCTTCTGATTGTCAGTAAGTCCAGGTTGGAGCTGCTCCCCATCCAGTTGATGATACCATCCGATCACTCTCTACTGTGCAGGTGTAGAGGTTCTTGAGTACCCTGATGGGGAATCACAAGTCTGAGGTGGTAGAGATGCTGACGGGGCTCATCAGGGCTTTGGTGTGTTTGGACCATGTCGGATCCTCAGAGATGGTGACTCCAAAGTATCTAAAGCTGTCTACACTTTCCACTGGTGTCCTGTTGATGGTGAACAGGGCGTAGCTCCTCCTGCTGCTTCCAGTTGAAGTCCACAATCATTTTAGTTTTGCCAATGTTCAGCTAGAAGTTGTTGATCGGGCACGACCCTCCAGGTTGCAGATCTCACTCCTGTATGCCCTCTCATTGTTGGAGATGAGGCCCACCACAGCCGTGTCATCTGTAAACTTGACAATGATGTTTTACTCAGATGTGGCCAAGCAGTTGTGAGTGTAGAGTGAGTATAGTAGGGGACTGATCACACACTATTGTGGAGATTTGGTGTTGAGGGTGAGAGGAATGAAGTGTGGTTGCCCACATGAACCACTTGTGGTCTGTCAGTCAGGAAGTTGAGGACTTACCTGCACAAGGTAGAGTTCAGTTTGAGGTCACTCAGCTTAGTGACCAGCTTGAGGGGATCTATGGTGTTGAATGCTGATGAGTAATCTACAACCAGTATTCCCACATAGTTTCGCCTTTCAGAATCCAGATGGGTTAGAGCTGTGTGGACTAGTAAGGCAATAGCGGCATCTGTGGATCTATTGGGAGTGGTAGCAAACTGCAGGGGATCCAGGGCAACAAGGAGGGGATGCAGTTTTCGACTAGCTGCTCAAAACACTTCATCACCACAGATGTCAGGGCTACTGGGTGGTAGTCATTCAGGGAGGTGGGCTGGACTCTGTTGGGAACAAGGATGACAAAGGACTGTTTAAAGCAAGTGGGGATTATGCTTTCTGAAAGATAGAGGTTAAAGATGACTGTAAACACTGGAGCTAGCTGGTCAGTGTAGGCTCTCAGGACCTGTGTGGTCCTGCAGCCTTCCTGATGTTTACACTCTTGAACATCCTTCTCATGTTGTGCTCTGTCTCAGTGAGTGCCACATCCTCTCTGCTGGGTGATATGTGCACCTGGCCACTGTTACTTTCAAAGAGGGCATAGAAGCTGTTAAGCTTCTAATCATGCTAAGAACTGAACACCAACATCATATAATCATAGGAAAAACCCTGTAGTGTGGATCTGCTTGGTGTCTGGACTTTCTGGGGAAACAAACTCTGGTCCATTTTAATCAGACCGAACAACGAAATCGGTCTGAATACTTCCATAGATGTACCACTTCAGTAACTTTAGACTAGTACCAACAAGATTCCTATGTGTGGTAGGAGGGCATATATTACATTTCTTTGAAGACATGAATATCTGTGCAAATATTTAGCTTTTATAACCACCCCTGGCACTTTAACACATCTTTAAACAAATGACAAAGTGGCAAATATGTTTTACAGAATATTTTAAAGCATCAGTAACATGCTGTAAAATTCCCACTCTGACTTACAATGCATGAGATTTTAAGGATAAGCAGCAGGAAACACGGAGCAGAGAGATAGCGGTTCATTCTGATTCTCACTGCTTGCTATGTTAAATAAAACCATTTAAGTTAAACATATAGCTGTTTCTGTGGTGGTTTCCCCCAAAACAACCTGCACTATCAGCTTGTCCACAGTGACAAATGGTGCATGTCTTAACTTAGAGTGATCGAAGCCAATTATAAAATCTCGAATCCAGTAAATATGACTGAAGTGTTCTGTTAAAACTTAAGTTTAGTTTATATTGTTTTTACATTGATCACATGACTATATTAGATTGTTCATTATTATGATTTGATTTTGAATTTTGACACAGCAAAGCAGTTACTTATTGGCTAAGTGGATCATTACATTTGTGTTGCCACAAAGCCAATCAAATGATGTGAACTCCGAATGTTGTTCTAGTAGCTGATTTCTATTCATCAAAAACGCAGGTAAATTCATCACGAGGCAAAACAGTCACCACGTTTCATGTATTTTGCCTGCATGCTGAAACTGAAAGTTTCATCCAAACTTCTAAGAAACTCCCAAGGATAATTTCCAACACATATACCTATTTGCATTATCAGACAGTAGATGCTGCTTCCATTTAAGTAATTCTGCCTAATCATAACTTGTATATATCTTAACCTTTTATTGAATTTGAATGATTCACAATGTCATTTGCACCCTTCTTCAGGCTTCACAAAAAGGGTCACTAAAAATATGTCAGTCCTACAACTTTCTTTTATACTTTTTTCAGCTTTTATGATTGAGCTGTGCTTCTGTTTCTGACTGCAGGTGTTCGTAGAGTTTGAGAATGCCTCGCAGCGATGTTCATGGGTGCAGGTATATGGAGAGGGGGTGAAAGCTGTGCTGGTGGAAGACTCCATTGTGTGGGCGAATCGACGTGATATCACTGGAACTCCCGGAACCCCAACATTAGCGCCACCGTGGCCGGCCCTGGTGAGTAAAGAATAACATGATTTTTGTGCATAGATTAAGTACAGAAAAAAAGTGGGCAGGCAGCAATGTTTTATTCTTTGTGAGAGCCAAGTATCTCTTAGTAGGTATTCCTCCCAAATATTTTTTTTAAAGTTTGGAAGTTATTTTTTATGACTAGAGAAAAAAAATACATTTGAATACAAAATACATAAATTTGTTGGATTTATTGTTGCACCTCTAGTGTTGTTTAAATTTGTGAAATAAATATAGAATATTTAAAAAGGGAACAGAGTAATGGAGTATTAAGTCTTACTGTTTTAGAAATGAGTATTAGTACTTTTTCCTCAAGATAAAACAATTATATTGTGTTTGCTTTGTTGCAGGCCTTCCGCTCACTTGTGGACAGAGTGGGTTTAGGAGCGTTGGTTCCAGTGGAATATTTTGGAAACAAGAATTTTGATTTGCTGCCTGATAACAAATCAGTCCAGAGATTTGAGGTGTGTAGTTCTGTCTCAACAGTGCTTGATGATCCTTCATTAGTGTTTGCGGAAATCATTCTCATAATGGACTAATGGACAATTATTATGTACTGATGACACTGTTCATTTAGATTTTTAGTATACTGAAAAGCCAGATACTTTAAGTGCTGCCTTTCAGAAAAGCATAATTGCCTTTTCAAATGACTGATTTTTGACTTGTATGATAATCATTTTTTTGTATTTACACCAGACAGTGACAGTTTTGGTTATTATTGTTGTCCACATGACACACTTTCAGGACAGTCTGGTTTGTGTCCTTGTACAGGTTGATAAAGATATAAGACACCCTTTGCTGTTGGAGCAGCCTTCCCTGCAGGCTGCCATCTCCAGCTGGTGCAGTGACTTTGAACTACAGGAGATCTTTAGGAAGGGTGAGACATGCACTTTTATTCTATTAATAGGCTATAGATTTCACTCTAAAAACAAATGGTGAATGTACAAATCTAAACAAGGAGCAGCATCAAATAAAAGGTATATTTATGAGTTTTGGTGTTGGTCATTTACCCATAATTGAGACATAGATTGTGACATAATCTTCACAATTTAGGCTCCTGGTAGTGAAAAGTGGAAAAAAGTGCACAAAGTTTGCATTGCAAACATAACAATGCTCACAGATGATGCTCTTACCCTCCAACAAAATGAATCTGCCCCCATGTGAAATCAGTTCTGTCCACTATCCTTTCTAACTATGGTTTCATTGCAAACTGCTTAAATGTGATGTCTTATTGCATTTGTCTTTAAGGGTCATACACTATCCAAGGACGTAGGGTTCGGGTGTACCAGCCAGAGTTTGAGGAGTGCTGGGCCTTAGGACTTGTCTCACAGCATGATCCCATCTCCCACATTATGGAGATTACCATGGATAAGGTGTGCAATGTGCTAATGCTATATTTTTTGTTTAGTCTTGATATGAAATAATAAAGCAAAACTTTTGTTAATGTAGGGAGAAGAAAATCAAATGGTAGATCCCCGGGTGATGCATGTAATGCTGGCAGAAGAGGAGGTAAGTTGTTGTAATGTACCATACAGTGCTGTATAAATAGAATAGGCTTTTGAATTTTCACCACAAACTAAACTGTACCAATGACATTCCTCTCCCCTCAGCTTGGTAAAAATGGGCGTCGTAGGAAGGACAGTGAAACAGTCAAGGGTGATGGTGGACGCAGACGTAGGACTGCCTCAGAAGGCGAGGATGACCTGAACTTAAAACGTTTTAAAGGTGCTGGAGACATGGGAGTTGATGGGCAAAATTGTGGCGATTCCAACAAAACCCCAGCAGAAGGAATGGGGATATGGGGAGGAGATTCAAGTGAGAGAGTCAGCAGCACAACCAAAAACGGAGGCTCTTCAGATGGAACTTTTCCTCAAGGTAGAGTGTCGTCCCCTAACATCACTTCCTCACTCCAGATGGACCAGTCGAATGCCACTCTTCGTTATCCTGCCCACATCAAAGAAAACGGTCGTTCACTCAGCACACAAGGAGCTGCGGACTCTACATCCACCGTTACTCACACCCCCACTCCTCCTCCCCTCAAACCAGCCCCCTCCCCCTTCTCCACTACTTCATTTCCCTCTTTAGGCCAGATGCCAAGCCTGGTCCCTGGTGCTCCAGCCCCCAAGGCCTCCCCATCACCCCAGCCAGAGAGAGAGGAGGCCTCCCAGTCAGCTTATTCTAAAACGGCTGCTCTTGTTTCGCCTGGACCTGTCACCATTTCTTGGTCTTCACATGACAGTGGCCCTAGTGTGGCCCTGTCTGCTTCTGTGGGTTTCACTCCTAAAGCTCCTGCCTGGGGAAACCAGCCTGAGGTAAGACAGATGGGGTCATATCGATGATTCTTTTGAGATCCAGCACACCTTTTGCCTGTTTAATCAATGAATAATTTGTGATTGTTATCATATTAACTACTTGTCTGATTTTGATTGTCATAATTGTTCAAATGTGCATTGACTGTTTTTTTTTTCTCCTCAGAGCAACAAGCCAGGATCAAGTTTTCGCGTGCCACCAGCAGTGTCAGCTGCTTCTGTATTTGGAGAGGTTAACTCTCAAACTAACGGAGCACTTACCACTACCACAGCTTCCCAGGACACTTCCAGGCCCTTTGGCTTTGGCTTTGGGGGAGCAAAAAATGAAACCCAATCCCAGCAAGACCAAAACTTGTTTTTCCAATGCATGACCCAGAATTCTGGCTCCAGCCCAAACCTAGCTGCTGCTCAGATACAACCCAAGGACACCAATTACTTTACTGCAGTGTCTGAGAGCCTGAGTAAAGAACCTCCAAGCCTATTCAAGCCTGCAGCTTCTATGGAGGGGCTGAAAAAGTCAGAGCAGCCCAAAGTGCCTGAGACCCATACAACAGGAAATGGTGTGCTCAACAAATCGTCATTGGCCTTTCAGGGCATGGCTGTCTCGCCAGGGGTCAGAGGCTCTGGCCTAGCTGTTGGTGGTCTGGCTGCTGCCACTGGAGCCCAAAGTACATCGAAGAGGAACAGCAATAATGGAACTGCAGGAGGCCTAGGACTACAATCTGGCTTTAACACTTCAGATAACCACCAGAACCTTTTTCTTCAGGCCCCCAAGGAGCCTACCAATCCATTTCTGGCATATGGCGAGAAAACTCCTCATACATCCTTTGCTGGCCTCTCTGGGACTGAGGCACAGACCATGGCTTCTTCCTCAGACAGCAAGCCAAACCTCTTCACAATGGCAGAACCACCTAAAGGCATTCTGCCTTCCACTTTCCCAGCACTCTCCACAGCTACTTCACCCAGCTCTTCTTCATCTCCAGCACCAGCCTCATCACAGAGGTCACAGAATGAAGGGATTGTGAAAAGGGAGGAGCAGGATATTGAGGAGATGCCTACATCCACTGCAGGCTGTCCTATGTTTGCAAATACTGGGACAGGTGGCATAGAAGATGTGCCTGTAAACTTTGATCAGAGTCCATCTCAAAAGTTTAGCTTGGAGGAAAGAGGCCAGTCATCCAAACGTGACTCAGAATCCAGCAGCAACAGTGATTTGTCAGACCTGAGTGAGAATGAGGATGGTCCAGAGAAAGGGCAAGTCCCTGGAGGACCACCACTTCCTTCCAAGGATGCGGCCATGCTTCAGAAAGCTAAAGCACAGGGTGCTCCTAAGAGCCGTCCTCGTAACAAGCCTTTCAAAGGTATGATTTTTATTTGCTAACAATGAAATAATTTTTTGTTGGTCACACAGACTAAGCTTTGGAATTAATGCCATGTTGTCTCCTCCAGTGGGCCAATCAGTGCTAAAAGATCAGAGCAAGGTGCGTCGTCTGAAACAGTCTGGGGAGTCTTTTCTCCAGGATGGCTCCTGTATTAATGTGGCTCCGCACTTGCACAAGTGCCGGGAGTGCCGCCTGGAACGATACAGGAAATATCGAAATACAGATGAAGAAAGTGATGAAGATGATGATCCTAATGTAGCTTGTCGTTTCTTCCACTTCCGAAGGTATATGTTGAGGAAATGCACCACATGTTTATATATGTTTACAGATACAAATTTGATGTGATGTAGGTGAGTCATGTTACTGATCTACCTTTTTACCTGCCCAGATTGGCCTTCACTCGTAAAGGTGTGCTGCGTGTAGAAGGTTTCTTGAGCCCCCAGCAGAGTGATTCCATGGCCATGGGCTTGTGGTTACCTGCACCAACTGTCCAAGAGGGTCTTGATCTTGACACGTCAAAGTACATCTTGGCCAACGTTGGAGACCAGTTCTGTCAGCTCGTCATGTCAGAGAAGGAAGCCATGATGATGGTGGAACCGCACCGTGAGTTTAATGAAATCTTACTGATTTAATCTGTATTTACTGAACATTTAGAACTCTAGTCATGCCTTTGTTTTAAATTCTGTCCCAACATACTTGCCCATTATGTCTAGTTGTATGTATGTAACATGTTTATTTTGTCTGTTTTTCAGAAAAAGTGGCATGGAAACGTGCGGTACGAGGTGTCAGAGAAATGTGTGATGTTTGTGAGACTACTTTGTTCAACATCCACTGGGTGTGTCGCAAGTGTGGCTTTGGAGTGTGTCTGGACTGCTATCGACTTCGCAGGAACAGACCAAGGGAGGGTGAGTGTCCACATTGAGACTTTTGGGGAATTTATTTTTCTGAGTTCACCACTTGATTGATAGCCAGTAAATCAGTATGACTCTTCTAAATTGTTTTTCTGCCATATTTTTGGTGCAGTCATGTATGACAAAGTACATTTTCATTAAGAGGTTATTAAGGTTTGAGTTGCTTTAACACGTTGGTTTTTGTGTTCTGTTGTTAGATGTAGATGAAGGTCCAGAAGATGAGGTTTTTTCTTGGTTAAAGTGTGCTAAAGGCCAGCCTCATGAACCTCAGAACCTCATGCCTACACAGATCATACCTGGGACAGGTAACATGGAGACATGATTGAATTAAATATTAATAAATCCTTACTTGTCAAGCTTTATGTGTTAAATACAAAATGTTATTGATCAAGTTAAGTGATTTTATATTTCCTTTTTTTCTTAGCTCTTTACAACATAGGTGACATGGTGCACTCAGCAAGAGGCAAGTGGGGTATTAAGGCAAACTGTCCTTGTACCAGTCGCAATACCAAGACCCTAGTGCGCCCAAATGCCCCTAATGGGATTTCACAGGTACTGTATCTCCTCTTCTGTTTTCTAGCTTTGTTTTTCTCAATACAGAAATGTGTTGAACTTAAAGGCTCACTGTCTAGTTGTGCTTTTCTCAGCAGTCTACAACAAACAGTGGTGGCGGCCTTGGAGCAGCAGCGTCTGGTGTTGGCACTACTCCAAAACCAGACGGTGAAACATCGGCTATCAAAACAGAGACGACGCAAACACCAGTGTCATCAGACAGTGGGGGTGGGGAAAGTGTGGGCAGTACCAGTAACTCTACCAGTGGCACATCCTCCCCATGTAACCTCACTCAGTCCTCTTCCAAGGAGTCCCGCTCGTCAGGAGAGGGCAACAGCTCTGCTCTACATTGGTTGGCAGACTTGGCTACTCAGAAAGCAAAGGACGACACCAAGGGTGAGTGCAAAAGACATATGTAGTCATTGTAATTGAAGTGCATCAAAACTTGTTGAAAATGTTTTTTCACCATCTTCTCGCCTAATTCTTTCAGAGTCTGGTTCACTCCGCTCCATGATGAGTCGAGACAGTCGGCCTCCCTTTGGGCTGGACTCCCTCAGTGCCCTGTCAAAGCCTTCTGCTTCCAGTCCTAAGCTATTCAATAGCTTGTTATTGGGCTCCAGCACTGCTCAGTCCAAACCTGAGGGCTCCAGTTTGCGAGACCTGCTCAACTCTGGACCAGGAAAGCTACCACAGGGCCCAGGAGAGAGTGGAGTACCATTTCCATCTGTTTTTACCTCAGCAGGCGTACGTATAACATACTTTCAACACACTCTAGCCATCAGCTAAGTCAGTTTGTAGTGTTTGGATTTTGTAAATATGTTTTATTTTTACTATGCAATGAAACCCGGCACACAATAGTAATGACGAAATGGAAGGAAAGGAAAATTTCAGTTTTCAGTGGGAAAGTCTGAATCATTTCACCAAGTACATTTTCTTGGTCAAATGGTTGAATATGTAATTGAGTTATTCAGTGCATCTTCACAATATAGTAAGTAAACATGTTCATAAGAAATGATGTAAACAGCAGAAACACCAGCATGCGCTGTACTTGCACTATTTATGATGATACTGAAATACAACTATTATGAATGAAATATTCTATTATGTGTTTATTTGGCAGGTTTTATATGTGTAGTGACAAATACACAATGAGGTAACTACAAATTTCTTGTTGGTCTTTCAGAGTGATAAGCTGAAGAGCAGCCTCCCTAACTTCCTGGATCACATCATTGCCTCTGTTGTGGAGACCAAGAAGGCAGAGGGCCGTCGGACTGGGGCCTCTGAAGGCGGGGAGCTCAGTGTATTAGGTGGACGCAAGGATGGAGTAATTGGTCTTAGTGTTTTGGAGCCACATACCTCACACTCCTGGCTCTGCGATGGTCGACTCCTTTGCCTGCAGGATCCTAGCAACAGCAACAACTGGAAGATCTTCAGAGAATGCTGGAAACAGGGTCAAGTAAGCACTGCAATGAATAAAACTCCTAAAACATAACTGCTCTTATCCTGTCAGCTGTCTAATGTCTTTTGTATGTGTCCAGCCGGTGTTGGTATCAGGGATCCACAAGCGCCTGAAATCTAACTTGTGGCGGCCTGAGGCCTTCAGTGAGGAGTTTGGAGACCAGGATGTAGACTTGGTGAACTGTAGAAACTGTGCTATCATTTCTGATGTGAAGGTGCGCGACTTCTGGGACGGCTTTCAGGTCATTAATAGTAAGTACACAGGCTGTTTCCTAAATTGTACTTTATTTGTGTTTGTATATGTCACAGATTTGGCCAAAGTTGTTTACTTTCAAGATCCTACATCCATCCTTCCATTGTTATCAGTTGTTAGTTAATACCAGAGTAGTGTGGCACAAATGTTCACTTTTCTTTGGTTTAAGGTAAAAAACACTGACCTCACAGTACATGCTTTTTGTCTGTCACCCAAGATCTATTGTGTTTTAATGAATAAAATGTTACAGTTTTGTTCTGTTTAAATGTAATGAAGTCTGAACAGCCATCATTGGCATGCTCATATAGCCTGGAAGGTTAATAATTTTATTTGTTTGATAGTAAATGTCAGTTGATGTGTTTTTCTGTGATTCTAGAACGACTTCAAGATAATGAGGGCCAACCTATGGTGTTGAAATTGAAGGACTGGCCTCCGGGAGAGGACTTCAGGGATATGATGCCCACACGGTGAGGAACCTCAGAAAAATATTGTCTTGCGTGTTTTCTATCTACCCCTGAATTATTTCAGTAGGATTACTTGTACATGAAAAATTACAGTTAACTTTAAAAAAAATTTAATTTTTTTTTTTTTTAAATTAAATTAATAGATTTTTTTTTTACTATTCACTATTCAGGCACAGTGTGTAACTGATTATAAAAACAAAGTTCTTGTGACAATTCAGACATGTCATGCTTTGATTTTGTTAAACCATTTCAGAATCTTATTGGCCAGTTGTCAAATAATTTGTTCTTTAATACCTTCCATCCTAGATTTGATGATTTGATGGAAAACCTCCCCTTGCCTGAGTACACAAAAAGAGATGGCCGTCTAAACCTTGCTGCCCGTCTGCCGAACTTTTTTGTTCGGCCTGACCTTGGACCCAAAATGTACAATGCCTATGGTGAGAAGTCGTTCACTCTGCATTCAGTTTATTGTATATAAATCATCCTCTCTCCTCTTAAAGATCATGTTTGCATTTTCTTTCTAACTCACTCACTGTCTCTCTTGTTTTAAGGGTTGACCTCAAGTGAAGACAGGAAAGTGGGAACTACCAACCTCCATTTGGATGTGTCTGATGCAGTTAATGTCATGGTCTATGTTGGCATCCCTTGTGGAGGTGGAGGTGGAGATGAGGAGCAAGGTCAGCAGTCTCTATCTGTCTCAATTTGTTACACACACATACACACACACACACACACACAAACAAATGCACTGTTATTACATGACACTAAATTTGTATTTTTAAAAAAATCCATTTAATTACTATATACATCGGCTGGTCAAAAAAGATCAATTTATTGTACTAATTATGATTTAACTGGAAGCAAGTTCTTTAACCAAAACCAATCTAGCGAGTAGCTTCTCATTTCATAAACATCCATCAGTTTGATAGAGAGGATAATGATTGGACTGTGTTTCAATGGAAAAAGGTCATGTGTTCTGATCCAGATTGACCCTATTCCACATTGATGGGTCAATCAAGGTGAAATATACAGCTAGATAGAGAAGTGATCACCCATCATGTCTGGTGCCTACAGTAGAAGTCTATGACATCAGTATTATGATCTCGGGTTCAGTTGGTCAGATCTAGGATCACTAATATAATATGTCCATAGAATAAGGTTAGCTGAACCTTAATAAACTGAATTTGTTTTTGTTTTTTTGCATCCTTCAGCAAGGAAATTCAAAGTGCTTATAGAAAGAAAGTTTTTATGACTGACACAAAACATAATAAAATCAGCACAAACGCAATAGAGAATTTAAAAAGAAAAAAAAAGCAATATTAAGTAAAAAGTTAAGAAAGTAAAAGCATTGCCAAACAGAATAAGACTTCAGAAAGAACTAAGAAGTGCAGTCGATCTACAGTTGGCTCAGGGATCATGGCACATCATTTTCACACATGGATTGGCCATGCAGAGTCCAAATTTGAGCCCCTTTTGAGCAACTTGGGGATGTACTGGAAACAGCTTTATACTGAGGTCTGACTTTCTCATTATCAATACAAGATCTTGGCCAAAAATGAATGTGTTCTGCAATCAGAATTAAAAGTAGTCCAACAAAATATGTGTGACTTTTTCTTGGCCATGCAGTATATCTGTAAACAACTTGTCATTCCAGTTATAAATGTCTTACATTTTTATTGCAAGTTTTCTTGTATAATATAGTAATTAGGAAGTAAAAGAAAGAACTCTCCACAATTCATTAACATTATTTACTGGCGGGTTTTCTTACTGATTGATCTTGAGCATTGTGTAGCGTACAATTCTAGTTTTGTGCCATGCATCATGCTTCTACTGTTGTAGCTGCTCCAGGCATCATTGGCTTAAATAAGACCCTAAAGAGAGCTTTCAGTGTATCTCAACCATTTACATTGTGGTAAAATTTCTCATTCACAGAGCCCGATATCTCTGGACGCCAAGGTCTGTAGACTTTGAATTGTATCACTTGAGTAGCATGCCCTTCTTCTTGACTAACTCCCCCTTCACTCCTCCACCCCATCCTTCTATTATAGTCTCTTCAGGAGGGGCCAGAGCACTGGGACCTGACTGTTTCTACTGTGGCATGTTTTCTTCCATGTTTTACGTTTCCTTGTAAATGCAACCTTTATTAACCTCAGAAATACTTTATGCATTTCAACTTCCCATATTGCTATTATAATATCTCCTTTTATGTATGTTTTAGTGATTCAGATGTTTTGTTTGCAGTTCACTCATTAATTCTGTCCCCTAACATGGGGTTCAATCATGGTATTTGACTGAATTGAACATTTACCTTCATCTCTGAAGTTCACACATTTTCATTTCCTGTTAAGCTTTGGGTGAACTGTGCTCTGGTCCTGACTATGTAGGAGAAAAGATTGAATGAAGGGCATCTAGAACTGACATTCTTCCTACCTACTCCCATACAGGATTCCTTTGAATCTTTACAGTGACACTGTGACAGGAGTACGACCATGGACATATTGTCCTCATTTAATGGTTTTTCCCTGATTTTACATACCTCAAAAAACATGAGGAATATGCATAAGAAAGACAATGCAATGATGATTTTGCAAGCACACAGCAACACTTCAACTGCCTGGTACCTTATTGGTCACCCAGATACATGCACACATTTGCAAATAAACAGCTTTGGACTGGTGGAAGAGGAACATTCACCAGATTAAACACATCATTCTTGATTATTTTTATTTATTTATTTTTTAAACATTTTTTAGTTCCCTTTTAAAAAAAAAAAAAAAAAACATCTTTCTGAACGACTGATCAGTCTGCAGTCAATTGAGAGGTTCATGTATTTTCAGGTAGCAGTGTTTGCTTCTCTGTACATCAGTGTTAAGAAGCTGTCAATGTGAATGTTACGTCAGTAAATGTGATTGTGTAGTGTGTAATGTGTCCTTTTCCTCACCTCTGTAGTTCTCAACTGTCCTACCCACTGACCCACATATTCAGTTAATTATAAGCCACACAAAATGTAAACCTTTTCAATATATTTAATACAAATGAATACCAGCACTTCAATCTCCAGCTTGGATAACGGGGGCTGGGGGTGTTAATCCATATGGCAGTTGTTGGATTTGTGTCATCAAAACTAAATAAACAGTTTATGCAGATAGGAGCACATTACAAAGACAGCTCTGTATCTTAGAATTTATATATATATTTTTATGTTTTAGTTTAGTTTCTAATATTTTATAATTGTAGAGTACTTGACTTGGAATAAGTGTACCAGTGTTCCGTGGGCCACCAGTTGAGAACTGCAGAAGTTTTCATCATAACAGTACGATGGATATACGTTAATTTCATTGTTTTTAACATTTTGCTTAATAGAAAGTGAAAAGACATTTTTAAGTTGACAGCCTAAGCTGTCACTGTCTAAATAGACATAAAAAGTCAAACCAGTCATTTATATACAGTAAACAAAAGACAGCAATGTATTGTAATTAATTGTTAAATTATATCACAAACATGGCCATAGAATGTTTGTATCTTTCAGTCCTGTAAGTTGACCCACTGGTGTCCTGGATGTGTTTCTATTTCTTATGTTTGATCCTCCAGAGGTCATGACCACCATTGAGGAAGGTGATGTAGATGAAATGACGAAGAGGAGGGTGTATGAGGTAAAGGAGAAACCTGGAGCTCTCTGGCACATCTATGCTGCCAAGGACGCAGAGAAGATCAGAGAACTGCTCCGCAAGGTCAGAGTTCTGTGTCAAAGCACAAAATACCTAAAGTTTCAACACACTATGAGTAATATAATAGATTTTTTAGGCAGATTAAGACTTATTTGTTTCTGTATTTTTTCTTTCTTTCTTTGTTTCTAAGGTGGGAGAGGAACAGGGTCAAGAAAACCCACCAGACCATGACCCCATTCATGACCAGAGCTGGTACCTGGACCAGGTGCTCCGCCGCAGACTTTATGAAGAATATGGAGTCCAGGGCTGGGCCATTGTACAGTTCTTAGGGGATGCTGTCTTTATCCCTGCTGGAGCTCCGCACCAGGTCAGACAGAAACACTGGGTCATGGCATGTGTTTTGATAGGGTTGCCAGATAAATTTGTATTACAGGCTTTTGTTTTTTTTTTAAAAAAAGAACCTAGATTCCAGAAAGAGATGCTCTTACCTCCAGCAAGATGCAGTTTTAATGTGTACATGTATAAAATCATGTTTTTCATATAAAGTTGCAACTTTTTAAGCTTTTTGCAATGGTTGGTTTACCTTTTTAAAGGGGTGAGAAATGGTCATGAATGCTGTTTATGCACATATTGGGAACCTTCTTAGGTTTTTTTTTAGATGAACTGCACTTCTTGTACAAATACCTTTTTTTTTTTTTTTAAACCAGTAAAAAAATATTCTGGAATGTTGTATCACACAATGCTGACATAAATATAACACATGTGCTTTGTGTGGCTTTTTTTTTTGTCAGGTTCACAACCTGTACAGTTGTATCAAAGTGGCTGAGGACTTTGTATCTCCTGAACATGTGAGACACTGTTTCAGACTGACGCAGGAGTTCAGACATCTGTCCACTACCCACACAAACCACGAAGACAAATTACAGGTTTGCATGTCTTTCCTTTCATCAATCTTTTATTAATAAATTTTATTTTATATGTTCTCCATTCAACTAGGATGGTACCGTTGAGAATGTCAGAGTAATTGAAGCTTGAAAAGTGATAAAATAAGTTTGGTTATGTTGGTTATGTCCCAGTTACGCAGACTCAGAAGTGTTACTACATAATACACCTAGATAGTGTTTAACAGACTTTTCCCGTCCTTTCCTCAGGTGAAGAACATCATCTATCATGCAGTGAAGGATGCTGTTGGGACACTGAAATCCCACGAGCCTAAACTAGCACGCCCTTAGTTCCTCTCACTTAATGCTGTCCCGAAACAACCAGCCTCTCAAGACCACTCCTCTATGAACACACAGCATACAGTACATTGCATACCTACTTACACATGTACACGCTGCAGAGTGCAGCGTACAGGCATAGAATGTAGGTTTATTGGGGGGTGGGGGGCTGTGAAGGTCGGGTTTGAATAAACAGAATATTGGATTTGGGGAGGGATTAGACGGCGTAGGGCTTGTCAGTTCTTCGATGAAGGAAGTCCTTTACCGCTGTTACACAGTACGCTCATATTTGTCTAGTTGTTTTCCAATTTTTTTTTTTTTTTTTTGAATAACTCTGTATTTAAGGTCAGTGTGTTTGTTCTGTTGTTATCATTGTGTATGTAAGATGTGAGAGTAAGGGAGGTTAAAGCTGACGTGCCTTCAGAGCAAATGTTCAGCTACCATATAAGCGACTGGCAAAATGTGAGTACTGGACTAACTTCCTATTTTGATGAGGTCGATATTATGTTCTTCAATAGGAGCGAGGTTAA
Source organism: Maxillicosta whitleyi (assembly GCA_029822895.1). Lineage (NCBI taxonomy): Eukaryota > Metazoa > Chordata > Actinopteri > Perciformes > Neosebastidae > Maxillicosta > Maxillicosta whitleyi. Next base: position 15,595,918 of record JAPSES010000002.1, read on the forward strand.
CCTGTTTCTGTAGATTTTCCTGTTGAGTTTTTAAACAGTTGATTGCTTCTGCCCTCTTTGGCTGAAATGAATTTGAGAAACAGCCAGTGAAGGGAAGCAGACCAAAGTTTTGTACTTTTAGTTTTCTTATTTCACTTTTAGAGTTGATGTCCTTTCTTTTTATACACCAGAAAGTAATGATGAGAAGGACTACAGAGGGCAGTCACTTTGTGTCACGGGTTAAAAATCACCCATTTGTCCCATAGGCTGAAGGAACTACAGACTTCCAACAACGTTGTTCAAGAATCACAATTGCAGCTGAACAGAACTACTGGCCATTAACATTGTATCAATATATATATTGATCTTAGCAGTCTGTTTGATTTTTCACAATAAAGTTTACAAAAACAACTGTTTGCTTTATGATTATTTATACCTAATAAAACTACCATGCATTTTAAAGCAGGTTGTCTACAGTTCCTGGGTAAACTATTTGGAATTATTTCATTATGCATGTGGTGTTCTACTGCTTCTGAATCAACCACATTTCTCTTCACTGGTGTTTTTTGTGTGTGATCATGTGCTGTGTGCCCTAGCTTTCACTGCTCATTGTCTGATTTAGTAAGTGGATCACAGAAATGGGGCAGGAAATGTGGACGTACCAAATGGAGGAGGAAGGTGTGAACTTTTTCTGCTTAAGTATTCCCCTCTTTTCGGTTGCCTATAATTGTGAGGATTGGTTTAATGTGATCTGTGGCAGTAATCTCACATTAGGCAGAGCTGTATGGTGACGCTAATTAAATGAGTTAATTTGATCATGTGCTGTATTGTCACATGGGCGGAGCGCTTTTTTTTTTTTTTTTTTTTTTTTTTAATATGTTGAAGTGATGTTTCTCAGCCTGGCCCTTTAAGAGCAGTTTCCAGCCGTGGTGAGAGCAGCAACAACAGCAACAGCAGCAGCTCGGAGTCGGACTGCAGCACATCCTCATCCTCCGCCGCCGACCTGACAGCACCGGGCGGACAGGCAACGGCAGCATCCCGCCTCGCATCACAACAATCCGCGTCCTGGAGGGGGATGGGGGGGCTCTCGGCCCGCTAGTAAACCTACTACATTTCCTAGAAGCGGAGAAGGCTCACGGTGGTCCGACGAGATGGTTTCGTGGATTATTTCGAGGATAGTTGTGTGAGTATGGGCTGGGCTGCATCTGTTGTGTGTGTAAACGTTAGCCGGAGCTCCATTCATCAGCGGTCTGATACTTAACGGTCCGCCGCGACACAAGCTATCCTCCTTACTTTGTCATCCTCCTTCTGCCCGTTCGGTCACATTAATGAACCGTATAAATACAATGTGAACTGCCGAGTCAAACCGTAACGGCAAGTGTTATGTCAGTTATCTGTAGTGAACACAGTGATGCAGTACAGCCTGTTAGCCTGTGGTTGTTAGCATATGGATGCTAACCAGTGTCTCACCACCTGACAGATAATGTGCTGGCAGGGAAACGAGTTGTTTAGCCTGCCACGTTATTGTTAAAGAAAACCTACTTAATATGCCAGCCTCGCTGCAGACAAGTAAACACGGTCCAAAAAGGGCCTGTAAAACCCCACAGCCTGATATTTTAGCTTTTGTAGAGTGAACATATCTGCAGCATATGGTAACATGAGTAGGTAGACAGTGATAATGCTAAACTCAGCAGCCCACTGGGAAATCTTTGTGCACCCATGATCAGGCCCATTAGAAACTTGTGGATGACATGGATATTTTCTTTATTACAATATGTGGGAGTGGCTGTACATTACTGATAGATCTGGATTTCTTGCTTGGATCCCGCTTGAGGCCTCATGTTCCACCTGTGCAGACCATATCCCGACACTGTGGATGACTCAACTAAAGCCAGCGTCTGTCATCATCCTGACCCTCATGTACACCCTTCAGTGAAACTGTGCCTCTGTCTAACAGCAGATATCATTTGCACTCTCAGTGTATTTGTTTGTCTGTGATGCCCTCATGTTTATCTACATTTAACAAGGCGTGCAATCCATGAGCATAGATTTTAAAGCCCCAGGTGTAAAAATGTGCTTGGTTTCATCCCTGTAAATTTTTTGCCTGTTACATAAGTAGAGTATATACACTGGCATACTGTTACTTCAGTGTTTTACAGCTGGCTCTTCCACTTCATTGCATCTCAGGTAGTCACGCGTCAATGGGAGACAAACCGTGTGACCAGATATGCATCATAATGACTGCAGCACATCTAACACATGATCAATTATTTCTTAATTATATGCAGTCCTTTAGAAGTGCAGATGCATCTAACTGGACAACACCTATGTACTAAATCTCGTAGTAACGCATCCAAAACATGAAAGGTCATACATGGAAACAACCTTGAATGGGAACACGGTACGTCATCAAACCGTGAGCAGTGAACCTGAGGTGGGGACATAAAGAGATGTGGGGATTCTCCCATGGGAGTCTACTGGCCTGGACTCTTTTGATGAGACGTCACAACAACATACTGTACAGAGCTGAGAAGCACTTCACACTCAGATGAGCAGTAGACTAGGACAGAAGATGAGCTGAAATGCCAAGAAAAAGGATGATGGTGCTTTGAAAATATCCAGTTTTCCTACAATATTTATTTTGAGATGCTTTCAGATTGTCTTTATTTGGGTTTGATACTGAACTATGATTTATTTTGTAGAACTGACACTTAGATACTGTCAAATATCATAAAATATCTTGTCATTTGATATTATATTTTGGTACTGAAAGTGTAAGCCTCATCACTGTTGGTACATGTAGGAAGTAAACATGGATTTTAATAGATTCATATTAATGATATTATACAAACAGACAAATTTATGAAATTGTGGTGAGTTTATGGAATTCCATAGTCTTGAAAAATAAAACTATGTATTGTAATGGGTAATTCATCTTTGTTATACATTGTTGAGGAACCGCTGTTGGTACACAGCTGTAATCTATGGAAGTTATTGAAAGCCAAAGTCAGCAGATGACACTAGCCACACAGATACCCCGGTGATTTTTGGTGGAATCGGTGGGCTGCATGCTTCTGCCGTCCCCTCACCCAGTATTCGGCTTCCTGTCACATCAGCACAAATCAGCACAGTGGCACAGGATGTGGCCAAACACACACCAAAAGCTCAACTGTGTGTATCGTGACCTGCTCTGCACATGAGCCAGCGTATGGTGACCCACCCCAGGCAGAGTTTGGCCTGTTTATGTGTTTTTCCACTTGGTCTCAGTCTTCCTGAATCCATGACGATAAGACCGGTGTGTTTTAACAAGCCACTGCCTGTCAGATTTCCACTGTGGCATCAACTCAACACCTTCCAGAAACTAACTCGATCCCCAAAAGACAGAACATAGTTCAGTTACAGTCAAAGCAAACACGTCTGAACTGTTTTTTTTTTTTTTTTGCTAGTTTCAGAGTCGATACAGACAAGTAGTGTTCTGCCGATAAGTGACCCTCCTCCTCTTCTAACCCAGACTTATCTGCTTTTTGTTTTTTCAGCCTTGCCTTTGGGACGCTCTACCCAGCATACTCCTCATACAAAGCTGTCAAAACGAAGAATGTGAAGGAATATGTGAGTAGCGGCCCTACTTCAGAAAACAGACTATTTTTTGACCCTAGTCTTTTCTGTTTGACCTTTTTTTTTTTTTATGTCAGCTACTTTAACTGTTTTACATTTACGATGCACTTTACATGAAGGATTGCAAGACTAATTATACTGACATTGTTTAGGTGTTGGCATGCTTTACATTTATGATGTTTTATCTTAGGACTTTGATTCTTTGGAGCTGTCTTCTGTTTCTTGTTGGCAATAGTTCTGAACACTGTCAGAACTGCTAATTATTTGTTGGTGAGCATCACCTGGAGAAGTTTAGGAGTAAGGCAGGGTATTAATTCCACACACAATGACAATAAAGTCTAGTCTAGTCTAGTCTAGTGAAGGTCAGTCAGTCTTCATTTAGGCTAATGTTCTCTTGATATGGAAATGTGAGTTCAAGTCCAATTGCCATATAAATAATTACAATTAATGCTATTATTGTCTGTTCTGCTCCTTTTTATCACACCACTGCAGTAGTGTCTAGTGATGATTTGATCGTCTGCAGTTTATGAAGAATAGATGTTTATTACAACATAGAATACAGAAACATGTAAAACAAATAATTATTGTAGTCCTTTTTTTTTGTTAATAACAGTCGGACTTGCAAAGGCTTAAATATATGAACTTCTTTATGAAAATATTCCCAGGTATCAAAATAAATGTCTGTTAAACTCGTAGACAAAGAATAGGGTGTAACGAGATGACCTGTCAGTAAACCTCAAAGACCTGATCAGCTGTTGGTGTCTAAAACCACCCATGATTCTGAGGTGTTTAGCTATTCAACCACTAGTCACATCATGATGTTTCAATAATTCAGGTAAAATACAGCTTCTCTGCTTATTAGAGGGATCATGTCAATCATCATCTCTCATCCGATTGTTCATAGAATGTGAAAACACGGATTCATCAATAAAACCCTCATTTTTTGACCAATGACGGTGCATGCAGATGTCTTTTATATTCAGTTAATGATGTGTTTTGCTGGAAAAACTCCCTTCAGTGTTATCTGTTCTGCTTTAATAATCTGTTAGGACTGTCTGTTAGTGATTAATTACAGGGGAATCCATGTTCTTCACTGAACTACAGTGGATAATATTATAATAGATGGAAATAAATCACTTAGGAAAGGTTTGATGTAGAGAATGTCATTTAACAGATGCAGGTCTTAAAGGGTTAAAAGAGCATTAAGCGGCATGAACAGAATTACAGTATTTGTTGTTTCTGTTTTTTCCATCCAGTTGCTTTATAAAAGTGAATAGAAACAATTAGCATGAACGTGGAAAATAATCATAATTAGTTAAAATATTTGGAATATGTTGAATATGTAATAATTGTAACAGACCTGGCGGAACATGGATTAATATCTGCACATCAGTCCTTAACATGTACACAAACATGTTTTTAGTTGAGTTTTTTCCAGTTTAAAAAACTTAAGAGTACATTATGTTTATGTTTAGAATTGTTGATGGAAAAAAAATAATTGGTGACATCTGTATATATATATTTGGATATTATTAGCTTTTACTTTTTATGGACCAATCTGTTTAGAAACTTGAAATGAATTAATCCTCAAGAAAACTGATTAAAATACAACAAATTTTTGATCGGGTAATTCTATATCAGTTTATAATTTTAAAAAAAGGGTATGAGTCAGCAACGTATTGCTATTACTGTCCCTCCAGATCAAATGAAGATCAATTTTAGCACAATTGCACACTTGGTATATGTTTCAGCAGATTTTGTAACCCAATCATAAAAGCACAACACGAATGAAATGGTAATGAAGATGATATGGGATGAGCAGTGTTCCCATTAGATTCCAGTTTCTTCCTCAGTTGAGTCTTCGGAACTAAACTGGGTCCGCTCTACATACCTCATCACTGGAAGAGAGGAGGAAGACAGGGTTCAGGAGGAGGAGGAGGAGAAGATAGCAGCCCTGGCCTTCCGCCTAGATTTACACTGGAGAACAGTCTCCTCCTAGTACGTTACCATGGCAACCACCCCCTTCTCAGTAGCTACTCATGCAGACGGCCACAGAAGGAGCGAATGAGGAAAAGAGGGAGAGAGCGGTTTGACGCCATTTTTAGAACTGATGTTTTCATTTCCCTTTCCTCCTGTTTGGCTCGTTTCTCGTCGGCTCATCAAATGATTCAGCAGTGTGTGTGTTTAAATACATGGCGGTGGCCTGTTAATACAGTTAAGCATACCAACACCATCCTCTAATATTCCTCCATGTTTGAGTGCAGATGCAGTAACGCTGGTCAGTCTGTGTGTTTGTGTCGGATGCTAATTTGCTTCTTTGTGTACAGCATTTCAAATGATGTAAACGTTGCCCCAGATATCCTTTGTCTCTGGGAGACAAACCAGGCGTAATGATGTGATCTGAACGGACTGAAACATATGTTGTGCGTTCTGCATCAGCATGTCTGTGTTTAGTTCCACGTGCCGCCTCACGTGTTCCCTGGATGCTGTGGGTTCTCACATGCTATTTTGGTGATGTTCTCTCTTTTCACCTCCATGTGTCTGTGTGTCTCCAGGTGAAATGGATGATGTACTGGATAGTATTTGCATTGTTCAGTACGGCAGAGACGGCCACAGACCTGCTCCTGTCATGGTGAGTCAGGAGCTTCCCATGATCATGACCCTCATGTCTAACCAGCCTTTAATAAATAAACAGCTTATGTAATATCAATACAAGCATTCATGTTATCATTATCTAGTGCTGTGGTTGTTATTTTTAGCACAGTGTTTTTTAATGTGCCTTATTTTCATACAATTATTCAACCCTTTCTTTGCATTAGATCAGTGTTTTCTCCTACTCTTATCCTGTTGGTTTTGCTGCTCCAGCAATGCTTTCCTCACATGTTTTACCCTGTTCCTTCTTCCTGTTGTGTTATGTTGCATTACCCAGGTTTCCATTTTATTTTGAGCTAAAGATCGCCTTTGTGATCTGGCTCCTGTCCCCATACACTAAGGGCTCCAGTGTCCTCTACCGCAAGTTTGTTCACCCAACCCTGTCCAACAAGGAGAAGGTAGAAACCCAACCCTTTATAACTCATAAACTGGTGTGCATGTTGACATTCAAGGTTCAGGGTGTAAGATTTAGAGTTGTCTAATTGCAGGAATGGATATGTTGGTAGCATATAATCATATGAAAATAAGAAACATTTATATCATGCATAGGAACAGATGCCCTCCACGCCATGTACCCTGAAACATCAGTTCTTTTTATGGCCAAGGGTTTCTACATGTAAAGTGTGGATGTTCAGCTGTTTGGCTCTTACTCCTATAGATGTGACTCCAGCCAATGTCCACTTACAAACCGGATTTTTCTCTCTTCTACCATTGTGTCTTTTTTTATTCTGATTGTTTTTCCCTTTTTCCTCCTTTATCTTATGTCTGGTGCTGTAGGAGATCGATGAGTACATTGCTCAGGCCAAAGACAGGAGTTATGAGACCATGATGAGGTTTGGAAAAAGGGGTCTCAACCTGGCTGCTAATGCTGCTGTTACAGCAGCCACCAAGGTGAGCGGTTAGAATCTCTTATTTATCAAATGAATCACATGTTTTCTTAACAGCTGTGGAAGTCAGTCTATGTGTCTGTAACCCAGTGGTTCATAAGCTTTTTGGAGGATGAAAAGTTTACAGGCCTGAATCAACCCCAACAACATTGTAACAGTAGTGCAATTCTAACTTTTTTTTTTTATTGAAAGAAACATCAATATTGTAACAATACTTTTTGTTTGTCTTGAATAATTTGTTGTGCAAATTCAAAATAACTTAGGTTTTTGCTTGAACAATACAAATAAACTCAACAAGACTTTTTCCAAATAAAATGGGAAAAATGCAATTATCTTACAATGACAATCAAGTTAAATAAAGACAATTAAATGAGCACATTTCCGTTGCACATCTCAGAACATTAAAGTACAAATTGTGAAAATAAACAAACATTCCACATTTTTTTTGTCTCCAGTCCAATCTTTGTACATTTTCCAAACCTAAACTCTTTGTCTAGTCTAATAACATATCATCATGGCAGTTTGTTGTACATCATTAGTGCAGGGTGCTCTGATGCTAAATCATTAGTTCTACCGGCTATATGTTCTAATCTGAGGGGAAAAAACCCACACAGGAGTGATTCCATGTCCTCCCTGGGGGCCCGCCCCACAGTTTGAGAAACGCTGCTGTAACCAAACGTTTTATTTCTACCGGGATGTTGTGTGTTTTATTGTGATATCTGTACTTGAGTCCTAAGCCTTCAGAAACATGCTTTTGCTAATATGACAATAAAGTTTCCATTCTAATCTAAATGGTTGAATAGCAACTATGTAACTGTGGATTGGAATCATGAAAGTATTATTGATGCTACTGCTCATACTGATGCAGATTACTGATATGGTACTTTAACATAATTGTTTTTGGTTGTTTTGAGCAGAATTATTCATTTTTAGTTTCTCATTTGTAACTTAGGTCTATATAATTACTAGATGATTCATATTGTTCTGAAGGAAAGTGCAGCATTATTTGGAACTAATCATTATCATAGGCTCTGCTTTGGTTATGATAGTAGTGTGAAACCATTATTGTTAATAATTATTCACTGCAAAAGAAAATAGCTGTTCACTCATCACTGTTTCATATACAAAACTGAGTACATGACTGTCAGTAGTTTGACATTTGGTATTTTTCCAGCGGCTTCTAATGTCTAAACCTCCTCCTCTTTCATGTAAACCTATGAGTTTCTGGACAACAGATTAGATGATGCACTGATCCATTTCAGATTAACTTTATAAACGGGCCCACAGTATAATCAGCAGACTATCAGTCACCTTCAGGCATGAACTCACAGGTACTTGACAGCCACAGGGCAAACATAAACTATGAGTGACGCATCAAACTGTGCATTTCCCTGGTTGTACTTGATAAACTTTCACTCGGTTTTATGACGGATCACTCATGTTTTCACCCAAACATGCAATGAATTGGTGCATTCTAAAATCCCAGTCTTATAGTTTCAGCCTTTTTCTTATTTTTGGGTGTTATGACTAGTCAGTGTAAACATCCATGTGTCTGTCTGTTTTGGTGTGATGCTCAGGGACAGGGTGTCCTGTCAGATAAACTGCGGAGTTTCAGCATGCAGGACCTGACTCTCATCAATGCTGACGATGACTTGGTTCTTCACACGTCAGATGGCCGCATGAGACGAGACCCCATGGATGACATGAGCTCAGGGGCCAGCACACTGCCCCGGGCCAAGAGCACTACTGCACGGCAGAGTAAGTCCACGGAACATGCACAAGCACACACTGCCTCGTGAGCAAGCATCAACACTTTTACATGAATATACTGCGAGCACTCTGTCTCCTGTTTGCTGATTGGGCTGTGACACTGACTTTATTCAGCCTTAAGCAAAGTAGACTCATGTGATTTTTATACTCTGCAGGATGGCACAGTGTAAAAAAAGAGGTGAGAACAAGGCAGAATTGGTCAACTTTTTTTCTTTTTTTTTGGGGGGGGGGGGTGAAAGCATGTGATCTGAGTAGGAGGAGACGCTTGGAAGGCCTGCCTTTTGTGTCTTTACACTGCTGCCCGTCTGTGTGGGCCTGACTGAACTGAATACAGAGACTGTGCAGAAATGAGTGAACGAGACAAAGTGGCATATTTACATTTATTACTTCACTAACAATGAAATCATACAGTCAACACTGAAAGAGGTGGAGTTGAATAGCAATCATCAGCCTTTATTTTTTGTTTTGCTTCACTAGAGGAAAATGGCAAAAACGTGCTTTGTTGAAAGCTGTGTTTGAGGTTGTGATGCAAATTGATGCACAAATGAACTGGTTTTACATTGAAATTCTTCATATTTCTATTCTAAATGTGTGTATTGTTGTGCACAAAAACAGAACATTAAAAATTTATAAGTGGTTTGCATCTGTTTTGCAAGTACATGCACTCAATTTAACCTCTCAAATGATCTAGAAATATGTGCCCACTAGCAAAGAGGGAATCGTGTTAAATATAAATGCAGTTGTTGATCAAAATTAAAGGCTTTTTCATTTCCCATAGGAACCTTTTGTCTCTGAGTGCTCTAAAACAGATGCATCACAAATGACCCATCTGTATTTTTATCAGCTCAGCAGAGTGTCCCACCTACAGCAGAGTATACTGTTCAGGCCTGTTGGGTCAGATAATATTCAGCTGAAACTGGATTTTAAACTTCTGGTAATGAGTGTTTTCTTTTCTGTACTGGTCTCTAAATGCATAGCTGAGTGTGTGTGTGTGTGTGTGTGTGTGTGTGTGTATACCTGTTCTGAGCTGCAGTTGGAAAAATAAAGACTAATTTGTAAGCATGGTTATGATGTTCCACAACAGACACTTTAACAACCTGAGCTATGACGACCCCTCCCGTCGTGCCAAAGCAGGTGTCAGTGTTTGCATCAGTGACAGGATGAGGCGGTTCCGTCACCATGTCTGTGTTCACAAGAACAGGCAAAACATGAGTCTGTATCAGAAGCAGCAGTCGGGGAGAAAAACCATCTCCATAGACTAGTAATGTTAACTGATGAGCTGATGTTGTCATTCGGCCTCTCTGGGTCTTAATGACTGCCCTGACACTTCACTTTAACGTAAATGCTGTCAGTTAAAGCACAGTTTCTTATTTTTGCAGCCACAGTGACCAGTGGACAATGAATTCCAACTGTAGTAGTTACAGAGTTTTCATCGTTTTTTATTGTTCGTGGTAGATAATAGAGTAAATATGTTCTATGATGCAGCAGATGGTCACATGAAAATAAACTGAATGTCCATGAAAAGGAATGTGGTGATGGATATCTGAAACCTTTTGGCATGTTTCTGCTCTTGTTTTTTTTGCCTGAATATCACATTAGGACAAATCTTACCATAAGGGGGCAGCATTTTATCAAACAGGTGATGTTGATCATCCAATGCTGGTCAAACAGCACCTTTCATATCCTCATGTGTGACTTCAGCCTGTAGTTTATTTTATTAGTGAGAAAATGGACCCAAATTAAACGTGTATCAATGTGATTTTGAATGTTTGTCAGTATATTTGTCTTTTTAGTACCTGGATGAAACGCCTATGTTGAATTGTCAGAAAAATGTTTTTTATTTTAATTTATATATTTTGTAGCATAAAAGTACATTTCTACCAGTTTATTAAAAACTGGTCTGTTTTATCATCATTCAGCTCTTATTTCTCATGGTGGACACTACAATGATTCAGTTGTAACGTGCCAGTTATTTTTAACACAATGTTTCTGCCACGCTCATCCAAGCAGAAATCTTTGCAAATGCAATAATTTCTTTGACATAAACCCTATTTTTCTTGTGGCTGTTTTTTCTTTGTTTGTAAATTACCACTCTTACAAAATCTTTTTAAGAAAAGGCAGTAGTCTGATCGATGTTTGTCTCTTCAGTTGTTTCAGTTCATTCTCGTAATTTATTCTGGTTCAATCATCTCCATATTACCATTTCAGTTTGAACCATGATCTTCTGTCTCATTCTGTGATCACCAATGTTTTGTTTTTTTATTTTATTTGTCCCCACAGCCCGCTCTTCGGCAGCCACGTCCCTCGCTGACGATGCATCATCCCAACACAGCTCAGATCTGTCAGACACGAGGACTGAACACTCTGACGACGACGTGGGAGAAAAGACGGCGAAGCGCAATACTGGCGTCAAGACGACCAAGAAACCTGCTGCTGCTAAGACAGAGGTGGGTCATCCCTGCACTGACTTCACAGGTTTAGAATTTATCACCTTTTTGTTTGTTCTTGGAGTAAAAAATAAGTGGCTCAGGTTTTATCTATTCTTTTACTGCTTCAAAATTCATTCATCATAGTCTGATTTTCCACTTTTCTTAACGTAATTGAGTCTCCTATGTACAATTTGTGGACCACCCCTTCAAATAAAAAATAAATAACTCTACACACACCCCTGGAAATCAATAGTATTAGTGTTTAAAAATGAATAGATACTTTTCTTTATATGATGCGTTGTCTGGAAACATTACAATTTTGGTATTTTGACCAGAATTGATCATTTATTTTGGGATAATTGTTGGAAGTCTTTACTGGAGCAAACAGGTGTTTTGTAATAACTAAAAAAAATATTAAAGTTATTATTCCATTTTTGCCCAATTTTACACTTTTATTGCTCTTAATGTTTTATACATACACATGTGTGTGTGTGTATATATATATATATATATATATATATATATATATATTTCCCAGATGTTGTTACAGAGAGAACACCCATTTCTGCAGAAACAACATTAGTGGAGAAAAACTGTACAATGTCAGTGGTATTAATGACTTTGTGTCCCTTTTTTTTTTTTTGAATACTCAAACCAAAACGGTGAAGAAACCTGTGTATAAGAAGACTA
>JAPSES010000002.1:15611622-15632696 GCA_029822895.1 Maxillicosta whitleyi
AACAACATTAGTGGAGAACAACTGTACAATGTCAGTGGTATTAATGACTTTGTGTCCCTTTTTTTTTTTTGGAAGACTCAAACCAAGACGGTGAAGAAACCTGTGAAGAAGAAGACTACGACTAACACCGCAGAGACACCACCATGAGGCCTGTTGTCCACATTATCCGGCCTACATTCTGTCCACCCCACAGCCTACAGACCCTCTCCTCTGTCTGGTCTCCACATACACACGCACACATACACACACACTGTATTAATGCACCAAAACTGTGTCACTGTTGCTGGTTTTTAAAGAAAAGTGCAGAACTAGTTTTAAACAGTCCGTGGCTCCCCCTTTCTTTGGTTTCCTCATTAGCAGTCTTACGATCTTCTCTTATTTAAGCCCAAAGAAATATTTGTAGCACTAGTTGAATATATGTATATATATATGAACTAGTCATGTGTTTTCCAGCTGTGTTGACCTTAAGAAAGCTGATTCACATTGCATTGCCTGCTGGGACATTCTCCAGGTGAAGCTTGACTAAATCTGTCAAATGTGAGTTATTTGGTCTTTTTGTGATTCCAGTTGATATAAATCCCTCTCAGTCCAAGAAACAGGTTTGAATACTTATCTCAACCAGCCCAAAACAATAGAAATCCTAGATGTTGCGTCCAAAACACAGGCACCATCATAGTACCTTCACCTTTAGGTGCACTGTAACCTGTCAGTCATTGTCGTAGCTCATGTAACAGTCTCATTTTACCAGGTTATTACTGCTCTACCTTATTTTGCTTCTATGTTTTAAACCCGCTTTCTGCATTTTCATTATCGAGCCCTGGTTCCTGTGAATGAACCTGGCTCTGGTACGTTCAGTTTCACTCACAGCGTCTTTTTTTTTTTTTTTTAATCACTGCTTTAAAGGCAAAGTATGCAGCATTTCTGGCTTGTGTCTGTAAACGGAGCTGGCTGAAACTGATGACTCCTCTCCTCTGTCGTCTGCATGAATAGAGCAAGTGTCAGTAACAAGAGGAGAAAGAGAAATAGGAAACGTTACTTTATGGTTCTATTGTGAGAAGAAAAAAAAGAGGAAATGCACCATCACAAAACTTAAGCCTAAACTTAAGCAAAATAAAGCCAAAAGAGGATGCCAGAATCACTTAGGTTTTGCCTGTACATGTTTCACAATGCCGTGATTGACTACGAACTTTCTGCTAAACGTCCCTGTGGATGTCCAAAACAGGAAGGACGACTGTAGAGAATTCAGGCAGTAGATGTATAATACACCATCACACACTGACAGGTTAAGAAGTGATGACTGAGATGGATTATTATTGTCTATATTGTGCTTCTTGTGGGCAATATGACATGTTTCGCTTTTTAATGTTATATTTAGTATAAGTGATGGAGGAGTTTTACTGTTGGTCTGTTATCCTTCACATAGACTTCACTCTCTAACGTTATGCTCATCCACAGTCATCATTTACTCAGATTTATCAGTTTGGTTGGTTGTTAAATATAACTGAGTTGTGCATAGTCAGACCTGTAGTTCAACAGCGACGGGTCTGTTCTAATAGATTCATAGTCATAGAGGAGTTGCCAGTGTTTGTGAGGTAGCTTATCTGCTTTAGGTATTTCTACATATCGGTCGTTAAACATTGACAGCGCTGCACTCGCCCTTTTTCGCCCAGCTCTGTGCTGACACTTTAACCCCAGAGTATCTGTTTACTTAGAGTCCAGGATAAAGCAATATGAAGATGTTCAAGCCAAAACCGACACTGTCCCGTAAAGAAACCGGTCTCTCGTCCCTGTGACGCTGTATGACACGTGGAGGGCGTGTCAGACTAGGCTGTGGGTGTTTCTGATCACACCACATTCTTTTTGTGGTCGACAGCTAATGCATTAGGAGCAGATTCTCCAGAGTGCTCTTTCATTAGAGATATAAAGCATGAGACTACTTCTGCACTCATTACTGCTGTCAGCGGTGTGGCACTAGTATGAACCAGTAGGGGGAGACAAACCCCACCTCAACCGATGACAAAGTTACTAAATAATATGTAAACACGGTGTAAATAATAACCTTGAGTGTATATACAGTATGAGCTTGCTTGCCTTATTCATTTCCATTTAGTTTTCTAAAATGTTCTGTGTTTTTGATTTCTGACAGTCTGTGTTCTGAAGCTTGGACTTCATTAATGTGGACTGTTGTGTTGGCGATGTTTTTATTTTCAATCGATGACTTTATTTCACTCTTTTCTGTCTCTTACTTGCTGAGATATTTTAACTCTTCTTCATCACCAAGTAGTATACTTTTGAGTATGACCTGATGTTTACTCGGACTGGTTAACGGGTATTTGAGGACCAAAGGTTCACCAGTCTTTATTTAATTTTTTTTTTTTTAATGAAAGGTTTGCACTCAATAAAAGAATATGGCACACAGTTTGATATTTTGTCTTAATATTTAACTCTACATTTATTTTTTATCCTTCTTTTTAATGTCTTTTGGGATATTTATTGCTACTTGTGTTTTGTTTAAAGTTACTATTGTATAGAAGGATGTTAACTTTTTTTTTGTGCCAATTCTTGACGCTTCCATGTCAAAACGGATAACCGTATGTGTGCTGGGACAATGATATTAACAAGGTCATCTATCAGTAATAAAACTACTAATAAAGGAAATTAAGTCAGCGTGTTTCTTTGTGTTACTTCGAAACGTGTAAAACATTATCTTTGAAAAGCTTGAGGTTAGGTGATGAGCATATTTAATGAAAACAACTGCATTTTTTTTCTCCCTAAAGTTGATGATACCAGCTGACAAATATGAGGAATTATGGGTTATAATTAATGACTTTTACATTTTTTTTTTTGTGAACTTTTATGGAATTGGGGAAATCGGAGAGCAGTACTGGCCGTGACAGTGGTCTGTAGATGATGAGGCTTTGTTTAGGACATGAAACTATGATGGATCCCACAAACTGGTGGTGAGTATAGACTAGTTTCCACTTCAGGACGTATGTGTTGTAGCACTGTTGATGCCACGCAATGTCACATTTATTTCCAGCCACATTTAAGTCAAGATCTTGTATTGATGATGTTAGTCAGACCACTGTGTGACATCTTCTTATCCCAAAGGTTCTTAACAGGCTGTGGACTCTGTGGAGGCAAATCTATGTGTGAAAATGATTTCTCAAGTTCTCTGAACCAGTAATTATTTTATTTTTAATTTTGTGTTTATTTGGTGTGAATTCTAATTTGCTGGTCCAGTTTTTATGTTTAAAAATTGAGAAGCTACTCATTACATCAGTTAAAGTTAAATGACTCATCTCAGCTGAAACGGCTTAATCTTTGAGGAAACAAAATGTCATTTTGCTTGTAAAAGCTAGATAATATAGATATTGTGAAACAATATAGAGAATTACAGTTTGATTAGTTGATCAATACAGTTAGCTCAGTAAGAATGTAATTTTATTTGTCATGAGATGGCAGCAATAATAATAATATAATAATAGCAAATAATACTTACCTTTATCACCATAGTTGATATAAATCCAGTCAGCACAAATCGGAATAATCTAACTGGAAGAAAATGGAAAAAGCTGACAAGGGATGTTTATAATAATAATACATCAAACTTGTATAGCGTTTTTTTTTTTTTTTGACACTCAAAGACTCTTCACATTGAAACAAAACAAAGAGAACAGAAAAACAATTAAGCAAAAGCCAGTTTTAAACGGATGAGTTTTTAGAAGTGATTAGAAGTTTCTGTATTGTAATATAAGAGTGATACAAAATGATTAAAGTAGATGGAGGTTGGTTCTATGTGAATGAAAATGTCCTTCAGGTATGTAAGTTTCACGTCATTGTCAGAGATGGATTTTTTTTAAACGTCCTTATTGTTTTCTGAATTTCTTTCTAACAATAACATTCTTGTACAGTATACATACACTATCTTTTCTCTCAAAACACAGACTGTAGTATGAATAAACTAATACAAAAACAACCCCATTCTCTTCCATTTCAGAAATGGATCTATTCTCTGAAAATAAATATTGCTCCCAGTGTTGGTCTCGTGGTCCAGAAATCACCATCACCAGATCACCATTTTAAATTCAAAACAAACCCATATTCTGTTTGGTCTTTTTGGTGTGCATTTTTGTTCCCCACAGTTTTTGTTGCTGTCATGAGTCATGTCATGACTAACTTGGGTAAATCTGCAACTCTTAATACTGTTAAATGTCCCATAATAAAATCTTAGGTCTGACTAAAGAAATCACATTTGTTCAGAATTATATGGATTATGGGATTGTACCACAAGGTAGAGTATTCTTTCTGCTTTAAAATCAACTTTTTCCCTTTTTTCCCCCCACAAATTATTTTGAGTTGTATTTGTGTTGACTTTATTTTATATTATATACTTATCTTTTACATTTTTGTACGAATAAAAAACTATTACACATAAATGATCATTTCATTGACATTCTTTAGGAGTACTGAAGTAGGCTATAATATATTCTAATATGTAATATTGTAAGTAGTTAGGCAATAACATATACTGTCAAAAACTGTGATAATGTGGAGTTTGTTACTAATTAAAGAACACAAGATTTTTACCTTCTGAGCTTGAGTTGGATAAAGAAAGACAGAACAAAGACAGTTGTTTGTATTAGTGTGTGTGTGTGTGTGATATAAATAACAGTTTGATTCCGTTAACACTCATTGAATGCAGTGATGTGACAAGTCTTTCTCTGGGCCAAGATGTTATTTGTTCTCCAGATAGCAAGGCAAGTAAGAGAAAGAGGAAGTAATGACAGTGAAGTTGAGTGAACAGTCTCACCATCTGGAACAATGAGGAAATGACTCCACCCACATGTGTGTGTCCAGCTGGGTGATTCAACACAGAATACTGAGATATTTCAGTTCAAACTACACCGTTCAAAACAATAACATTGTGTCTTTGCTCACTAATCAGAAGGTATAAATATTAATAATATTAACAGGCTCTTTAACACTACAGTAAATGCCTAATAAACAAAATGACCACTTTAACCCCTGTCACATTATTTCAAAGGTCCTCACATCCTGCTTGGTTTGTAGATGTGTCCTAAAGGCTGCTGTGAGTGTGTGCATGTGTCCCTTTTCCTCAGTGGTTTTGTTTTTTTGTGTGTTTTAGAGTCATAACAGGTGGAAGAACAGAAAAAGACAGAGAGAAATAGAAGTTTTACAGATGTTCAGTAAATAAGGCACTCAGACTGTACATCAGTAAGAGATTTAGTATGTTGAACATGAGCTGTGAACTGGAACATACTCAACAAGTATTTGAATTTTGGACTAGGGCTGTTTTTTTCCCTCTAAATAAGTCCAGCTGCTTTTTGGAATCTGGTTAAACTCCAAAAAAAAAAACAAAAAAAAAACAAAACAGTTACGTGGTCAAAACTCAGCAATGACACAGTAAAAATAGAGTAAATAAATAATAAAGAAAAATCACAACACTGCTAATAATAATAATAATAATAATAATAATAATAAAAACACAGGAAAGCGGTGTAAAAAACAGAAACACTGCTCTGTGTTTTCCCTCCATTCCACAGGCAGTGGGGGTGCACTGAGCATGCTCAGATGTCTATGCAAGGAATAAGGTCTATTCCATCAACACATTTTGAAACATTTCCTGTTGAGAAAATAGTTGAAATGATTTGAATATTAAAAAAACAAAACATCATATGTATGATCAGTACAGGCAGGTCAGGGGTTAAAGGGTTAACAAACATGTTTCTGTTATGGTTTATTTTCTTGTTTATTCATGGACAGTGCACATCAGTGTGCCAGTGTCACATGGATACTTTTCATCTGTTGTTCTGTGACCAAATAAAACTACATTCACAGTTCGGACAGAGGACACAGCTGAGCTGCTGACGTGGGGTGAGGGTCAGTGGATGAAATCTTTTGATCAGTCTGTCAGCCTGTGGATGGAAACTGTCGGTGAACATTAAGGGTCTGCATTTGACTTCTCTGTACCCTCTGCTGGAAGGGGTGGAGGGGGTTGTGATTGTGTAGCTTCGCCTGCAGACTGGTGTCTTCAGCAGCCTTTACCGCCCTTTACTGGTGTTAGTGGTCTCTGGCACCAGAGGTCTGCAGGTCTATGGAATACAAATACTTTATTATCACACACAGGTATTTCTCGGCTACTGATGTTGTCAAGGTTCAAAGTACTTTATCGTCCCCTGTTGGTAAATACATCCAGCAGTTCACACATCGACACAATTACCAGATATTTTACTTGAGTGTTTCTGTTAGAGGTAACTCCTTACTTACACTATACAATTTAACATGTTGACTTTTCATAAAAATGATGAGTTTAAATCAACTGAATTAAACCACAGGGCTGTTTGATACCTGATTCTGTCCCATACTATTGAAATACTTTAGGAAAAATAACTAGTACATGTCGGGTACCGCTAAAATGGTTCTTGGTGTCTGATGGTTGGTGTCTGAAAATGTAAAACACCAATGTCAAGGCCAACAAAGATCTTTTTTTTCCTTTAATCATCATCATCACAAAAAACAAAAAATATCACTACAGCACTATATTGTGCAGATACTGTAGTGATATATATTTTTTAGTTTTTTGTTGTGTCTTCTATACTCACATTGTCTCACATTCTCTTTCTCCCACACATCCATACAGAAACACATATAGTACATGTACCCACACACTGATAATATATGCAACAGAACACAAATATACACAGCAGAACTCCAAATATTAAGATGCACATTTAGACTGAAGGATATTCCTCATAATATAAGCCCTGTTTACTTACATGGCATTAAGCATGTATTTGATTCTCTTTTCTTTGGACTCTATTCTCCCTTTACTGCCTGTTTCATCGACAGCATATTTCATGTTTTTGTTTTTGTAGAATGTGTTCAAAGCATAACATTCACTGATGGACACACCAACCAGCCACCTTTTCAGTGTAATATTGTCCCACACATTTAAGTGTGAAATCAGTCTTGATGCTGTGAAGGTGTACATCCATGTTCATTTATTTATTTATTCCTTGTGAGTGTTGGAGGGAAGCCATACACAAAGATAGATAGATAGATAGATAGATCAGGTATTTTCCTGTGTTTAATTTAATGACCATGTAAATTTTCATAAAAGTTCAGCATAAACCCAAAGTTTATTATATCACAACAGAAAAAAGTGAAGACAATTTGAATTCTCAGTAAAATAAATCATTACCTGAATATAAAAACAATAATTTACAACCACTGTTTATTTGTCAAACTATATGAGTTTGCTGGTGAATCAGTGTTGCAGACGATGTGTATTTATCTTTATTGTATCCTCTGAATATCCAAATGGGTCATAGCTCATGTCACTGAAAAGCTGAGAAACTGAATTTTACCTGAATAATTGAAATCTATTAATAGTATTAATGATACAAAAGTTAATTAACATTTTAGATCAGTAGATACTTCTGTTTGTAACAGGCTGTTTGGATCTTTGACGATTAAACTATTATCTATGTACATTTAGTTTAGTTTATTTGATTTGTGTACAGTGTCCTTGGGTGTTTTGAAAGGTGCTTTGAAATAAAATGTATTATTATTATTATTATTATTATTATTAGAAAGACAGAAAAAGAAAATGTGCTTTTACATTTCAGCAGAATAACCACATCATGAATGAAAAAGATAAAAGTAGATCTTATATTTCTGTTCCTATTTGACAAAATAAGTAAATGTCCATGAAATGTAAACATGTAGGTAGCATGTTTACATTTCATGGACATTTACTTATTTGGATGGGATCATATATGTGCTATAAGTGAGCTGCCAAAGAAAACGTATTAAATCCCACTCTGACCTCTCATTTATACAACGTAACACATTACTTTTGCTTCTTTAGTGATAAGAGTACCTTTGTTTAGATGTAAACAGATTAGTAAAACTGTTATATATTACACTTAGTAGCTAATTGATAGTCAGCATAACTTATACTACTATATATTTCAACAATAATTACATACCAACAATGGTAAACAACAACAAGCAGATACCAGCAAAGGTAAGAAAGAGTAACTTACATATAAAACAAATATAACATTAATGAGACAAAGCACACATGAAACACACTCCTTTATGGAATAAAGCCCCAGAAATGGGATGACTGGTCCATAATAATAATAATAATAATAATAATAATAATAATAATAATAATAATAATACATCAAACTTATATAGCGCTTTTTTGGACACTCAAAGACGCATCACATTAAATCCAGTCCATGATGTGGTCTGCAGGACAACAAATGTCTGATGATGATGATACTCTCACCTTCAGTTCAGCATGATACACCCTGTTTTATTTTAATATTCTAATAATCAATATAAAATCTAATTGCATATATCACTGTCAATGCTTCAAACTAAACTGCACAGCAAATGAAACACATCCACTGAACACTTGGTGGAGCTGTCTTCCTCTCCTAGAAGCTGAGAGGAGAAAGGTGAGTTACAATCTGTATACAGTGACATATGTGCAAAAGGCACCAGTGAGCTGAAGGGGGCAGCCATACTCTGTGAAATACAGCCCATTTACACCATACTTGTCTAAATTCAAAATGCAGAGTGGTGGAGAGGTTTGCGGAACATATTGACATATTGCTTTCGCTGAGCATAACCCCATTTATTACACAGAGACCTCAAACATATTTCCACATACAACCTTTTATAGGTACAGGTGCGTTTTGTCATGTTTGTGATGTACACTTTATCCATCTTTCAGGTGTCACATGTGATGCAATGCCTTTTAACCCACATGTTGCCCCATAAAACCCCCATGTCCACTTAGTAACATCACTACTGAGGTGTAAGGAAGGAGGCTAGCGTCTCTACTACACTCTACCTTGGTGAAATATTGCTTTCGACAGCTTATATAACTTGTCAGCTAAACAGGGGAGACATTTCAGTATGTGTATGCGTACACGTGTGTTTCAGGATGTATAATATTAGTGGAGGTTTGCAGGTGTTGGCAGGGGCAAGGAGTCAGGTCAGAGTGTCAGGACCTATTTGTACTGTTTTTGTGTGTGTGCATGCGTGTGTGCATGTGTGTGTGTGTGTGTGCTCCAGGTGGTGTTGTACATGTGCTATAACATTGCACATGTGTGTTCAGGAGTGTGTGTGTGGTTGCTCATTGCTGTAGCAGGGGTCAGTATGTCAGATCCTACTAAACTGTTACCCTCAGAAACACCTCCATAGGCTCCCAGTGTGTGACCAAAGAGGTGAGAAATCATTAATAAGGTATGTGATGAACCAAGTAGCTGATAATTTACCAGATATGAACAGATTTGTTACACTGCAAACACATAATTATGCATTTTTGCTTGCTTATGCACAATTAACATGTTACTGTGTGCAGAGGAGATGCTGTTGATGCATCAGATTTTGGGCTGTTTTAATATTAATACGTGTTTGGAGTCAGATTTGGTGCTTGTCTTCTCAAATGTCATTCTTCGACAGAGTTTGTTGTTTAAGTGAGTCTCTGACAATGTGGCCGACGTGCACAGCCACCCTCTGAACTAAACACTGTTCCTACTTCCTTTGCCTTTGTAGAGCTTTGTTTGCTTTTTGCCTGTTTCTTGTTTCTGCTCTTGTTATTTCCCCTCACCTCTTTTATCTATTTCTATCTTCTTTTTCTGTTTTTCCAGCGCGGTGATAGAAAGGATGGCAGGTATCCATAGCAACATGTTTGTGCGTGTGATGTGCAGTGTGTGTGTGATCTGCATGTGTAGCCTCTTGTCCGAGACACAATGTGGTAATTACCGGAGCTTACCTCGGCGCTAATTAACCGTCGCCGTGGTAATTGGAAGGGTCAAGTGAGCAGGATGATTGGCTCACCTTCCTGCATCATCCACCACCCTCTCTTCTACCATCTCTGGCTTCCTTTCCCTCTGCTGACAACTTCGCTACTCCACCTTTTACCCCTGCACCCCCCCTCCTCATCCCCCTCTCTGTTGCCCTTCCTCTCAGCCTCATCAGTTACTTCCAAAAGGGCCACTGCTCTCATCTCCCTGTGACTTCTTGGTGTTGTTTTGGAGGGAGGTGTGTTATGAATTTCACAACTGGCCCAGGTCCCTAAAAAGTCCCCCTCCCACCTCCTAAAGCTCCTCCTGATTGGGCAGACTGACAGCTGGCCGCCAACCAGGGGTGGAGCTTTTGACCTTCACAGCCTCCAGGAGTCCACAGCAGCTCATGATTAACTTACCTGGAAATGTTCACAGGCACTTTGAACATTTTAAGCCTTACCAATAGTAGAAGCAGGGCCGGCTCTAGCTATTTTGGCGCCCTCCACCTCACACACCACCAAAGACTAAAAGAGGAATTCTGAACAACAGCCATCATACACACCTTTGCTGTTTAATTCCTTCTCAAACAAACACCACTTACATATATAATGAATTAATTCATGTAAATACAAACATTCTTCCAGTACTGGTTCAGTGGTTTGTTACATATTTTGAATTAAAAAGGTGCCATGATCATAGGGTGACCAGACGTCCTGAAAACTTTGGGACAGTCCCGAAATCTAAGCTGTTGTCCCGAATCCCGAATCCATCCCAATATGTCCCGAAAATTACACTCAAACAGAATACTGAGCAGTTAGTTTCTGATAAACATCAAAAAGTGTTCGTACAGAGGTAGAGTCGACTACATGCAGCCTCTGACTGCTGCTGAGAGGCTGCACGCAACCCCTGACGGCTACAATGTATCTTGTTTATGTTTTGACGTTCTACAATCAGGTGTGAATTTGCCCTTACAATAAGCAAAGTTACATTCATTCCCCAATTGACATGGCTAGTGTTCCAGAACCCCAACACGCTGCTAAAAGCAAAAGCGTCAGTGCAGGTACTGGGAGGAGTGGATGGGGAAGTACATGGACATGTCCACATGTTCATGATTTTTGGTTACAGAAATATTAATGAAAGTATAACAGTGTTGATCTATGAATAAAAATACATTTTTGACAGGTTTGGAAATTAATATTTTCATATTTTATTCTCTATGTATCATCAGCAAGACCCCCCCCCCCCACACACACACACACCT
The DNA here is from genome assembly GCA_029822895.1 of Maxillicosta whitleyi. Classification (NCBI taxonomy): domain Eukaryota; kingdom Metazoa; phylum Chordata; class Actinopteri; order Perciformes; family Neosebastidae; genus Maxillicosta; species Maxillicosta whitleyi. Next base: position 15,622,717 of record JAPSES010000002.1, read on the forward strand.
AAAAACAAAAAAACAAAACAGAATTTCAGTCAATCTCATTTGGTCAACATCATCTGATCAACATCATGCCACCTCCAGTTGTTTCCATGATGTCATGTGCCTTGAATGTTCTAGGCTGTCCTCATGAGCTTTGAGTATTGCACTGCAATTTTTCCAGTCGTTAACACCATCATTAATTTGTTTAATTTTTTGTGGGAGAAGAGCTTGCAACAGAACCAGTGTAAACTATTGCTCTTCCTAAAATAAACCACCCAATGTCTTTTCATCTTGTTTCCATTCTCTAATTGTCTGTAGAAGTGATGGTAACTTCTACCATCTTTTGTGTTTAGGGAATATTGACAGGCTGTCAGGAGGCTATTGAATAGTTACAGTGCATGCTTTGCTGGTCCCTTCACCTGTTGCACGCAAATCAATCACAGATGCACATAGAAATGTATTAACAAAAGCAAAATCAATAATTAAAATGACAACATAGAAGTGTATTAGAGATCACTAATAAACGTAAACTAAACAAAAATTTTCAGAGTGGTGTAGAAGTGGGAGCAGATGTCCTCTCTCCAGCATCTGGACAAATGGAGAGTAGATTTACCTGTTATTGTGCAGTACAAGCAAAACATGTATCTTTAGCAGACAAAGTATTAGCTGTACCAGTGATTGTTCAACAAAACATTTAATATGTTGTTGTGATTATGCATTACTAGAAAAAGACAATAATTATTATTTCAGTATTATTTATCCCTAATTATAATTGAATTTCAACAGCACAATAACTAATATATATATATGTATATATAATATGTGTATACCAACTTATTTTTCAGTCATCATTATGTATACCCACTTCGAAACCCCCCTAATGAGCAATATTCAGTGGTATCTGAGCCAAAGTCCCCCCCTCGAATGGACAGGCCATTTCCCGCCCTACTCTGCCTCTAATTGGCTAATACTTGGTACCGTCATTAATTAGATTTGTTAACTTTGGGCATGAGGACTGATGAGCCAATCAGAGGCAGAGTAGGGCGGGTCATTCTGAGGAAAATATTGCTAGCTAATGGCGGCCCCCTCTGGAAACAGATTGGACACTTCAGGTGCTAGTGAGTTAATTGACAGGTACGTTTCTTTAAAGATGCGTGATTATTGGAATTGAGGCAGAATAAACGTTTTTCAAGTGAGTGACACACATCGAGAGAATCTAATTTCATGGAATGCATAATTATGAGGTAAGTTTTAAGGTGGTTTCAGAATGAGTCACTCTTTTAAACTACTGCCATATGACTGCACATTTAGTGAAGAGATTTTATCGCCAATAGTTAAACTGTGTGAGTTGGCTAATGTCACGAAAGGCTAACATTACGAAAGGCTAATGTTACAAAAGGCTAACGTTATCCTATGTTTGCCTCATGTTGAATACATTTACATTCATGCAGCTGCTTGTGTGACCAGTAAAACCTACAAACTGCTCCTGATCAAGTCATGATCATTGTATAATAGTGAGCAACTACTGATGAGTTTTTGAATGAACTAAATAGACTACTGTTTCTAACAGGTTGTTTTTCTGGACTACTTAAAAAAGGGCAAAAATTTAGAGTATACCCACTTCTCCACAGTATACTTCTCTACAGTTAAGCAGCAGTTAACCACATAGAAATATAAACCAGTTAAGCAGCAGTTAACCAGATAGAAACATTTATAAACCAGTTAAGGAGCAGTTAACCAGATAGAAACATATATAAGCCAGTTAAACAGCAGTTAACCAATTAGAAACATATGTAAACCAGATAACCAACACTTAACCAGATAGAAACTTACATAAACCAGCTCAGCTCATGATGTGTGTGACACCTGACGTCTGTCATTCAGATCTGTTCTGTCTCTATAGCCCCTTTTACACAGCAGTTCTGTCCACGAATATCTCCCCTTTATTCCAGAACGACATCTGTGCAAATGAAATGGTGGATCATTTGGTCTCACCTCTGTCACAGCTCTGTAACACCTCTGGAGTTATAGTAAAAGAGTCATGATAAAGGTAGAATCCTGATTGTGGAACACTATGTAAAAGGAACACGTGTCATTCCACAATCAAGGTAAGACGTTTTGATGACGTAGTCCAGCCTGTGTCACCTCTGTTACTCCTTTGGTTCGTCTGTGGAAATTGGTCAATGATGGCAAAAAGGTGGGATCACCATCTCACCCTTTTCTCTGACCTCTGTGTAAAAGTGGCTTGTCTTTCGCTCATACACGCATCACATGACTGAGCAGTGAGCACCGGGTCAGGAACTGCTCACCAGAGGAGAAATTACAGGTTTTTTTTGTTTGTTTTTGTTTTACTCTTTTCTTCATTTTTAAGACAGAGCATAAGAAATTATCACATTATCAGCAATATCATTTCTTTATTATTATTATTCTGATTATTTAATTAATAATTTTTTTTTTTTGGCCTACCAGCGACACCCCCTCCAGCAGTTGGCGCCCTAGGCAGCCACTAATGTGACCTATACCAAGAGCCAGCCCTGGATAGAGGTAAACAACATTTGTTATCTCTTTTTTGTTGTATTCTGAATCCAAATATGCATTTAAAGTGTGTTTGTCTTTTAACATGGGAATGCAATAACCTATATGCTATGACTGACTAGTTTTCACTGACAAAATCTTCAGGCGAGTTGGTGACAAACTCATATTTTAACCAATGGTCCACAGCTAGTCCTTCCCCTCTGGCACTACATCTGCCACTGGTATTTAATCCTGTCAGGGCTTTCTGTCCTCTGCCTTTGCCTTCTCAACCTGAATTTCTCAGCTTTTTACAGATTTATGTGTGAAGAAACCCAAATCTGTTCCTTACATTTAAGGAGGTGAAAACATGTTGCTTTCACAAATATCTTTTTTAGTCGTTTGATATCCTGGCCCAGCCTCTATCTTCAAAATTTCCATGATTTTGCATGGTGTGCCGATCTTTCCTCCTTTCTAGCAAAAAAAAAAAGAAAAAATTAAAGGTTACAAAGGTGTCTGCTACTTTCAACGCATCACCCACTTCCTTCTTCCATCGTATTCTCTCTATCGCTCCTTTGGGTTTCACATTCTACTCATCTTTCTTCTTCTCTACACTCATGAAAAGAAATCCATCTGCCCTTTAGGGGAAAGAGTAAAAAATAGTCCTGCAGCTAGAATTAGACAGAAGTATGGATAAAGGTTCTTGTGGAAGAAGGAAAAGGTGGATAGTGAAACCTGAAGTGTTCGCTGCTTCACTGAGGCGAGGATGTATTAAAATGGTTGGTGAGAAGAGAAGAGACAGCTATGAATATCAGGGAAGGAAAGTGGAGAAGACTGAAGGCAAAGGTGTGGTGAAAGAGAGGTCATGGAATAGTGTGTTAGATGCAGATGGAAGAGAGGGCAGTGTGAAAAAGGAGCTGTTGGCGGGGGGGGGGGGCACAGATTGATGAGGAAGTGGACAGACGAAGTGAGCGATGAGAGAGCTGGAAGAGGGGAGATAAGGTGAGATGTGGGTTTGACATCATTACCGTCAGCGGGGCTTGTGTTTACCGCTCGGCTCCTGTTTACCGTGGAACTCATACTGAGAGGACACCTGGTGAGCTGTCAACACACACATTCACATTTACACACACAACTATACACACACAAACACACACACACAGATAAACGGAGCAGCCGTCACAGGGTGCTCTCCATGGTGCTGAACCTGACATGAAGGAGCCCAGTGCGGAGCAGAGCGGGGCAGGTCTCCTCCTCTGTTCTCCATATGGAGAGGCTCCTGTCAGAGTGGGAGAAGCAAAAGGGGGAGACAACGAGGAAGAATCTATTTTTAACCACTCTCTTCATTGTATATTAATGAGCCGGTGTTTAGTCAGACCTGGGGTGTTGTTTAATGTATGATGACAACGTCACTCTCCAGGGACCTTTCCCATAATCCTCACCCCACGTTTTACATAACCGACACATATTTTGGGGTGGGGGGTGGTTGGCCATGTGTGGAGAGTGTGTAATTTTATGTGCGTGTGTGCAGACAAGAGGATATCCTCTCCCTTGCTGCTGAGTGGTTTACTCATGGGGAGGTTTAACAAGAGGCCACACTGAGGTTCTTTTATGCTGAAAGCAATTTAAAAATGTAACTGAGGAGCAGCAGTCAGCGTTTGATATGACACGGATTCACACATTTAACAAGAAAATAACACACTGACACGTGTAACAGTAGATATCAAATGAGGCTGGGTCACCATCCCACTCTGGAATCTGGATTCTTGGTGTTTTCTGATGAAAACATTAAATCAATATAATTTTGCTTCTACCCGCCAGGAACATCTCTCATTTTTCTCCATTAAACCTGCAAATTGATGTATTTCTTACAGTCTTTACTTCTGTAAATCCCTGTTCATTACCAGTGTTTTATTTTCCCCATCTGCAGCTTGTTTACAATTCAACTGCCAGGATTTTAACCAGAAACTAAGAAACAACATTACTAACATTTTTTCAGGGGCCTTGGATTGAATTATGAGTTTGAGCTGTTAACATTAGATCAAACACAAATCCTTCTCTACGGCTTTATCAATGACTTCTCTGATTTAAGCAGAACTGCTTATGAATATGATGTAGAAGTGTATGTGTACATTTGCAGTTTAAAAACATGATTAAATATTACTTTAAATAGAGCAGGTCATTCCCTTCCTTTAAATCTTTTAGGATTTGTACCTGGACGTTTTGAATCAACTGTACTTTATTCCTTATTGAACAGCTTTAACATTTGGATATTATCTCATTATGTCGTAGTTGCCTCATTGTTTGTAGAGTTTACTGTTTTTTGATTACAAACTGACATACACACCATGCAGGCATTATACAGCAGTGCAGCAACACACTGGACATAAACACAGACAGTGAATGATGAGATCCTGCTGAGGCATTCATGAGTGACACACGCTTGTCCTGACAGTTGCCTATAAGACCACTGAGGGTGCAGAGCAGAAGAGTGAAAACAAACCAATTTGTTTTCCCATGCCAGGCCAATGAGCATTCAGACAAACACACACTCATGTATACAAACGCACTCACATCAACAAACACACACAAGCACACAGTAGGGGTGAGTCACGAGAATTGAGGGCATCCACTGAGCTTTAATGTGCTGAACCGACAGGAACGAGACAAGCAGGAAGAGAAGCTGGAGAAAAATAGAAGAGGTTTTAGAAAAGTAGGGAAATGAAGAAGTGATCGCAGTCAGGTTGGTGAGGTGGCAGATGATTATGAGGAGGTTCAGGGAGGGATATACTGCAGCTTGATTGTAGCATAAATACATAATAATGTAACATAAAACAGAATTTAATTAACATTCAAATAATCTTCACTTTAATAAGGCTGTTATTACTATGGGGACATTTAATTTGCATGTAAGACACACATACCCACGTACGCACACGAACATTCACAAAGCTTATTGTATAGTGTGGAAGAAACCTGGAAAGTACTGCAGCGTTCATCAATAATTAAGAAAAGAGAATTTGGTAGAAAACGTAGCAAATGAATCATACTGGTCCTGAGAACGGCGCAGACAAATGGTGGCATTAACACCTGCATTTGTGCGTGTGTGTTTAAAGAAAGTCACCAAACGACAAAACCACAAAAGTAATTTGTCTCAAATGTCAAGAAAGGAGCGTTTGTCCTCTGAACAGTTCTAACCCATTCTAGATGGAGAAGAAAGAGGCTGAGCACCAAGTTTAATCAAAGGTCGATGTTAGGCCTAAAACCTGTTTGAGGTTGAGAATAGAAATAATCTGCATGAAAGTCATTTTTATTTTGTTAACCTTATATATTAGTTTGGAAAACTGCTCCCAGTACTTGTTTTGTGCTAAAATGTGTCTCTTCAAATACATTGTTGTCCATAAAGTTGGAATAATGTTGTTTTCAGACTTTTTTTTTTTTTTTATTCCTATTTTTATACATCAGTAAACACCTTTGACTACATTCACTGATATCATAGTGAGTCCCAGTTACACTTTATCTATCAAGAATAAATCACATTGTCACAATCATTTCATGAAAAGGGGTAAAAATATTTTATTCCAGCGTTATGGGCAACAGTAAAAAGTAAGGTGAACCATGTAGGTGTCTACTGTTGTGGGATATACAAGGCACACACAATACAAGTTCAATATTATTTCTGTTTATTTTTTTAATAATCCACATTTTTTGAAGTCATTTGCGTCAATATCTTTCGCTCACTTCTCCCCAACTGACATTATTTGTTATTGCATCATAATTTAAGAGCTGTTCATAACCATTTTTCAGTCTGTCCCCTGGATATTTAAGATAGACTTTTAGTTTTGATTGTGAAAAATGTTCCTCTTCATCCTGTTGCTCACAAAGCCAACTACCTGTGGCTACAACGGAAACACTGGAAATAAATCAGCCCAATGAAATGGCAGCCATTATTACTGATTTACTTGGCTGTTCAGCACTAACAATACACTTTGTTGGCTGAAGGCATCATTTTACTCTCTCTATAAAAACTCATCTGTTTTTTTCTAAAAACCCTTTTTACAGCTCAGGGCTCTGTGTGTGAAACTCCAGGCATGTGTTTTTGCTTTGACTGTGTCACAGGTGTTAATTAAATTCTGCTGCAGTTTTTAAAGGTTAGGTTTTAAGCTGGTAATGTTAGAGTTATTTTCACTGCTGATGGTTTTCAGGGTAGTTGTAGATGCTTTTGTTGCTTGCTAAACAGGTTTCAAGGATTTGTTCTTCGCAGACAAAAATGCTCATCCTTTAGCTTTATAAATCTTAAAATCTTTGCAAGAGTGTGAATTATCAAAGTTATTATTTTGTGGCAGATAATTTCAGATCAGCTGTGTTATTGGTGATGGTGCATGTTTGTTTGTGTGTTATGACCATGATTGTGTGTGATTACGATGTGCTCTGGTTTGCATTATTTAAACCACAGCATTTGATTGTCTTTATGTAACAGCTGCCCTGAGTTGCTGACATGCATCCGTCATGTTTGCGTTTGTGTATGTGTGTATGTAGGTGCGTGCTGTACTGTAAAGATCCTTTGAGTCTGCGTTTACATAAGACTGGTAGATATTTCACTACTCCATGGCATTGGGAAAGCCCTTTTCCACCCACATCCGTTGCTGCAGTCTGTTACTGAGAGCCGAATACACACACACACACACACACACACACACACACACACACACACACACACACACACTACAACTGCTTCCTTGAATAATGAAACACGACCCTCTTGATATGGCTTTATAAATATTACATCAATAATCTGACGTTAATGGGTTTTCCTTCCATGTAATCCTGCCTTTCTGATTTGTTTGAAGCAGCCACACAAACAAGAAAAACTCTTGAAAAGTCGCAACCTCGAAGTACCACATTGCATATTGTACGGCCTACGGACTATAAAATACGATACAACTAACAGCTCACTAAATGCATTGTTTGGAGTGCATAGTATTGTAAAACACTATGTATTTAGAGTAGTAAGGCCAGTGAATAATGGATGTTTTACATGATATCTGCTACCTAGGTGTTGTTGTTTGCTCTGATATCTCACTGTGATCTCAGGCCTCACAGCTGTTACTGCATGGGAAAGCCCTTTGTACATCTGTGTGTGTGTGTGTGTGTGTGTATGTGTGTTTGCTTTTGTAATGAGGCTCCTGGTTTCTGGGGAAAGCCCAAGGGCTAACCTCCACCCACTCAGTTTTTCTGGATACCTCTCTGTGCATCTCTCTCTCTACTTCTGTGTGTGTTGTAATGCTTTCTGGGGTTATGATCACCCTCTGCAAATGGATACATTCCTGGATTTCCCAGTTGCCCCCTTTTTCATTGTTTCCCTTTCATTGCAACCTTTGTGTGAATCTATACGACTTCTATCGTCTTACCCCTTCACTTCAACTCACTGTTATATTTTTTCAATCCAAACCCAGGCATGGACAAGGCATGGGTTATGTTGCCTTTTCATGGTGTATTACAACACAAAGCTGATGGGTGCGAAGTTCAGATTTAGTGAGGTACTGTTTAAAACAGCACGCCAGAGGAGACTACAGCTGCACAAGTTATCGCAAAAATATTGTCATCACGATAATGGAGAAAGCACTATTCATATTGCAAAGACATGCAGTAATTCATATTTATATATAATTTATTTTTACACACCATGAGTGGTTTCCTCCATCACTCTAACATGCTAGTTTTTCTAGTAAAAAAAAAATGAAATAATGCTACTGCTGGTGGTTAAATGCAAGATTACATGTTATTAATGTTGAAAAGTGAATATTTTCAGAGCACACCTTTGGGCAAAGACTGAACACTTATATTTAAAATTTTATTTTTATATGCAGTATTTACTAAACCAGGCAAGCAATGGAATACTCTTTTGTTAAAGCTCTTACATGGTGGTACTCTGGCATTTTTGTTATGAAATATATCCACGTAATTTACACATTGTTATATGTGAATAAAATGGCAAAATTTTTGACTCTGTGTCTGAAAGTCTATGGTTGCAGCTTCACCAGGTTTTTGGACAGAATTGTGTAACTGATTGTAGTAGTGAAGTATTTTGTCTTAAATTCTAAATTATTGAGTCGGCATACAAACAATTGGCTCATTTTAACATTGTTAAGGAATACTTTTCTTAGATGAATTTGGTATTTCTTTAGGCGGAAGAGAAATATCGCAGTATTATTGTCATCGCACAGCTGTACATCCATATCACATATTGCAAGTTTTGCCAGTATTGTGCAGCCCTAGAGGAGCCATAAACAGATAAATAAAAGCACATTTACATCCCTGTGGTTACACTGTTCTGAGGTTATTTAAACCCAATACAGGCCCTTTCCATCCCTCTTTGTAAGAAGAGGATGATAGCTAAGTCTTATACAATAATCCATTTGATCTAATGAACCTTCTCTTGGATAATGTGTGCAACAAATTAAAGCTGTGACAGAACAAAAAAGTGTACGTTTTATTGCAGGTTGCAACCTTGGGCCTTGAGGCACATATGCAGCTTGTTTCAATGCTCCACTATCAACAGTATTAATAGCTGTTGCCTATCTTTTGTCTACATCAGCCAGTTTCAAAAACTATATATGGACAAGAAAATATTTCTACCCTTAAAAAGCTGTGGAATCGTAAACAACAAAAATATGTACAAAAATCAGAAATACATGCCTGGAGTAACTAGGGTGCTAGTTATGCTCCATACACTGAATAGGCAAAACAAAAACAAGCCCAAAAACATTTACTGATCTAAAATGTTTAATAACATTTTTGCCACTAGTCATATTAATACATTTAAATAATTCAGGTTAATAACAGTTTCTCATCTTTTTACTGACATCAGACATGATCCATTTAGACATTCAAAATTCCATAGTGAATGTGACAATACCACCATTTTCTACAACATTGACCCACCAGTAAAACTCATGTAGTCTGACAAGTAACAGTAGTGGTAGACACTTGTATTTATATTCAGTTTATGATCTATTTTACTTGAAAAGTCACTTTTGCTTCAGTTTATTCTATCGTGATAAAGTAACCTTCAACTTTCCTCTGGGCTTTTGTGAACATCTACATGATCAGCACACTGAATGGAGGAAAATACCTGCTTTTTACTTAAAAATACAGAGGAAAATACTGTAATAAATCAGTGGTGATAAATCACTTGGGAAAGGTTTAATGTAGAGGAAACTTTATTTGGGAGTCACCACAAAAGTAGTTCTAGATCTTTAAAGATTAATCTTTGAACTTATCTGTTTCACAGAGGGATTAAGAAAAACAAATCAACCACCATGAAAGGAAATCTTAATAATTAAAGGGATAGTTGTGGATTTTTTACATGAATCTGTATTTCATCCCCATCATCAGTAGTCCGGCAAATTTTGTAGGGGTCACTAAAATAAAATGTTTTTCTTCTAAAAACAGCATGTGTTCAAAAGAGTGATTTATTTGCATCACAAACC
>JAPSES010000002.1:15632796-15656245 GCA_029822895.1 Maxillicosta whitleyi
GAACTGGGCTCACAGGACACTGTTGGGGGTAAGTCAGTGTGGATGTACTACACTGATGACAGGGATGAAATACAGATACATGTCAAAAATACACAACTATTTCTTTAAGCTAACTGAGATATTTTGGATAATTATCTGTCTCCAATTTTGTGGGGAGACTTTTGGAAAGGCCCTATTCTGTTTCAGTAAGACTGTGTCACAAAGTATCTGACCTCAATCCCACTAAACACCCTTGGGATGAACTGAAGATTGCGAGGAAGGCATTTGTGTTCAACATCAGTGTCTCAGCTCAAAAATGCTCTTCTGGACGAATGGGCAATATTCCCATAACACACTCCAAAATCTTAGAGAAAGCCCTCTCAGAAGAGGGCAAAGGGGGACCAACTCCATATTAATGCCTATGGATTTAGAATGGGATGTCACGAACACTCCTGTAGGTGTGACATGTAGGTAGACCATTAGTTTTGTCTATAAGTCGTACTTTGTGTGCAATGGTAGAAAAGTTTTTCAGGATCTGCTCCCAAAAATGGGCTCTCAGTGGGTTTTTCTTTGTACATGTGTCACTCTATTACCAAGTTTCATGGTAGTTTTTGTGTAATCCTGCACCAGAAAAGCAGACAAACAGCTGATAAAATCAACATAACATCCATGGCTGAGGTAATCAATTAAAATCCAGCAAGAGAACATTAAAACCTCATCAAATCGGTTCATGTTTTACTGCTACAATCTAAAGCATAAACTGGGAGAGGAAGGACTGCTTGACTCATGTGTTGTATTTCAGTGGGCAGTATTGTCAGATGAGATATTTTTGTCCACTTCTACTTTACGTAATCTAATGTACACCCACCCAGAGAAGCTCTTTTGTTTGCAAATATTTAATCAGTTAGATTCAGAATCAGATCTCCTTTAATCTAATTTGCCACAATCTAACCTCTATGAAGCTGTCCAAGGTGCTGAACAGATCTGCATCGTCATCCTTCCTGCATCAGAAAAACATGAAAAAAAAAAATTAACATGTCAACATGACACCCACTCTGTCAAATACCCGAGGAAACCCTGTAGAGGCATGGGGCACATCCTGTCACATGACACACCATTTCTTCCAGAATTTGGTCCCACCATTATTGACTAATCAGCCGTCTGCCTGTGTGTGGAGTGATACAGAGTGTGATGTGTGTGTGGGTGAGGTAATAAGTAGAGCCTGTAAGTAGCAGTGTGGTGGGAGGAAAGGTACTGGCTGTTATTGGATGTGGAGTGGGAGGCAGTCAGGCAGAAGCAGGGCTCCCCTGGTTACTGTTGCTCTGTGGGTGGCTATCGGCAGCCAGGCTCTCCTCTCTCCTCCTGACACTGTCGCTGGGCTGAGGGGGCGATGGACGGGGCTACCTCTCTGCCTCCCTGTTTCTTCAGCTCATTCTCCACGCCTGCTTCCTGTGGCTCTTGTCCTTTCTGTTTCCATTTTTTCCCTCCTTTGCCACCTCCACAATCTTTCACTTTCTTCCGAAATCAGTCTTCGGGTCCCTTTGCAGAGTTTCTTTGTGGGTTTTCCTCAGTTTTTCTCCCACGCTGGCCCCCTACCCTCCAGTCTTGAATGGAGGTTTCCGAACTCTGCAGTGGTCAGAGGAAAGACCTTTTCACCACCCACCTGCCTGAACTCCCGCTTGTCACCACCTGTCACTTCCTCTTTCTTTTTTCTCTTTCTTTATTTGTGTCGTATTCCTTTGAGCTTACAATTCAACTCAGCCACACATCACAGAAATAACATACATGTAATATAGGCTACACAATAAAAAATGCATTTTCACTGAGAATCGTCTAATATCTCCTTTGTTTGTGATTAGCCATCACTTTGTGCGTCATTACTTTATGCCTATTTTCAGTGACTTGTTTGTTGCTCTCTTTATTGCTGTGTCTGGCTGTGTGTGTCTGCATGTGTGTGTGTGTGTGGTCAGCTGGTCTTAGTGCTGCACAGCTGATGTCAGATTGGATAGTCTCAAAGCAATAAGGCAGTAATCTCTTAAAGGCCCAGAGGCTTTTATGTCCACATGTTCTCTCATCTCTCTCCTCACACTCTTTTAGTTCCTTCTCTCTTTCTCACCTTTAGTAAGAGAGACCATATTACCTCTAAATGGATCTTTTGGTGCGGTGATGCCCTCATAGTTTAGACACTCACACACACACACAGGGATGCATACATGCCTGCCTACACACTCACAAAAAGCTCATGTACACACACTCACATGTCTCTGGACGTTGCTACGCACCCACTGTCTTTATGAAACTGAGAATTATCCCACCATAGGTAATCATAGCTTGCCATACCTGGGACTCATACAAATACACCTTGGCCCCCTTTCTCTTATAATGTGTATACAGTGATCTAATATAGAGGCAACAGGCCAGGGCTTGATAGTCCTGAAGTTAGAGGGAATATTCAGTGACCCAGTGCTCTTTTCAGTCTCTTGACTGTGCCATATTTTTGTTCCAGACATGAACTGTGCTGGACAACCTGTGCAATTTTCAGCATGTTTTCTTTGTTTTATGTGTGTTTACACTAAGGGATGGTAGAGGCATTAAAGCTGTGTCTTTATAGCAACAAGCACAAAAATAGAAGCATGCTATGTCGTTTGATACAAAATGTGCGCTTAGGGTGAGCGTGAGAGCAGGACGGGCAGACAGAGAGGAGAGAGAGCTGCCCCCAAGCTAACACTTATATAATAATATGTCTAGAATCTATGGTACACAGAGGATCCATACTGTTATTGGTCAACAGTAGAGTCATATAATACAGGCCTGTAGGAACCTGATGTGCTGATGTGCATATGCATCCCACAATATTTTCCACTGCCTCAAAGTTTTAAAGAAACTTTTGCTGATAGCACTTCTACAGAAGTTTATATTTGGTACTAGAGAGCCAGACCAGCTAGGAACAGGCCAGAGTTGCATGCTTAGGCTTTCTTTGGATCCCAAGCTGTCTCTATAGCAACCACTGTAGGCAGTTGCTGTGGTAATCACTAGCTGTTCCTGCCCCTGGCATCATTAAGTGTTTGAAGTTGTCCCAGTGGTGCTTCACCGAAAGGGTTAACTCCACAGCTCCCCTGATAGGCAGGTTTGCCAGCACGCTTATTTGTCTCTTTGATGTTTCCTAGTGAAGAGGTTATCTGGCATCTGGGTCTATCTGGAGGTGTTTGGAGTGAGCAAGCGGCGGGCCTTAGTCTGACATTGATGCTAAAGCCAAAAGAATAGGTCAATGTGTCTGCTGGTTTTTAGATGCGCTACACAAACGAGATGCCCACCACTCAGCGCAGCACGGCGCCCAGGGGTGCAAGGATGTCAAAAGCCGTTAGCCAAACAGAGGCAACGGGTGCTGACACCAGTCAGAATGGCAGATGTCCACACGACTAGGCAGGGTGGCACATGAGGGCACGGGACAGGCCAGGACTGGCTTGTACAGGCTGTCCCCCCTGGACATGGCAGCAAGCAGACAGAGGCGTTTCTAACATGGGCAGGATGCACCCACCACAGCTACACCTCTAAACTCAGAGCCATATTTTAAGGATGACAGAATTAACATGTAGATATGAATGGTTGTGTGTATGGGTCTTCTAAGACATCTGTCTGTGAATTAGTATGAGATTTTAGCCACAGTGAAAAGATTTTCTTTAAAGCTTCTCCTCCCTCTGTCCAAATCAAAAGACTAAATATAAAAACACTTGGCATGATGTTGTTTCATGCCACAATGGAAAGCTGAATCCAAAATATCATGGTCTGTAGTGAATTACAGTAGAACAGTACAGTCACATCTAACTGAATCTCAACAGCATTCAGTAATTAAAACCATCAGTCACATTCTTAAAGGTCCAGTGTGTAAGATTCATGCGGATCTAATTGCAAAAGTGGAACATCACATTCATAATGATGTTCTCCGTTTTGTATAATCACACACCAATGTAAAATTTTGTGTTATCGATATTTTTGAATGATGAGCCATTTATCTACAGAGGGAGCGGGGTCCCACCATGAAGTCCAACATGTCGACTAATATATTTTTCAGGTATTAAAGCTTGGGCAGTGTTCAGTTGTATTTTTCTGTCACCACTAGATATCCCAAAATATGCACATTGAACTTTTAACCTCCATCATTCTTCCTCTGTTTCCTGAGGTTGAAGAGCTGCACAAGTCTCCTCTCAGATGCTTAAAAGATATTGTAGACTTTTTTTTTTTTGACCAATGACATAATTAATATTGCATGCGGAAGCTTTTAAGGATACATCCATTTCATTTGTCATTGCTTATACAAGGTGGTGTTTTACACAAATTCATGTTAGATGGAAATATGGAGCGAATTTAATACCAGAAGGTCATCATCAAGAAAGTTATTCATACTTGTGCAATTTAGTTCTTTCATCGTTGACACCACAGAATGAAAGCGAGAAAGAGACAAAAAAGTGTATTCATGGTTCAAGTATTTCTACAGGTTCTAATAAGGTCTGTCTGATGGGATGATGGTAAAATATCGGGCAAAACAGATACTGAAAACACTCATGATGTTACTATTGTCAGATCATTGCCCTCTAGTGGGCAATGTTTTCAGACATCTGTTTCTTCTTGTGCTCAACCTCGATTTGAGCTGACAATGAATTTCCCTCTGTGGACAATAAAGTATCTTGTCTTACCTTACATTACCTTACCTTACCTTATTTCAAGTCATTGTGAAGTTTATTGTCATGACTTGTTCCTTTAACCCATAAAGAAGCCAGTGCTACTTTTCAATAGCTCCCAAATGATTTTTTTTCTCCATATTTAACCTTTCTGAACTGATTTATCACCATTCAGTATAATATAGTCCTCTCTATTTTGTGTTTTTCAGTGAAAATCATGCATTTTCCTATATTAAATTCACTGAGTATGTAGATGTCCATAAAGAATCTGATTAAAGTTGAGGGATATTATATCAAAAACAGAGAAAACTGAATAAAATGTGATCTTTAAAGTAAAATCTATCCTTAACTGAACAAAGTCTCTGTCTACTGTCACTGATCCAACTCCATGGGATTTACTGGTGAATCAATGTTTTAAAAGTTGACAATGTTTCCACGTTCAATACAGAGCCTCTGAACGTCCAAATGGGTCATATCTGATGAATATGAAAAGATGACAAACTGTATTTTACACCAATTATTTACATGCAGTGATAGGATTAGTGGATCAGCAGGTATTAAACAGTTTATATCAGTAGATGGTTTAGGTTGATGATGATGTTTAGGTCTTTATGGATTAATAATCACTTGGTCAGAAACCAGTAATAATAACACCTAAAAGGCAGATTAGCACCTGATGCAGGCTGAAAGTGAAAGTGCTAGTGTGTTTTTCGGTCTTTTGCCATAGTTTTATGTTCCAGACATAACATTTTGAGAGAATCCTCAATTATTTTTATGCTGATAGTTGTGTCAGAGCAGAATAGAAGTGATATTTCTACTGTTTCATGTGGGAAAAACAGGAAAACATGAGATGGGCAGAAGGTCTGATGAAACAAAAATACAATTTTCTTTTTCAGATGATGTGTAGGGTGTTACAAACTATGTGCAGGAGATACTTATGTATAGTATAAGGCTTTGCATTTAATTAGACACCAAAATCTTAGTACCAATTGGAAGGCCTCAGTTGTCCATGTGAGACACAGGTGAATCTCAGGAGTTTTAGCTGCCATTATGTAAGCAATGATCTGTTGTGTTGGCAGGCCTTCTCTCCCTACTTCTCCACACTCCTCATCGCTTCTCCTTTCCTCTCGTCTCCTTCCAGAGATTACCTCGATTACTCTGGCAAGACATCAGAGGGACATCAGGAAACAGGCAGACAGAAAACAAAGAATTACTGTTGCATGACTGAAAGTGTGGCTTTATCATGGCTAGCGGGCAGCTGCTGCCACACAGCACGGAAGATACTTCGGTCGAAAAACAAGATTCTTTGTTTCTTTGTGGAACATAGAAGACGCATGCAAAAATGCTTAGAAGTGACAGAAACGACAACTATACGTGCACAAATGGAAGTTTAGTTGTGTGGATTCATGAATAAAGTACCAGTTTAAGATCAAACGTACAGTAAACTTCAGTGCAAATGACAGTTTCTTCAAAGCACCTGCACAAGACGGAGCTACATTATTGTAAAGATGACAACATTTCTATATTGTTCTCTGTCTTTAATTATAAATCTATAAGTCAACCGAGCCTTCTTGATTTTGCCCTACCGTTTTTCCTGAATTTACACATCCTACCACATTATCTAGAGTGATTGGCTTATAAAACACGTCTAATCTGCTAATACTGAAAGAAGAAAGCCCATCATCCAGCCAAGACTTAAGACAAGCCTTCCTCTGCCTTTGTTCTCATCTCTGATGGAAATAGCAACACATGGGCCACTGTGTTTGTCTTTAAGATGGCACACAGCTAATCCTGTGTGAAGCTGGAGGGATCTCTTCAGCCACTCTTGTCAGCGTTGATTTGTCAACAACAATCTTTTCATTTCCTCTGTAAGCTGACACCATCATGTCTGTACGATAATGTGATAGAGGGGAAGCTGGATTGAATCTGAGCGGGGTGCGTTCAAAAACTGCGCTCAGGCTGCCACTCTGCCACCGTACAAGTGGAGCCTTTGTGGGTTTGTGCACTGTGGGTTAAAAAAAATGCTCAACAATTTAACAAACAAGCCAGCCAACAAAAAACTGTTGACTTAACGGAGCTGTTTTTGAGGACGCAGGAAGGAAACAGCATATACGCACTGCGGAGCGCCCATTTAATCACGCAATTGTTTGAAATAAGGGGACAAGTATAGAAGGTAATTAAAGATTCAGACCATGGCTGCCTGGCTGGTGAATATGGAGCTATGAGCAAAAGAAGCAAACAACAATTAAAAAACCTCAATAGGAACACCAGGCTTAAAGCGAGCAATCATGTCCGAGATGTTGGGCCTAAATGAGGATGTTGTTTTCTCTTTTCTGTTCTGTCAATCTCCGCCAGAAAGCGATTTCCTCCTGAAGAGTGGCGGCCAGGGCTAAAAGCATGTTTTAATAAGCGCACTGACACATCCATCTTTGTTTCTGAGAGATAAGTCACAACGAGCGCAGAGCAAAGCATCCGGGGCTAGCTGGAAGGATGCCCATTGCTGCGTATCAGTCGAATGTGCTTATGCACACAAAAACACACAAACACACACTTACATTCAAGCACACATGCACACACAGACATACAGAAGAGCTGTCACCCTAACTTAAATCCTATTTATCACCAAACCAATGGAATTTTTCCTTGCAGCCGAAGGTGGTTGGCATGTTCACTTTATGCCTCCTCGGAGATTAGTGAATTCAGCCCTGCTCTGTTCCCACTGTGTCTCCTTTTAAGTCTTTCCTCTTATACTCCCCCTTCCTCTTCTTCTTCACATCATTGCGCTACATTAAATGTGCTTTTATTTGTTTATTTATTTATTTGTTGTTTTTCATCTGGGGGAAAAAAGAGTGAAGTCTGAGATTCCTGGGTCTTGGAGCTGGTTGGGGTTGGCAGCTGTGTGTGTGATTGAGGAGCGTGACAGAAATGTCCTCATTAGGTCTTCACAAATACTGGGAAGAGACGAATGTTGAACTGGAGAGCAGAGGAGAGGAGAACAGAGGAGAGGAGAGCAGAGGAGAAGAGAGGAGAGGAGAGGAGGAGAAGACAGAAAAGTTTGCAAGCTTTTGACACTTGGTGTCTTTTATCTGCGCTGCGTCTCAGGATTTGTTTTAAAGTTATGTGTGCTCTTAGAGATATTCATGCACATACAGAAGCATGAGTTTCCTCCCTTCCATACACCCAGACACACAGCGAGTCACAAAGTGCATTGGAGTAACTCTATGTCATTATTATACACTATTAATTAAAGAGAAATAATAGAAGCCAGATGAACTTCTGTTCAGCCTAATTATCATGTCTTTGATACCAAATTGTGCAGAGAAAGAGTG
This sequence comes from Maxillicosta whitleyi, assembly GCA_029822895.1. NCBI lineage: Eukaryota > Metazoa > Chordata > Actinopteri > Perciformes > Neosebastidae > Maxillicosta > Maxillicosta whitleyi. The sequence goes on from JAPSES010000002.1 coordinate 15,640,784, forward strand.
AGGGAGCACAAGGGAGACATAGAGAAAGAGATAAATGTGTGTGTTGGGAGGTTCAGAATGGGACTTGGGACTTGGGGAGAAGAACTTGGTGAGAGGAGGATCTTACACTGTATCCCAATATGGTACCTATAACCCTTCCTTGAAATCAAAGCTCAATTTCTTAATTACAGAATAAAATGAGAGGCACATACAAAGGGAGAAAGTCAGAGACGGACTACAGGGAGGAAAAGAGGTTGCAAGGGAATGAAGGCATGGGAGAACGGGTAGCAGTGGGGGGTAAAGGGGTAGAAGGAACTGTTGCTCAGGGGAAAAACGGCAGCAACAAACAAACAACAATCAACTGTTTTATCTTGCTGCCTTTTCTCCACATCTCGTCCTCTGCGTGCATCTAGTGATCTCTGAACTCTGCGCTTCCACGCCAACTCCCCTGTTGCCTTGTTTACATGTTATTGCCGCTGCCGTGTTCACCGCGTGTTGATCATTAACATCATTATATGTCTATGATAGCGCATGTGGAGTCACAAATCAACTTTCCTCCCATCCTTTCTTGTGGTCTAATGATCAGACTAACTTTGAATCCTCTTCTTTTTTTTTGGTAATGTTTCCTCGCTCATTGTCATTAAAGTGTTGCAAAAACATATCTGTTTGTTGTCAACATGACAAACCGTTCTCACCATGTGAATGTGAGGCTGCTGTGTAGGATTATCCAAGTATAAGAGAGGAAATCCACCTGAGTTAGACTGAGGGGCAGACAGAAAGACACCGGACACTGCACACAAGTGACAACGTGGTGATCAGCAGCGTCTTTTGGAAAGGTATTCAGCAGTAAATGCGATGTGAATAAGTCAAATAGGGGGAAGACAGAGAGATGGAGATGTGGAGAGAAAAAGAGGGAAAAGTCAAAGAGATTGGGGAGAGGGAAGAGAAGAGGGAAGGAGAAAGTGGTGGCACAGCTGAGGTTGACACTAATGAGGAGCCTTTGTGATGGGACCTGACAGAGGAGAAGAAAGCAGAATCCCCCGACACCGATGCTCCACAACACTCCTCCGCTTAATTGGGAGAGCCGGAGCCCACAACGAGGGTGTGTGTGTGTCAAAAAGAGTGTGTGTCTGTTTTAGGAGGAGTAAATGAATGTAAGACAAAGTAGACACACACACACACACACACACATATATATATATATATATATATATGCTCACTTAATTAAGCGTACATAATATATATGGGATGATGAATGTATGTAATAATGCTAATGTAGGTATTCACAGCCCACTTTGTGTTCTTGGTGGCTTTTCACACTTTTTGGTCTAGAATTTCACGCTTTTAGTTGATGCTGGCAAGATATGCAGCTTAGAGCATTACATGCACGCTGATGGCTTTGAGGTTCACACATCGGATATCTGCCATCTTCTCACATTCTTTAGAAGTGTCAGGAATCCAATGTTATAAACCCACCCTCCGTCTTGCAGTACCCACTAATGTACATGCATACAAACTGGCATACTGTACTTACATATTCAATCCAGCGGCAGCACTTACATGCATGCATGAACTCAGGATTGCAGTCGACGGACAGCGCGCCCCTGGTGTACATGTATGCACTTAAAAATATACACTTGTGTGTGGACATAAGTGGGGGGGACACTCACTCACTCAGTACGCTGCAGTTTCCATCTTTAACTCTGAATCAATCATTTTTAATTTATCAGAGGGGATTTGTGTCATGAAGGCTGATGCCAACTCCAATAAGGAAAAAAAACAACACAACAGCAGTGAAAAAGCCAGAGCAAATCCCTGCTCTGATGCGATTATAACACACAACCAAATCAGGGCTGACTTGAATAGACACAGAACACAAAATCACATTAAGGGAAATTCGATGTGCATGGCATTACATTGCTCCCAATCTCCCCTCTTTTCTCATTTTCCTCTTCCCTCCGTCATTCCCTCTGACTTTCTTCCTGTCCTTCTTTCTATCTGTCATCATCATCATCTCCTCTCCATTTTTCAATGCTAGTGACCTGAAAAATTTTCTACCAGGGACTTACACGGTCCCTTCCTCTTTTCCGAGCTGCTTCTGTTTCCTGCCGCTTGTAGTGATTCTGCCATCCACCCTCTCCCCAGGGACAAACTCTGTTAGCTCCTCATGTCACAGGTAGCACCCAGGCTTAACAGCAACAGATTGAAGCTGGATACCACATAATTTTCAACAATACTGCAGATGTAGAGTATCAGATGAAAGGCAATCTCTTAAACAGTGTTGAAATGTGGCCACAGCAAAAGCTCTCATATAATAATGTTAGATTTTAATGAAAAAATAGCTATACTCGAAGAAGGTATCTAGGTTTAAAAAAAAAAAAAAAAAAAAGCAAGAGGTGAGTCAGAGAGAGAAACTGTGAGGTATAGCGAAAAGAGGGGGTGGGGTGGGTGAGGGACAGGCAAAATACAGTAACAGAATGAGCGAAAGAGAAGATGCTGAAGAGATAGAGAGAGTAGGGTTGTTATGTCAGAGGCAGTCGAGCTGCTCTCATCTTGCCATTATCTCAAGCACCCTCACATTACCATAATAATGGCTTTTAACCAAATGTAGCACTCTCCAAAGCAGTACAGGCAGAATCTGTTTTAACCAAATGTAAAACACTCATCGGCAGGAAGAATCAGAGGGGCTTAACGTTAACATCACCATAGACAGACAAGTGCAGTGTGGAAGGCATGTGTGGGTTTGAGTGGGTGTTTCAGGCTGGATATAGTCTCCTGATGTAGTCTTGATTATACATATAATGTGCAAAGATCATTTTGCGTGTCACACACACACCCACAGATATACATTTCTTTTGAATGCTGCAAATGTTCTGCAACTATCAGCATGCAGCTCACATTTTTATGTACGTGTGCGTGAGTGTTTGTGCAGTTCTTAATCGTGGTGCATGTGCTGTGTGTGTGTATACGCATGTGTTGGTGTATATGTGCGTGATCGTGTGAGTCAGAGTTGAGCTCCAGGTCTGGCCAGGTACTCTGCATGTGTTTCCCCCGTCCAGATGGCCTCTCGGCAGGCCTGGGCTGGGCGCAGGGTGTCCTCCTGCCCTCCCACCCAGCCACCGCAGAAGGTCGACTCGACCGCGCCGCCCGCCTGCCCTGTGATGCCGCCTTTCAGACCAACAGTTACCTGCCAAAGGAAAAACAAGAGCCAGAAAATGGTACTGAAAGCCAGTTCATGCCATTTCTGTCATAAAGCAGGTGCATATATAATAATGACCTTCTGTTAAACTGATCAGAGGCATGAGAAGAACATCACTTTTAGTCCTTTCTCTTCGTGCTCATTTTTTCCACCTTCTTGTGTTGCTCTGTGTCACCTCACTCTCACTACTTCTTTTGCAGAGTCTCTTTTTTTATTAGATGAAGAATATTGCTACATTTATTATGTGAGGGTGTGTGTGTGTGTGTGTGTGTGTGTGTGTGTTGTAAGGTGCCAGGAGGGTGTGGAGACCCACAGATGGTCGGGGTGGTTCCCACTCAGTGAGATCTGGGTCACAGCCCACTCTCAGATTAGTGGGCCTCACTCGTGAAGCACCACCTACAGGTTTCTGGGCAGACCTGGATCTGACACAGAGGTTTTGTTTTGTTACAGAGCGACACACTCATCCATGATATCATATTGTTTCTGCCAGCTCTTCAAAACAGGCATGTCACCTCTGTGTCCACTTGACTGTTTCTGCTTGTTAAGGACTTAAATTTGGTCATTTGTTGTGAGTTTTCCCATGTACCAGAATCAGCTTCATGCTTATAATAGTCACAAAATTATTGCGTTTTGTATTTTGTTTCTATGATCTAATTTTGGGGTCCATCCAGGTCCAAAATGCTTTAAAAACAATGTCCTTTGTCGATTGCTTCTAGAGTTTCTTTTGGCAGAAAAAACTAAAAGACAGCAAAACAAAAACAAAACACCTCTTTGCCTACCGTAATAAATTAACAAGCAAACAAAACTATAGGTGCATTTAACAGCCAAGAGTTGGTATTAAGGTTAATATTAAATACTAAAACAACAGTAAAATCAAGTGTGGAAAACAACAATAATGTGTAAATTCAGTTTAGGCACCAGTGGTTATTATGGTGTTGAAATTATCATTACATTTTATTTTTTACTTAGCCTTTCAGGTTTCTCTCTACTTTGGTTTGAGTTTCATGAGTGGAATAAATATTTGGTTTAATATATTATATATTATATATTAACTCTAACATGAAACTATTTTATCTTTTGTGTTGGCTTTTCCTGTTTAGAATAGAAGTACTTTATTAATCCCAAAACTGGGAAATTGGGAGATAATCCTTTAGTAACTGAAAAATGTAAGATCTATATACTTATGTTTATGTGTAATATTGTTTTATTCATATGGAAGTGGTTGTATATGTTATTGATTACCTTATTGATTTACCTTTTGTGTTAAAAGAAAATTTTAATTTAATTAATAATCTTTTTTATATATTAATTTATAATGCCAAAACATCTGGTATTTTATGTTATTCCCTTTCCCCACACAAGCTGGGCGGAACATATTCAGAAACAGCAGGGAGCAGTCACATACCAAAGTGTACCCACATCAGTCAAAACGTTAACATATTAACACTGCATTTCATAAACTGTATTTGGTTTCAAAAGCAAACTCATAGACAGAAACAACACCTTCATGTGCTGCATCAGCTGATAGTTTACATTATATACACTGCAAAAAAAAAAAAAAAAAGCCCTGCTACAAATAAGCCTAATATTCCTAAATCTGGACAAATTGGCTGATATTTTCCCTTCAGGGGTCGCTACAGTGAATTACATGTTTGTGATTGTTTTGGCACAGGTTTTTATGTTGGATGCCCTTCCTGACATAACTCTGGATTTATCTGGGCTTGGGACTGACACAGTGAGACACTTCCCCCTTGTGGCTACAGGTATAGGGATGTACGTATAGCGTAAAGGCCCACCTGTTGAACCGGCAAACTTCAGCACCAAAGCCAGTGGCGTAAACCACTAAGCTATCCAGTTGCTACAAAGAAAAAGAAAGAAGAAAAAAAATTCTTGGCTATAATTCATAAAACCAAAGTGCCTTAAAACTAGACAAACATGCTAGGATTCTTAAAATAAGCATTTGATTGAACTGAAAATGACCACGACATCTGGGTATTTAGCCGTGGTGTTGTGCGTTGGAGTCCAATGTGTTATCTGCTGAGCCTAACACCCACTGTACTGTCAAGGACCAATTAGCTCCTCTGTATGCAGGACACATGGGTGTCCATGTTACATAAAAAAAACCCAAAACACCTCTCAAACAACTTGCTATTAATCCATAACCGTACATCCTATCTCAAAAATTCTTGCAGGTGATACTTGTGGTGAATCTTGTGAACAAATTAATGTATAATATGTGGAAAAAGGTCAGAACGGAATAAGTAGTTATTGTTAGGAATTTTTGGAGTTTGTCAAACATGTCAGTGACAGAAATTTTACATGAAAGTGATCAATTTTCCTACTAACATCCTGCTGGTGGTAGGAATTTTTCAGTCATATTTCAAATTAGGCAAGGGTCATGTTAAACTGTTAAATGGTTTTAAAAAAGTTAGTTGCTGTCATTTCTCAAGATTCTTAAATTTAGATGTTGTATAAATGGTTTCAGTCTTTATAGGGAAAATACTCTGGATCCTTTACTGGGATAATTTGCTAAATATTTCCATACCGTGCTACTACTAAAATTCAGCGTGATATTAGCTGTAAAATCTTATGAAGAAAAAGTTACATATCTCGTACTTGTACTCATCTTCTTCTGCTTTTCCGGGTTGCGGGGGCAGCAGCTTCAGCAAACTGGCCCAGACAGCCAACCTTCCCCCCAGCCACTTCCACCAGCTCCTCCAGGGGAATCCTGAGACGTTTCGTCCAGCCCAGAGATATAATCCCTCTAGCATGTCCTGGGTCAGACCCGAGGTCTCCTCCCAGATGGACGTGCCCTGAAGACCTCCTCAGGGAGGAGACCTTCACTAGGTTCCCGAACCACCTCAACTGGCTCCTCTTGACATGGAGGAGCAGCGGCTCTACTCTGAGTCCCCCCAGGATGTCTGAACACCTCACCCTGTCTCTAAAGCCGAGCCCACCCACCCTGTGAAGGAAACTCATTTTGGCAGCATGTACCTGCGACCTCATTCTTTTGGTCATTACCCAGAGCACATGACCATAGGTGAGGGTCGGAACATAGATCGACCAGTAAATCAAGACCTTCACTTTTCAGCTTCCGAGGTCCTTCTTCACCACCAAGGACTAGTTTAGCGTCCGCATCACTGCCCCAATCCACCTGTCAACCTCCCACTCCATCCCACCCTCACTCATTAGTTAGTTAGTTTTTTTTTTTTTTTTAAATTAGAATATTTTTACTACAGAAATATTTCATGGTAATTTTTTTTTTTTACTCAGACAAAGAATAAGACATTTTGTTTCACTTTCTTAGAAATCATTTTTTGCAGTGTAGCTCTGGAAAGAAAACAGCCCCAGTAAAACCACAAATTCCCCCAATTTTCAGTATGGTTTGTGTTGTCAATAGCTGCATTAAACATCTGTTTGGAATTATCCAAGCGAGGTCAGAACTGTCACAGTTTAGTCTGAACCATGGATAAGCAAACAGTGAACTTAGTAAACACAACAATATAATATAGTAACTTTACACCTTCATAAGTCATTCATTCATTCATTCATTTTCAACCGTTAGTCCCTTACGGGGTTGCGGGGGGGCTGGAGCCTATCACCTTCATAAGTCTCGTAGTTAAACTCAACAGTAGAGAAGAAACATTCTGACTTCAGCTTCAAACTCAGTTTTTTTTTTTCATTTAGAGCTCTGTCCAGTTGTGAAAACAATGGAAAATCTGCTGTTTTATCACTTTATTTTACACCTCACTTCAAATTTTAGACTTTCCTCTATTTTAGGGTAGAAATATTACATATAGCTCCATAACATTAACACTAGGGGAAAATAAAACAGATTATATTTACATATAATTTATGTAATATTGTTCACTGTAGGTTTTATTTCCTTTTTTGTTTTTAAAATGTAATAATATATTTATACTTTCAGTTTTATTTAATAATAGCCTCTGGAACTGCTTTTACTCAGTCATGCTCAAGGACATTTAAGAAGGGTGAATGCTCAATGCTCAAAAGTACCTAAATAAACCTGCATAATGGAATAACAATGCAACAAATCTTGATGTATCTATCAAGTTCCACCTCAGTGGCGTTTTTCAGTAAGTGGTGATGATGATCAGTCACTAATCCATGGGACATAAATGAGTTTGACAGAACATACAGAGGGGTAATAGTGTCACAGTGTGTGGAGTGGCATCCCATTGCTTTAACCCACAGCATGCCATCACAGATTCTGTCAGCTGCTCTCATTCTTTACAGTGGTGCTTATGTCTTTAGTGCAAACACATATATGTGGTTTTGTACAGACATAGATGTATTCAACACACACACACACACACACACACACACATACAACCACTCACGATCCAACCCAGCCTAATGAATTAATTACAATCACATCTACTGTGTTTGTATGTATGGGGTGCTAATAGGAAGTGACAGGGGCTGCGGCGATGTACTCATCACTCCAGGCCTCCTGCTTTTCCCCACCGCCTCTCTTGACACCACCATCACCCCCTCCCCCCAATCACCCAGTTCAGCTTGACATTTCTATCTTTGTAGTGTGGTCACCTGTCATTCTCAGAGCTGCCTGTTAGCTCGTCACTTCTACTGACACAAGTGCGAGTGCATAAATAAACACAGACAAGCGACAAAGCTTCATGGACATCTGCTCTCACCTAGCAATTATGTCTATATACAGTCAGACATAAAAACAAAGAAGCAACGCAACTTTGCAGCTTCAACAGCCAAATATGTGTGTTAAGTAATCATCACATCATAAAAACAAAATGCAGCTTGTCTTTCTCACGTGGCCACAAAATTCAATTTTCACTTTAGGGTTGACAACCAAACTTATGATCTGACCAAAAATGATAATATCAGCTTATATCGGTGTTTATTGTGATAAAATCTTTTTTTTTTTTTAATGGTTTAAAGGTCCTTTTTGGTGAAACATGGAGAAAGCAGATAGTTATTTGTGTGGAAGAGGAAAATGTAAATGAAACAATGTAAAACACACCAGACAAAAGGAGTAAAACAGCAAAAATTGGGTCAAACAAATAATAAATTCTCACACTTCTATTGTCTTTTATTTTACCTTTTAGTGCTTGTCGGAGGTAGAAAATGAGTACTATCAGAGTTCTCATTCAACAAGCCAAAAGGGACAATATATCCCAATAATGTAATTCTTTATGACAAAAATAACACTATAATGTGATGAATGCATGTTGTCTTGGAAAGCATCAGTGATTATTGAGCACATACATGGCTTTTATAAATGATTGATGATATATGTTAACATCAATTTTGTGACTAGAAATATAGCAGGGAGCTCAAACATTATACTAAAAGCTTAATTTACCCTACATTGTTTTAAATAGACTTGGATTGGTTTTATAATGAAGCTAAGCTGGACGTATAAAACCACAAATGAGCTACAAAATTAATCAAAATATTTATATGGAAAAAATAATGACATTTTAAAAAGTGTTGTTTAGGATGTTGTATTAGTACTTGGTCATTGGGTTTTGGTTGGATGGATGGTAGGACAGTTAACATTATTCCTCTAGTGAATACTTATCCACTCGACTGTAGGACAGGTTTGTGTGTATTTGGGTGCTGAGATCAGGGACTTCGGCGTAAGGTAAAATGAATACACCCTCCCCAAACAATGTGTAGCTTCTCACCTCATTCATTATGTAATGAGAGTAACACCCCCCCATCTCTCTCCTCTCCTCTCCTCTCCTCTCCTCTCCTCCCCTCTCCCTCTCCTTCCCGTCCTCCCCTCAGCCTTCACCTTCTGTTCGCCACCTGTACGGGAACAGATTCTCTCTTCTCTCCACATGACACTTCAATCTGTTCTACAGCAGATAACACGATCAAGTGTTTTATATTTTTATGTCTTCTTTCTTCCTTGTCCCATCATCTTCACGTGGCGGTTGGTAACTGACATGTCTGGACGTTACCTCAGGTCACATTTGAAAGGTTAAAGGTCTGACATTTGAACACAGAGCCAGCAGGGTTTCATATACACGTGACATCTTTCATGCAAAAACACACACACACACACACACACACACACACACACACACACACACACACACACACACACACACACACACACACACAGGCAGGCGACAGCCATTTCTGCATGTTGTGAGTGTGTGTGCATGTGTGTGAGCATCTGTGTGTGTGTGTGTGTGTGTGTAGGCCTGTGACCTTAAGGAAATGGCTCACTCCACTTGTGTGGCTGCATAGTTGACATGTGAGTGTGGCACGCTTTGCACCTTTACACTACTGTCAATTTGTAGATGCTAGTTGATCAGTGTTACGTTAAAACTGATCTAATTTTGTCTAATGTTGCATGAAAACAGAAGAGCATTGAGAAAGGTGATGGGTACATGGCATTTACATACTTGTACACACACATGCATTTTATTTTAAATCTGCATTTGTAGCTTTATGGATGAAATGTGTAATTATGAATATGCAACTATAATATCCCAACAAGGTTTGAGAACTAGTCACTTCTATAAACTCTGGTTTCATAGTAGTGCAGCACCTATAAAAAGTATTTATTGCTTACAAAAAATAATTATGGTCAAAAGAATTTAGCATTTTTGAGGACGTCTATAATATTAAAGTGACAACAAATTTCCACAAACCATTGGCAATTAATTAATAGAACTATATAATTTAAAATAAATGTTTGCATAAATATTTACTCCTTAAAAAGTGACTGGTCTAATCCAATGGATGTCCAATCAGTTGGTGCTTGTACTATCTGAACTGGAGAAATGGAGATCACCTGAGGGCAGTGAATGTGTCTCAAGTGATTGTATAAAGACATCTGGGTCTGGAAGGTCCAGTAACTGGTTTATCTATTCCAGACAATTACAGCATAAAGGCACAGGAAAACTCTGCGCAGCTGTAAGTATAATTCAGGAGGTGGATAGAAAAATTCCATGTCACTGCACATCCATGGGGTTCAGTTAAATGCATCATTAAAAAAAGGAAATATCCACATGTGTAAATCTGCCGAGAGCAGGGCGTTCTCTTAAACTGAAGAAACGCAAAGAAGAAGATTAGTGAAGCAAGACAGTAAGACGCCTATGACTACTTAAAAGCTTCAGCAGCTGAGATACAAAGACAAATTACTAATTACAATTATTAGAAAAATTACACAGAAAAGACAAATTATGTTGACCATGACTCCATTTATAAAAGCGATTTAAAAAAAAAAAAAAAAGGAACTGTCTAGTCAAGTCACACTGTGGGATATAAATTGGTGGTTATCATATCGTTGTCATTGACAACCAGACGGTCTCTCACCTGTGTGCCTACTCCTGCTATTTTTCTCTTATTTATAATGTTTCAAATGGATTAAGCTAATTAAATTATGATTTTCAGTTTATCCATAAAATTTTTATACAAAGGAAATTGGACTCAATAGTTCCTTATTCCATTTTCTTTAGCCACAGCACTTAAATAAATAGGGACATTTTTTTAAAGGTCCTGCTTCTTTTTTTTCTCCTGATTATTTTAGAAAAGGGAAATACAGGATAGGAGACTACTACATATACTTAGAAGTAGAAATCAAATTTCATTTGAGAGGGGATGTAAACCAGTACAAATTTGACAGGTCAAATGGTGAATTTTCAGATGTCGTTTTATGTCATGTTTACCCTAGATAAAGAAAACAAACTAATGAACTTAAGATATTGAGTCAGTCAATATGTTTACTGAGATTCATAAAGATTGATTCATCTGTTGGTGAGGTCTATTTGTCATCAAGGTGTGTAAGAGGGGAAACAATACTCTGTGAGCAGAGGAATCATAACCAACACTGTAAGATAAAAAATAAATTAATATATGATACAAGAAGCTTAAAACTGTCCTGCACAAAAGGTTGAGGCTGAACTCCTTGTCTCTTAAGTTTACTCATCGTAACACACACACACACACACACACACACAATATCTAGTAGTGATGTTCCACACAGCAGATTTCCTTTCTGATCTGATACCACGTAAAATTCAGGTTGGTATTGGCGATTGTAATGCAATACCGATACTTTGTAAATACACTTAATGTCTGGGAAATCGAAAAAATAAATAAATAAAGAGATAGTTTATTTCAAATTTTCGCTTGAACATGTTGATTGATGGAAGAAGTGAGAGTTTGAAAGACTTCTGCAGTGTGTTCCAATCATTTGCTGCAGCAAAGTGAAAGGAATTGATAGTTACTTTGGGATTGGTGCAGAAGGTTGGAGAGATATTGTGATGTTTCCTTAAAAGAGTCCTGCAGATAAATAGGAACCAGTGATGAAGACACCTGGTGTGGAGGGGGGGCAGCCTATCAGATTGTACAGTTCGCAATGATGGGTCGAGTACGGTGCACCGGGAGCAAGCGGATGGCCGAGTGGTGGAGAACATCCAGACACCCAAGGACACTCTTGGGGGCCATTTTGTAGATTATGTCTCCGTAATCTAGCATGGGGAGTATAGTCATCTTCACTAGGGTGTGTTTGGTGGGGCACGTGAAGGAAGCCTTGTGACGGTAAAGGAACCCCAGCCTGGCCTTAACTTTAGCTTGGGGTTTGTTAAAGAAAGTGACTGGTCCAGCCAGAAACCAAGGTATTTATATGAGCTCACAAATTCTAGTTCTGACCCATCAGCACAGGTGGTCTTGGGAGGGCATATGTCGCTGTTTTTATGAATGAATATTATGCATTTGGTTTTCTTTGAATTAAGACGCAGGTGGAGGTTGTGAAATGATTTCTCAACAGAAATGAGACTGAGTTGGAGGGTGGATGCAGCAGAATGGAGAGATGAACTAGATGAGTAAATGATGGTGTCGTCAGTGTAAAGGCATATTCAAGAGGCACCGATGCCTTTGGCCACGTTGTTTATGTAAATGGAGAACAGGGTTGGGCCCAAGATGGAACCTTGAGGCACGCCAGCGGAGATGTAAAGCAGATCTGACACAACATTGTCTGATTTCACTCTCTGAACCCGTTTATTGAGGTAGCTGGCAAACCAGTCCATGCAGCTCTTGGACAGACCAATGCTACAGAGCCTGCTCAAGAGGATATTGTGGGGTACTGAATCGAAGGCCTTGGCCAGATCTACAAAGGTAGCTATGTTGACCTGTTTATTATCCACGGTGGTGATAATGTCGTCAAGAACCTTCAGAGTAGCGGTGACACACCTAATAATATTCATAAAGATACACACTTACCCAAGTGGAAGAAAAAGTAGTTCCCACCAATAATATATAATTTGGACAAGATCCCAATAGGTTAGTTACTTTCCACTGTGCTCCTGATATAAATTACCTCAAATGACTGAAGTATCAAAAGTATCAATATTTTGATTCATGAATCGAGTCTAGAGTGTAAAGATCTGGTGTTGGAGAACATCACTAATACCTGGTGGTAGCATTAGCATTAGCACATTAGTTGTAGTGAGCTGGCATTGAATGTGTTCTGAGACCAACTCCGGACCTTCATCTGCACTGTGATCAGAGGCACCAACAAGAGAATTAACTTATATGTACCTGTTTTAATGGCAGGAGAAACCACAGGATATGGAGGAAATCCCTGCAGCGTGGAGAGAAGACATAAATTCAACACAGAAACCTTCCACCGTAGTGCTAACCACTACACTGCTGTGCTGTCCATGATACCCAGCTGTATATCAAGTTATAACAAAGACATTTTCACTGTGTAAATGTACTAGATTGTTTTGTCAATCGTAATTATCATTGCTATCATTGTTGTCGCGTTGTTGCAGCTCTACAGCACATCAGCCTTCAAACACTTAACTAAAAGTATGTTAACCGAATTCTCCTAATAAATTAAATTGAATTTCAAGTTCAGATAATGCAGGTTGTGGAGCAGTGTCTGATGGTTCCTTCTTATTGTTAAAGATACGACTGATGACAATTCCATTAATCCTGTCAGTCCTCTCACACCATCTCGCTCTCAATCCCTCTTTTCTCCACATCCTTTTATAGATGAAAGGCTTCCACTTTTTCTGTCAATGGCCTGCAGTCATCTGAATTAAACATTGATTTTATCGGAAGTTAAGTCACTTGCGTCTGTGACGACTCACTGCCTCCTTAAATCCACGTGTGCATTTCATTGTAGAGGAACGCAGAGAGGGTAGAGCTAGAGCAGAGGAGATGGGGGTGAGAGGGGGTTTGGAGGGGACGGCGTTAAAATGAGAGAGGAGACAGACTGGGACAGAGGGAGCTGGAGAGGGAGACAAGGAGAACACAGGGGGATGAGAAGAAAGAACAAGAGATTCAGTGAGCAGCAATTAAGACGGGAAGAAGGGAGAGGAAGAAAGACTTGGTGGTGGATGAGGCAGGGCTCACACAGAATCGAAAGGGGATAGAGTTTTTTGAAGTGTGATGTTCAAATCTCTCTTCTGTTCCCATCATTGTCCAACACCTGCCACAAGTCATTGCTGTAAAACTCCCTCCCTTAACTCTTTTCCCATCCTCCCTCAGTCCCACCACACACACTTATCAACAAAGACTCATTGCTGCTAATCAGATGAGCTACACACCACGGAGGCCTGCATCCGTAAGCTTCTGAAGCAGAAGTTACAGTTTCAACATCTTCTACTGAGCTGTTGCTTGCAGCGGAGGGATCAGAGATAAAATAAAGACAATTGTGCTCTGACATGTAGCAACGCACATAAAAACTCCTCTGTTTCACATTCATAACCTCTGGTAACAGGCAAAAAGAACAAGACACATGCGAGCCAAACTAAGATAAACAGAACAGGTTGACCCTTAGTTTGGAACGCACACGATTCCCTGTCATCCCCACCGGCCAAAACTTCTCTCCTTTATTCCTCCATGTATCGCTACTCTTCCTCCATCGGTGGTTTGTTGTTCGGCACCCTGAGGAGACGAGGAGATGAAAGGGAGCTGGTCTCAGAGGAGCACTGGCGCTGAGCGGGGAGGCCCGGCGCTCTCGCAGCGTTCATCCCCGCAGCGGCACGCCATCTCTGGGATGAGGTATGTTCAGAGCGGGAAGGCGGGATTTTGGGTCCTCCGGTTCATGTTCACCCCTGTTCATAAGTGCATTGTACACACAGACCTTGGAGAATGCGGTCCCAGTGAGTATTACGGATAAAACTTTGAGCCAGTCTCCACTGTGTTCATGTTCATAGGGCGTGGTAGACTCAAGGGAGAGTAAAACGCAGATAAAACACAGATAACAGTAAAAGTGTGTTAAGGAAGCTGAATAAAACTTAAGGGGTAGTGAATTCATAAATATCTCTCTCCTCTCTTTCTTTCTGTCTCTAATTCTCTCTGAGGTCTTCTGTCAGCTTATGGTGGAGTTTCCTCACACCCATGGCCCCAGGGTGGCACAGCTAAAGCTCCCAGAGTGCACTTCTGCACTAGGAATACCTCCCCATTTGGGTCAGTCTCTCTTTCTCTCCATCTCTCTCTCAGTGTCTCCCTCCCTTGCTCTCTCTCTCTTTTTGCTGCAGTAGGTATGAATAATTAAACCTGCGTTTCCTCTCCTCTCATGTCATGTCTCTGTCTGCCACCCCTCCTCTTCGCTGTGTCTCTCACTCAGGCTGAAGTGTTATAACAGAAGTGAGTCATTTAGAAGAGGGAAAAGGCTGCAGATCAAGGAGAGTTGACTTCAGTTTGGAACTTGGCATGTTACATAAGCTGTCACTGTGCGTTATTGACTGAGAAAAGAGAGCGAGGAAAAAGGTGAAACTGTGATAATGGTAAACGAAAGAACGGGTAAGAGAAAGTGGAGAGTCAAAGATCACGAGTTAGTTACTGGCACGCCGCTGTTGCAGTCTGGGTGATAAAGTTGCATTTTCTCTTCAGGTTGCTGTAAAACATGTCTCAATGTAGAAATATCTTCCAGAACCTAAACAAACATGTGACATAAGTGCAGTCCATTGCAGTTTAACAGTTTCCAGTATTTTCTCATCTTTATTTTATTTAAGCATTTCAACAGAATTTGATAAAGGTGATATTCTATATACAAATATATTCAAAAAGATATTCAAAATACATTAAAGTCAATCAGGTAGATTATAGACTGATTATAGTAATAATAACAACTGTTGGGTTTTAGAATGTGTGTCCACCATGTTACGCTACCATGTTTCTAGCAGAAAGAATCCGGTGTAACAGCACACAAGATGACTGACCAGATTTAAAGTGACATATAAGGTAGTAAATTCAAAATGTCATAAATTTAAAAGCCTTCGTATCAATTCCTATAGAAAGACTATTATCAATCT
>JAPSES010000002.1:15656345-15668048 GCA_029822895.1 Maxillicosta whitleyi
GCCCCACGGCTGTGGTTTATAAGCACTTTACAGAGACAGGTTTCATTTTGAATTTACTACCTTATGTGTCACTTTAATATTCAACAGAACTAAAAAGCCCACTGGACAAAGTAAACCTTGGTTCTAATGTGGGTGTTCTGTGTTTTAGTGGCCACCACAGGGGACGATGAGGGCAGGGGTATTCAGTTGATTGTGATCTGACCACTAGATACCAAAAAACATCTCTTATACTTTTATTCTTTTACTACCTAAGTATTTAACTAGCTCTTGTTATTGTTATTATGGTTCAGGAACATTTAGGGCAATTTTCTGAATCTGATAAATTATATAAAGTTTTTGGAATATCTAAATATATCAAATAAAGCGACGTAAATTCCTCTCAGACGTCACTTCTGACTGACTCTAAGTGTGTTGTGTTGTACGTATTTACCTACAGGGACCCTGCCCTCTGTCTACTTGGGATGTTTCTGGGCGTAGACTTTTTGGCAGTGACTTTGTTTTTTCCAGCCAATAACAGAATTGTGCGGGGTATGTGTAAAAATATGGTGACTTCAGTTATGACGCTGTGCCTTCTGTCTACTGCTTTTATTATAGTAGATGTGTGTCTGCCTGTTAAGACAACACCCAGGGATGCATTAAACAGGTAGACACATGCATACGGCCACAGACTGAGTGAAGGATGTGTTTGAGGTCTTTTGGTCAAAATCTTCCTTTAAAGTTGTGTTAAGATGTGGGCATATTCATTTATACTATAGAATGTATACTGATGTTACACATTCAGGAAATTGTGTTTTATTTCACTGCTTCAGTGCTTTTATTTTACCAGTGCTGCTTTCTCACCTATTAGTTTCTCCTTTGTTTGAACAGTCTGTTGCTAAAGAACCAGTTACATATATTTACTTTAAAGTCTTGCAGAATGGTTAAAGTATGTGTAAAGTCTGTAATTTGTTTTTAAACACATTAAAAGAAGGTGATAAACTAGAGCCATAAAAGGCATAATTCCTCCCTTAACATTGTACATAGAAACTGGAGCGAGCTCTAGCAACAGTTGGTCTGTGACTATGTAGAGACTAGGTTGTTCAAGTCCTGGCCATTTTATTAGGTACACCTATTTAATTGCTTGTTAACGCAGATATCTAGAAGGCCAATCACACAGCAGCAGCTCTATGCATTTAGGCATGTACTTCAAATACAGCATTAAAAAAGGCAAGAAAGGTGATTTAATGTGACTTTCAACAAGCCATAGTGGTTGGTGCCAGACAGGCTGGTCTGAGCATTTTAGAAACTGCTGGTCTACTGGGATTTTCACACACCACCATCTCAAGGGCTTACAGAGAATGATCTGACAAAAGAGAAAATATCCAGTTAGGAGCAGCAGTTCTTTGGTGAAAATGCCTTGTTGAAGACAGAGGTGAGAGGAGAATGGTCAGACTTGTTCAATCTGATAGAAAGGCAACAGTTCATCAAATAAAAACTGATTGCAAAAATGAATGAATACAATGCTGAATGCAACAATACAGTGAACTGTGAAGCAGATGGATTACAGCAACAGCAGAAGAGAACAACAGGTGCCTATTGTGTCAGCTATGAGGAGAAAACTAAGGCTACAATTGATACAGGTCCACCAAAATAGTGCATAGTGGAAGATTAGATTCTCGAATATTGATTTATGTTCCGGAATTTAGGACAAATAACATGAAAGTATGGTCCATCTTGCTTTGTATAACCAGATCAGGCTGGTGGTGGCCATGTAATAATGGGGATACTTGTTGTTTAAACACCACAGGTTTCAATTCAATAGAGCACCTTAGGAATGTGGTGGAATGGGAGCTTATGGATGTGCAGCTGATAAATCTGGAGCAAATACATGTCAATGTGGACCAACATTTTAGAGGGATGTTTCCTGCACCTTCGTGACTTTATGCCATAAATTTATTGGGCAGTTCTGAAGGCAAAATGTTGTCAAACCCAGTACTAGCAAAGTGTACCTAATATAGAGACCAGTGAGCATAGAAGTTCATCTGCATAAATGGGAATAATATATGAAATCATAACCATACTAGTAGCAGTTGGTGGTACTCTTCCAGTCAGAACTCAGCTGCAGGTTATGGTCAGGATTGTGGGTTAGAGGAAAAACCTATTTCTTCTTCCTACAAAAGCCCACCTGAAAAAAACAAAAACAAAACAGTTTGATATGTACACAACATTATGGCTGCCTTCCGTTCCTGATGGGAAACTGAAGCCCTTAAGCACTTCCCCAGACTCAATAAACAAAACAACACCTATATCTCAAAGAATTCAGTTGTTAGTTTCACATTGTGTGAATCCTTAGTTTATGTGTCATTACATATGGTGTTTTATTTATTAGCTGTTTAACAAAGGATTTCTAATTTCCACAATGGAACTGAAACAAAACAGGCAACTCCCATGTTGTGTGAGCTAAAGCTTTTTGCCACTTATGTGTCTTTAAAGACTATGATATATTTTGTTAAAAAGTAGCAAAAATATCCTGAACACAGTGTATGCAAAGGACAGTTATTTTTGCCATGAGGCTTTTTTAAGTGTCTAAAATAAGTGTGTACTCTGTCCACAGCAGTAGCAGTGCTAGTGAAAGCAGCAGATGTTAGAATACCGGAGGCGTAAGATGATCTCGGAAAGCGTCATACACAAGTCATAGCCAGGTGATTTACACTGGAAAATCATTATATTAATGAAAATACAACATACAGTATTTGTGATTAGTAAAGAAGACTGAAGTTTTTGACACCCATGTGCAAGAGTTGTTTTCATCATCACATGAAACATGACTGTTTGGAGAGTAAGAACAGATGTAATCACCGATATGTTTGGAAATTAATTAACATTGGATACTACTAAATTTTAGTTTCTTTAATTTTTTTATGATTTTATGTTTTTCTATTTTCTTTTTTAAGTTTCTGTTTTTATGCCTCTCTTGTGACGCTCTTATATCTCATGTAAAGCACTTTGAATTGTCATGTACATGAAAGGTGCTATACAAATGAACTTGCCTTGCTTTGGCTGATTACGGCCATGTATCACAAAGTGATCAAATTATTATTCATGAAAGTAAACTTTATTGTCCCCAAGAAGAAATTTGTCTTGGGTGCAGCTCTATGATCTTTTACATTATATAAAATTAACTGAATAACAATATTTGATAACACATGTAATGTTATAACACATGGTGGTAAACACACATTCATTCATTCATTCATAACAGCATAAAAACAGTACTAAAACCATACATGATTCAGATATGTAAGTGGTTAAATGCTGATGAATCACATTGCATCCACTCAGTTTCTGAGTTCTACAGGTTAATTGAAGAAATGTTTGGAGATTTCAATGATTTTGTCCGTTTGTTTTATGATGGCTTTTTCATATAGATACATTTTCAGACCCAGGACTTTTGTAGTTTCCTGAGTATAACACTATAAGCTTGACAATAAGTAACATATAATGTGATCTGGTTTCTCACTCCGTACAACTTCAGTCGTCTGAGGAAAGTGGAGCCTCTGCTGCAGTCATTTACATACACTGTCACCCGAAAAGATGGAATAATTTTATTTTCAGACACATTTCTTTTTCCATTCCTATTTGTACACAGCAGTAATCACCTTTGCCCAGGTCCGATGATGAAAAACTGAGTCTCAGTTATACTTTATCTGTCAAGAATAAATCACAGTCACAAACATTACATGAGAAAAGGTGAAATTATTTTATTCAAACTTCATAGGCAACAGTGTAAATCATCAGTATGTATTTTCACTAATAACTGTGTCTTCTTCCTTGAGCAGAAATGCCACCAGAATTTCCCAACTAAAAATGAGACATACTGCTGATTTTTTTTTTTTTTCAAGATTTTGAAACCTATTTCTTTTATATATGCAAATATACTGGGTATTTTTTTAAAATTAAAATTTCACTGGGTTGTAATTAACACATTTTGCTGTGGTGTGACAAACTGCTATACATTGCCTTTAAATAGAAAGCTGCAGCTTGTTAGTATAGTATAAAAACAGGAAATAAAGATGAAAAAGCTTGGCCTGCTCCTACATCTATATGCATTGAACTGTGTCATGACCAGGAAATGTCATCACATTTTCCAGGTTTTCTATCATGTGAGGTTACCTGGCAACCAAGGAAACCTCACATACCACTGTTAAAAAAACACTAATTTTCATTCATACATTTCTAATTTGCATAACTTAATCATTTAAATGTGTTAATTACCGGGCCTTTGTGTTGCTGGCAGACACATTGTTGACAGCTGTTTTACATGCCCAGTCTTTCTGCTAAGATATAGTGGCACAGATCAATTCTCTGCACTGAAATAACTTTAGAACTCTACAAGCCCTACTTCAAAATTTGTTACATAAACAGTGATGATCAGAAAACATCCTAATGTCACATCAAGTAATTTTTTTTTGTCATGCACAAATAGATGAATTAGTTTGCTTTGAGATTTTTTATCAAGACCTTGAGCAGCTTGAGGACCTGCAAGAAAGGAATCCTAATTGGACCTGAAGAGTGTTTCGATTTATTACCTACAAATTCACTTCATTTCATTCCATGTCAGAAAACATACTTTATCAGCCTGAAAAGCACACCAAAACAATAACAAAACCTTGTCCTTGGATGCTATTTTCACCTGTACAAGTACCCATTTACACTTCTTTGGTCTGTACACACATGTACCTCTTCCCCTGCTTCTCTCATCTTTCCTCTGTCTCCATTGCTCTGGCAACTCTTTCCCTCTTTCTGTTTCTCTTCCCTTAGGTGCCGTATTACCATAATGGCTTCTTGTGACGGTGATGTACTACGCAGCAGTATGGAAATGCAACATGCCACAGCGCACATTATCAGAGCTGAATGCATTAGATGTCATTTGTGTGAGTATAAGGCTGCATGGTCATTATGTGTTAAACTCTTCTGTGGGAAGCAGGAGGAGGGAGGGAGACTAAGGCAAACTATTTTCCATTTACAGTCTAGTTAAAGCATTCTGCAGTTTATGTACAAAGAGGAGTGAGGGTTAACAGGGTGATGGAATGGAGGATGATGATGATGTCCTCATTCTTTTTGTTTTGTTTTGTTTGCATACCTATTGCATTCATGTCTTCAGAAATGTTTTAGCAGCTAAAGTGACGGATGCTGGTCTTCATGTGTTGTCACAACCTTCATGTAAATCAGCTCTTTGTGCTGACAGATGCAGTAACAGTCTGCCCTGTCTGCACTCTAGCTGCATTTTCACTTAATACATCAGCATGAATTGAGTCGTGTTTTCTACCAGTGACAAACATACAAACCGGATCTGATTTCCATCAACTGATTGTTTTTTTCCCCCTCTTCTCCGGAAAGCATCTAGACGAATTTATGACTCATGACTCTCGAATAAGGACACTTGGTTAATCAGTTTGAATTTGTGATAGCAATATATATATATTTTTATTTTTACATAAAACTTAAAACATAATGGGAACATTTTACATTTTTCTGGCTGTTAAAATGGCTTCCCTTGTTGTTCTTTCTAAGAACGCTGACTTCTTATTCTTTCCAGCCCATAATGTCTTTTCTCCTCCTGTGTGTGTTTGCATACGTGTGCAGCAGCAGGTGTGAGTGTGTGGTCTGAGGTTCATCTCTTCGCTGCAGCAGGACCCTGAGATGAGTCATTGTGTTGCTGTGGGGACACTTCCTGCCCTCCTCATAAATATAGAAAACTTAAAGTGCAGAAAAATGTTCCTTTTTTGAAAATGGGCACAAAAAAATGAAGGGAAGGAATATGTATGTATATGAATATTTCAGCATTTACATAAGGTTGGAGAGCCTGTAAGTCTGTTGTGGAATTACTGTACCAATTAAAAAGAAGAATGGTTTATCTCATTGTACAGTGTTGATAGACGTGCATACATGGAGGTGAGAAAAGTTTTTGGAGCCAAAGAGAGAGCTCAGAGTTCGTATGAGTCACAAGGATGGGATGCTTTTTTAAATTTTTCTTAAATCAAGAAAAAGGGGGTTATGGAGTGGGGGGAGCATATCTGTGGGCATTGCTTCAGGCAATCACACTCTGAGTGCCAGAGAGAGAAAGACAGTGGAGAAGAGGAGCAATCTGTCACCTATCAATCTCACATCTTCAGGTTTTATTTATTTTACAGTTTTTTTTTTCCCAACTCCTGTTTACATAAATAGGCTTTTCCTTTAATGCTCTCTCTTTTCATTTGAAGCCTCGCTCAGTGTGAATGCATGTTTTTGTTGTGGAAACTCATGAGAGGGGACATTGAGGCTCCCAAACTGCAAATGTCTCATTTTTGGCTTTAGGCTGTCAAACTTACCGCTGCCACTTTTCATTTACTGTAAATAACAGTACAGTTTATGCGTGTATCAGTTCAGAGAGACGTGTGTTTACTATGCTCCTCTTTTTCAAATGTTTCTGTGCCTCTTTCACCATTGTTCCTCTGTTTGAAATTATTTGGTGTATCCCGACAGAACAGATGATGGAAATCAGTTTTTGCAGCATAAAGTCTCAGTGATTTACGCTAACTGCAGCCTCAGAAACACTTGCACAATCACATTCCCACCGAACCGGGTGAGAAAGTCAAGAATTCATTTACAGTCTCTACCCACTCAATCCTTTTCTCAGCCACCAGGGACCCTCGAAAGATCACCAGTCAGTCACAGGGCCATCACAGATACACAAACGCTGTCTCATATTCTTATTCACTTTCAGATTCATATCTAATGATGTTTTGCGTGTGTCTGGGAAGGAACCTGAGCAAGAAAATCCATGAAAACTCTACACAGGCTGGGAACCAAGATCTGCAGATGAGCCACTGCAACACATAGTATTTCATTTAAACCTCTATCACTAAATCACTAAATAAATATAGAGATTGTTGATCTCAGTAGATTATTCAATTGTCAGGTGTTGTTTTGCTGGTGTTAGTGAATGTTCAGCATGTTTGTCATCCGCTGAGACTTTAATGAAGCTGTTGTTTCATTACAGTTTCATGTCTTCAAACACCTGTTTGACATCACAAAACAATCAAGAACCAAATGTTTAAAGTTTAACATCATAAACAGAATTATAGCTATGAAATCCAAGCTACCAAATGTCTTTGCATGATTGTCAGCTTCTCATAAGTCTGTCAGTGTGAATGGGGATTCGTGTTTGTGCACATGTGAACTCAGGGCACAATTTATAAAATAATGTTATTGGCACTGCTGTGTGTTTAAAATGTCAATGCAAGTGCAGGGTAAATCGCTCCTTTTACTGTTGTTAGTGAAAAGCCGTCTTCCTGCCTCACCAGTCTGATAGGGACAGATGGAGGAATACCTCTGATCGCCCATTTCTGCTTCAGCTTTCATCCCTCGAGGGGTTCACATCTCCCTCAGCACTGAGGTGTTTTCAAATTAAATACTATCTAATGAACTGTAAAACCTGCCCCCACCCTGCTTTGTGTGTGTGTATTTGCAGAGAATTGGAAAGTGCCGGGGAGTAGGGTGGGAAAATGAAAGAAAAACTGTGAGAGAGATTAAGAGAGAGAGGTATTTGCATTGCAATCTAGTGATTGCACAGCCTCTGTGTGGCGTCATGAAGCGTGTGTTCGTTAATTGTATATCTCTGCAACTCTAATTGCTTTAATTCCCTGTAATTAATCAGTAATTGCAGTGAGGAGCCTTGCTCAGCTTCGCTCTGAACGCAAAAGAACTTTTCAATATGGAGTACATAAATATAGATGAGAGAAAGGAACCAACGGAGATGTGGAAACAGACACAGAGGGCAAGAGAAAGGAAGGAAGAAAGAAAGACAAAAAGAAACAAAGTAAAAAGAAAGAAAGAAAAGAAGAAATTAATAAAGAAAGAAAGAAAGAAATGAAGAGTTCTAGTAGTATTGTTTCGAAGGCCTTGGCTTCACTATAAAGTACTGTATAAGACAGTGTCTCATTTTTCATTAATGTATTCTGATGTGAATGAAAATGAGAGATTATGGGTGAAAGTGGAGCAGCCCCTACAGACTCGCTGCAGAGCTGAAAATAAATCCCCTGACTTGGAGGGGAAAAAAAACATTTTATCTCTGAGCCACTCGAAGGTTTGTCCATAAAATAGGGGTGTTGTTCAGGTCACATTATGCCACCTATTTGAATGTGCGTGTGTGTGCGTGTGAGTGTGTGCGTGTGTGTGTGTGTTTGTGCGTGTGTGCGTGTGTGTGTGTGTGTGTGTGTGTGTGTATGAATGCAGACAGGAAGGGTATGGCAGTTGTTTTGAGGGAGGGCCTGTCCCACCGTCCACCAGAAAACAGGGAAAAAGAGAATCCCTCCCACTCTGTTGTAAGGTAATCCCCTCCCCACATCTCTCCACCTCTTTCCAGCGTTCACGTCCCACCTCACCCTGCCCCCCTCATTAATTCCCAATAAAGACAGCAGCCCGCCCACCCACACTCCTCCTTATTGCACATATTGCACATAAATGCTTTATTTGGTCAGACTTTTAATTTACATAGGTTTGAGCTGAGGCTAGCATACTCACTGAACTGTGTGTGTGTGTGTGTGTGTGTGTGTGTGTGTGTGTGTTGTATAATGATTGCTTCTCTGTTCCTTTACCCAGGCCTGGATGAAAGCAAACCTTTGTCATTGTCGATCGTTTTTTAAATGAGAGTTGGTTGCTGGTCTTCGGTGACCTGCTGCGCCCCTCCCTCATCCACTGCCTTCTATCTGCCCCCTTACACTCCTCCCCACCCACATTCACCTCGTAAATGGCCCCGGCTCCCTTATAACAAGCAGGATTCTCATAGATCTCCATCAATTTGTGTCACACCAGGGATTCCCTGAACAAAGACGCCTTTGCCACATTACCCACAACATCTATGCATTATTAAGGCTAAAACATCCTGCAAAGTGTCTGCCTTGGTTACAGTGCTAAAAGATACAAAGCAGAGAGAGAAACTGGGGAAAAAAAAGACAGAGAAAAAGGTTGAGTAATGATAAAAGGTAAAGATTTTAAATACCAATGTGGCCATGTATGTTACTGATGTGACTGTTAAGCAGAATACATGCTCTGCTGCTCCCTATACTGTGTTCGTTCATTAAAGAGATTTCCCAAGATGCATCTCAGGAACAAGCAGCTCACATAAGCGCATATGTATGGTGAGGCTTGTGTTGCTCTCTAAATGCTAGCGCAATTCTATTAAAATGCAGCATGTCAAAAGGCCCTATGTTGAATAAAGCACATTTAAACAGATTCATATTCAGCTCCTGAGAGCCCTCGTACAGTGCATTGTTATGAATGCCTCACAATTACAGCAACTGCATGCACGCACGCACGCACGCACGCACACACACACACACACACACACACTAAGTAAGATTAATTCTCTCCCAGAAAGAGTTACAAACTGCAATTATTAATATGCAGCATAACGTGAAAATATCCTTACATCAACTCCTCACCTTTACACAAAATTCATGACGGGGGCATCTTTGACATATTCTAAGTGATTTACAAGCAGGAAAAGCTTTATGTGACACTATAACAAACAGGCCAATCAGGCTTTGCTTTAGGTTTTAATTAAAGAAACTCATGATGAGGAAGCTCCACTGACAAAAAACTGAAGAATGCTTTAACTCAGAGAATGCTTCATCGAACACGTGGTCCCTAATGAGTTTCATTTAACTGCAGTGCTGAAAGGTCATGAACCGCAACATGGGTCTATTTAACCATAAAATCACTGTATGGACTAATTTTTCTCCTCTGTGGAGCTCCCGGAATTAGAACAAACCCACAGAGAGACATAGGCACAAATTAAACCATAGGTTAAAAAAACACACTTGTGACTCAGCCTGTAAGTAAAATGTTCATTCACGGACAATCACACTGAAAGATTCCTTGCAGCCGTTACACCACACATCACCACGGCTGTATGTCAAAGCCATTTCTCCTAACTGTCTGCCATGATGGTGAAACACATGTGGATTGTCATGATGATCAGACACCCTGCTGGCTTTCAGACCCCTATGATCTGGCCCCTGGTGGCACACACACAAACATACACCTTTTCTGAATTCACAGTGTACCTTTACCTCTTCAACAGTCGCAGTAATAAGATCAAACTTGCTCGGTGAAACCCAACCTTTGTTTTATCCGATGGAGGCATGAAATGAGATTCTATTAATACCCGCAGCCCAATTGGGCTGGCTGGCTGACTCCCAACGGAGGCAGCACTGAAAAGGTTAGGTGCGGCAATTACGCAGGTGGAGTTGCAGAGGAGATGGGGGTGAGAAGGAGATGATTCTGCCTTGATCACTGGGTCTGAACAAGGTGTTATCAGCTGCAGTAGAGAGAGAGAGGTAGAGAGAGGGGGGTGAGGTGGGATGGCTGCCAGAACGGCGTTAATGACTTGCCTTGTTTTTTGAAGCGAAGAGTTGCCTTTTCAAAGGCAAGGCAATTAGAAGGGGACTTGTTCCGTTGTGCTTGGGCTACTGCAGTGACTTAGTAAAGCTGTCACCTACAGGCCAATCAAAGCTGGACAGCAGCAGCTGGTGTAAAACTAAAACACATGGAGATATGACGTCATGCAAACGCAGTGCACTTGTACGTATCAGAGCAACCTTTCCCTGTGTAAACACGCTCTTTAAATACACTCATTCACTCCTACATGTCCTCTTGATGAAGATGAATTCCATGCAGTTATGTTTGAGTGCATTCACACTGGATAACATAAATAAGGTACAGTTATTATATGTCTGCTGCTATGTGTGAAGCACAGGTGACACCGATAATTGAGGCCCTTCAAATCTCATTTTGCTGCCTTGCTCAAAAGAAAGAGAAAACACAGAGAAATTTGCCCCTTCTCGTTCCTCAAAGTCTTTGTCTCCTTGGATTATCCGGTAGCGCAGCAACACACCCACCATTAGTTTGCTGCTGCTGCTGACCCCAGTCATTCATTTAATTGGCTGTTAATTGCTATTCTCTCTACAAGACACAATGTATATGTGGGGCTATATTTAGGCTCGCCCCTCGATGGCTCTTCATGCTAAATTACAACTTTCAGCCAGGCGCTGAAGGGCCCCATTGTGGCCTGTCGTTCTCCCCCTCTGTGACTGACTGACAGGCTGGGGAGGGAGGGAGAGAGGGAGAGAAAGAGGGAGGGCAGGGGATTGGAGGCATCTCAACCTCCCTCCCTCCATGTTACTATTAGCTGTACAGTCTGACACCTGGATCAGGCTGCTTGTCACTGCCTCTGTCCTCTTGTGTTTGACACAACAGCAGCAACTTTTCATCTGTTGGAGGGACGTCTGAGGACTTCACCCAGTCTACATTAGTTTCTCATCAACCCTTGTCCGCTCTGTTGTCTTCTGAAGTAAAAAAGAAAAAAGAAAATTTAAATCATTTAATTTTGCCAGATTTCAGAGCATGGAACTGTGAATTGGCATCGTGTGTGAGCCTGCTCATTTCCATTTTGTCTGTCTTTATTTCTCAAGAATATCTTGTTGAATGATTTTTCTCACAGATCATCAAAGCAGTTTTATATTTTAAATGATTTCCCACCCTTCAGTGCACGTCCACAACAGCGCCCAGCACACCAGCTGCATCTGAGTCATGTAGGATTGCAACACACACACACACACACACGCACACACACACACACACACACACACACACACACACACACACACACACACACACAGG
>JAPSES010000002.1:15668279-15678426 GCA_029822895.1 Maxillicosta whitleyi
GAGGGGAGGGGGGGGGGGGGGGTCCTGATTTATGGCTCTGACTTTTCATTTGTAATACCCTGATTATCTCTGGGGAGCTGGGTGAGAGGGTGGTGAGGGGAAAGGGGTGGAGGCAGGGTGCTGGTAAGAGGCCTGAGCAGCTTAATAATGTGTACATGCCTACAGCAGCCGGGGGATATACGGCAGCAAAAACGCTGCCCTCTTAAAATGAGATGTGAAAACTCCACAGCAGAGCAAACCTCTTGTTTCAGCAGATTTCATTATGAAAGAGAAAGTCTTTAATTCCACTCACTAACCACTCTTTTTCCTTGTCATGTTTTGTCATCATTAAAGCATCTTTTTTGATAGACTGAAGGTGATAATGTTTTCAAATGAACATACACCTCTATTTTCTCTTGGCTTTTGCAGGATGTAAATCCAGTGAGACGGGCAGTGATGAGATAATTAGCGCAAACTCTTTCCTAATGACAACTGCTAACATTACTTATAAATCCCACAGAAACAGGAGTGTTATCGGAGAAACCGAGATTTATACCATTAGCAAAGTGTGCTAATCTTCACACTAGGTTCTTTAACTAAACAATTCAACTGTTAGGACAAACTGTATTACAGAAGTGATAATGCTACTTTTGTGTGAAATGTGACAGATGATGTCTCTTTCACACATAAAACGATTTCAGCAGTTAAAACCACCTTTTGTTACAACCATTTGCTCGCTTTCTCGCTCTCTCTCACACTGACACACACACATACACACATCTGTTGGAAACACAAAGGTAAGTTCGGCCCTGGAGATAACACCCTCATCATCGCTGCAATCGTCCTAATAATCATCATCACTAGATACACTGTTGTTATCGTAATCAGATCTGCGGCGGTACACAGCTTTAACGAAATGCAGCATGAACCCTGCTCATAATAATTGGTACGGTTGTGCATGCACGGTAGCCGGGAGGGCATCTCCAGTTTTCACACGCTGCTATTTTCTCGGCACATAATACCTTGCTGATTATCCATTCAACGAAGGCGTAGCTATCGTAACTGTTATGATAATAGCATGCACGGCTGTGATAATCCACACAACTGGTGCTCTCTCTCAGATGCTAATGATGATGGTGGGTGGCCATGCACACACACAGCAATAGGTGGTGGAGAAGCTTTTACTGGTTCAGTTGTGAGCCAGCTGAACGGCACATAGGCAATGTATAAAGCCTCTTGACCCCAGATGAGCCAGAAGCTGGACAGACCAGTGCAAGGGTAACTCTGAGCAGTTGCAAAATTTGTCACCGGTGTCTCAGCCCTGTGGATCATATCACAAGTGCTGATTAGCTCATTTAGCTGAATTGATTGAGTTAAAAGGAGACACCTGTTTACCCTAAGGCTTGCTAATATTTTGTCATGACAACAGCCAAGGACCAAGTGTCTCCAGCTCTGCCTGTCTATCTCCCACTTCCTCTCAGTTGTAACACTAACTCTTATGCTTGTGAGGCTCTAGTTTGGCTCACAATACACACACACACATACGCACACTTTGGACACACACAGTCATAGTCATACACACACTCTCACACAGATGTCTCTCCACTGAGTCCCTCCATCTGAAGTTGCTGAGGTAAGAAGATCAGGTTTTCCACTCAGTGGAGCAAGAGCGCTCTCACCTCTTCCCCACGGTCCACCCAGCAGCACCTGTGTGTGTGTAGTTATGTCTGCATGTGTGTGTATGTTTATGTGTCTGTGTGACATTTTGGATCCAAAGTGGAGGAGGATGAAGCTCACAGGTGCATTTCACATGTCTATAAATCGCCTATGTGTGTAGGGATAAATCAGGGTTTTAATGTCCTTGGTTGGCTGATAACTGACCAGATATTTCATCCAAACAGCTGAAAACAAAAGCAGTGCTGAGCAGGTGTAAATGTAGTTAGACGCATCGTTTCAGTTGGGAAATACTCGATTTTGATCTCAGCGTGAGGTAGAACTTTGATTCAAAGCAGCGGCCACAGCAGAGGAGGATCGCTCGGCTGTCTGCCTTCTTGTCAAAGTATTCTGAGTTCATCTTCATCCTCCTTTCTTGCCTCCCCGCTACTCTTCTTCACCATTTCCCCCCTTTCTCACCCTCCTTCACTTTGTTTCTCTCTTTCACACCTTACATCCCATGGTGGTTGACATGTGTCTTAGTAATGTCTCTGACTCTGTCTCTCCTGTTCTGTCTCACAGCTCCATTTAGGTCAAGTCTCTAACATGAAACAATGTGACGGTCTACCCCCACTCTTTTAGATATCTGCCTTTCCTTCATTTCCTGTGCTGCTCCTGTATTTTCTCCTTTACTTGAGATTTTTTTTTATACATTATTTGTCAGTCTGTAGTTGCACTTTGAGTAACTGTGTTTTGTTGATCTGTCACATTTCGTCTCCTCTCTGTCTCACTCCCCTCTCCTCAAGTGTTTGTTTCTCCCCTTGACTCTGGCAGACTCATTATCTTTGTAGAACAGCAGTGTGCGTTCGTCAGCAGTGATTAGCAACGTTTCATTCTACCATCGTTAAAGAGAGACAGTTTGATATTTGACGAATGAAGATATGGCATTCTCTAATCTCCTGCTGCAAAACTGTGTCATAGTAGATAGAGGCATTGCTTTAGTTTTCCATAACATTAAAGCTTGCATTGATCATAATCCAATTAATGAAAAAAAAAGAGACAAAAAGGACAGAAAAAAGTAGTGCTTGCCTCATTAAATACAGAGAAATCAACTGTAATCAAATTGCTGAGTTCTCAGAACTGATGAAGTGTACAAATTTAAAGATCTAATAAAAATCCGTGCAGTTAACATAATTAATTTGCAACCCTTTTGATAAGTGGTAATGACTTGGAGATTATTGGTTTAAATGAATAGTTTTGTTGTACAACTGTAGAGGAGAGAACTTGATGAGGAGGGGGGAAACACTATCCTACTTTCAAAGTTCCAGAGGAGATGAAGCAATGTTTTTAAAAGCACAATAAGACAATTAGACTCCTTTATAAACTAATTAGTGCCGCTTTAATTCCTTTTCAAATTAAACTACAATTGTAATAAGACAGTGTCTCAAAGGAGATGTTTGTAAGCAGCAAGGAAAGGCATATTTGTAATTAAAGGTGTAGTAATATTTTTCTCATTAAACAGATATTTGTACAGGAGTTAAAGGTGCAGACATGCCTTGGTCTCGCTCACACACATTTGCTCTCTTCCTAATGCAACTGAATTAGAAACTGCTGTTTTGCATCGCCTCCAAAAGCCGATGAGCGTCCTGCTAACAGGAGGTGAGGTCGTCCTCTCTGAAATACGACAAGATATTCTGATACAATTTCATGAGTTAGGATGTTTTGCTCTGAGGCTAAAAAGTGGGACGTTTTACTGACAAAGGGAAGTTTTAGTTTCATTCCTACAATGTTATTATTGTGAGAAAGCGGTAGTAATGCTATTATTGCTCAGATCCACCGCAGGGTTTTTCCCATGCTGTCAGCTAATGTTGATGATGCCCTCCCTTCAGTCGCTGCTTTGCTCACTAACAGCATCGCCTCTGATGGACTCAAAACAACTAGTTTCAGCACGACTGACTCTCTCTTATCATAATTTGATTATTTTAATGATCTTGTTACTAAACCTCAGACGTTGCACTTGCATACACCCGGGGGGGATGCCATGGTTGAACGCATCGTATGAATCTCACATGAGGTTCGAGAAATGTCCGAGGGTGACAATATACAGTGGTGTGTTTTTTTCCATCTGTGCATGTGTATTAATGTGTGCATGTAAATGTGCTAGTGTGTCACTTTCCACAGACAAACACAATGGAGCTGCACTGACCGTAGCGTCGCTGTCTGACACAGGCAACAAGAAGGTTATGGAAAACTCTTCGCATAAAACAGTGCATTATCAGTCAAACACCAGAGCCAGAGGGGGCTTGATTGTGGTGTTTCATCATCGTCTATTGAATTATCTGGATTAATTTAACGCATTTAGGCCTGTGTGTTTTCCCTAGCTCGGAACTCTCCCGTCTCTTCGTTAGCGATAATTACACTAAGTGGGTCATCTCCTTCTGTGCTTCCTTTCTTTTCTTTTTCTACATAACATTAACAATTTCAACTTCTTAAACAAACTTTGGCAAAACCTAATGATATAAATGCTGTGATTCACTCTGCATTCTGTGGATGAAAGCCTTGAGAAGCAGGCGGTTGACTCAGAAAGTGGAGGAGTGGAGTGGAAGAATAGCAGGGTTGAAATAGAGGTTTTCAAACTCACCTTTAATTTTATTTTACTTTATCACACATTGGAGCTCTGACTCACTGAAACTTGTGTACACCCTGGCTTATTTAACCTGCGTGGGCACTTGCTGGTCAGTAGAACTACTGAGTTATAATATATCACAAGTCATACTGGACTGGATTTAGCAAAGTTGGTCAGGTTATGTAACAAAATCCAATATTTTATTCCAGTTGTATCACAATATAGCTATGGTATGTGTCAAATTTATGAAGTCATTTCAGCAAGCAACACAACACTTTGAAACCAAGACAAAATGAAAGAAATGGAATGGTTGCTAGGGTAACAGTAGCCTTAGATCTAATCTAGCAAGTGGCAGGGGCTTTAATTGTTATCTTATCAACAGTTCTGCTTTGTATTGTTCACAGCTCAGTTTAATTTGTCTAACAGCAGTATACACACGCCTGAAATATGTGAGCACACCCCAATAAAATAACAACAAATCTAAGGGTTGCACGTGATGGTGCATTGTTTAGAGGTCAGGAGAAAACACACACACACACACACACAGGCACCAACACTGTTACAGTGCACACCCGCTCTGTGACTCCTGTTACCCACAAGGGAGTCAGACTGAGCTATTGCAAAGAATCTCACAGAGGAAATATGGCTGTTAAGTCATTAAGCAGCTCATTAACAATTATTTAATTGGTGTCTAATTGATCATGGATGTTTTATAAAGCTGTGAACCTCAGGGGTGTGAGACAACAGCAGCAGACTCTCAGGGGAGGCAGGAGTCAACTAAAGCCTTCACATAGACGTTCGGTGTCGACAACTGTACAACTGTGTAAACTGCTCCGAGAAACACCTAATGAACACCGCACACCCTCTATATTTGGTTCCTGCATCAGACTGATTCACAAAGGACCAGTACAGTTAAATCTGAACCACAGGTTTAGTCACCCTGACAAAGAGATGATATGAGGTGCAGCTGGAAGAATGAGCAGTAGCAGAAGTGTCGTGTATTTTTATGCAGCTGTTTTCTTCTTCCTTTCTCTTTTTGCCCCTCTCAGAAACACACAAACCTGCTTCATCATCCCATATGGGTTAATGGAAGACGACGCAGACGACTCTATGCTTTGACCTCTCTTTAGCATCTTCTTTTCAATATTTCCTCTCTTTTTGCCAAATGCTGCTGATGAAAAGAGAACATGCTGCTGCTGAAACCTTACAGCACTTTTATAACTGGTTTAATTCATTTGAAAGTGACTTTCTCATGTAGTAGATAAAAGGAACTCTCAGTGTGTGATCCATATGTTCAAAGTCCCAGACTATACATTCTGTAAAAGGGATTTAGCCTCACATGTATAATCAATGGTCCCTGCAAAACTCCTATAAGTAAATGGAAGAAAAGTATCATTGTATCACTTTCTTGACGTATACCTTCTCCTATTTTTGAGCTTGTGTTTTCATTTCTTGCACTCTGCTTTCTCCCCCTGTCATTTTGTGACGAGAACTCACCTGTGAATAATTCATGAGGAGCAGCACATACGATTACACTGGTTAAAAAGTAATGAGGCATTGCCATAATAAAAGGTTGTCTTGCATTGTTTTACCAAGTGTTTTTCACACACCCATGTTGTTGCTGGCCCTGAGTTCACATGAAAGCACATTCTTTTCGCCCCTGACAGCACAACGGTAAGAAGGAGAAAACAAGAAAACAAAACCACGGCCTGTGGAGCAGGTGGTTAAAAAACAGGCACCGCAGAAAGCCTCCCTCCATACCCCCCCATCCCGAGCACTGTGGCATGATCCAGCCCGGGCTATGAGCTGTCATTGGGGGCTTTTCATGTCTGAGCTCGGGAAAGATCAGTCGACTCCCCGTCTGAGCTCCGAGCCCTTTGATAATCGATGGAGCTTACAGTGGTGCTTTGTAACGACAGCGACCGTTCATGGCCCAATCAAACTGCACCGCTGTCCCCTCTTGTTTGTTCCCAGGATTGTGCAGCCTATTTCCTGTTTGACTTAAAATGAGGCCTTGTGTTTTATGAGCGTGCCAGTGTTGACAGCAAGAACATACGTCGGCATTACAAAGCTCCTCCTTTTTGAGTTCCTCTACAATATGTGTTTTCAGCATCACCCTGCGTTGTTTTCTTTGTAGCTGGTACAGATATGAAAGAACAACACTGTGTTTACACGACCTGTACTTACATTCTCTGACACACTTTTACTTTGGTATCATGAAATCAACTTTGATAAAAGGGGTCTATCATCAGTTAGATCGCCGACATGCAAATGAAACATGTTAAACACATATCAACTATTAAGACAATGTGTTTAATTCAACTTTAACGACATATTCTACATATATAGGTTGGCTTGGACTGGCTTGTGTGTATAAGTGAAATTTATTTTAGGGTCTATTTCATGCTGGGAGCCACACAGGATTATTTGATGACATTGACTAACTTAGTGTTTCCCAACTTTTTTTGCACCGTGGCACATATTTGACATTTAAAAAATCACAAGGCACACCACCGACCAAAACTGTAAAAAAAAAAAAAAAATTAAATTAAAATTATATTAAGTATATTTGTTGAATTGGAGGAAGAAAGCTCATAGGGGTGCACTGTG
Source organism: Maxillicosta whitleyi (assembly GCA_029822895.1). NCBI lineage: Eukaryota > Metazoa > Chordata > Actinopteri > Perciformes > Neosebastidae > Maxillicosta > Maxillicosta whitleyi. The sequence goes on from JAPSES010000002.1 coordinate 15,675,148, forward strand.
ACCCCTCAGACTGAGCCCCCAGGTTGAAGTCTGTTATATATTGTTGTATATTATGGGATGCATGTCCCCTCTGCCCCAACCTGATACCTGGGGTTCATGGGTAACTCATGAAAAACTCATGGGTAATCCATGCATCACTACTGAGGGGGCTTTATCAACAGAACCAGTTCACTTTTATTTTTATTATCAAACAGAAGCAGCAGACTGTTGTTACAGACTGGATCATTGGTGTGTGCAGTTTTTTGATCTGGATCACACTGTGGGCTTACAGAACCAATCAGGTCAAATTGGATTATTTTCCACGGCACACTGGTTAGGAAACACTGGACTAACTTAACAACTGTCTCCACTGCCTCCATTCATGACGACGGTCTGTAAACTGTGCAGTGGCTCTCTAATGTCTGTCAATCCATTTGTGAAGCCATGACGTCATTTATTCTTTTTGTTTAGCTTGTGTTCACCGCTCTGTATTCAATCTGGTGCAGTGCTGTGTCCTTGAGTCTATAAACACATCCAGTTTTTTCCATGTGATGATGAAGAGCAGAGAAAGTAATGAAGGTGATAAGTAAAGTCACAAATCTTAGCTCCCGCACCATCTGACACACCATCATGGATTCCTTTAGTCTAGAATAAGGCGTTTATGAGGTGTTTCACATCTTCACACTCTGTGTTTCATTTGTTAACCCTTTATCTGTGCTCTCCAGCTCAGATGAAGATAAATGAAATAGAGATTTATGTCAACACGGCTCCAGTTAGTGTACGGACACAGCTGGTGAAGTGAAGAAACACACTGCTATAAACAGAAAAGAAGCTTAAGTAAGTAATCAATCAATATAAATGTAATGATACCATATTCACATTTTATTCTTGTTCTATTCCAGAGCTGTTGCTGCTCACCAGAACCAGACACTTTACAGCATACTTGCACTCTGCTGTTATGTAAATAATAATGACAGCCTGACTCAGGACCAACTTTATAGTGACATTCTATACATTGTGCCACTGGAATCCCTTTGGTGTGTGTGTCTTTTTTTACTTGACTATATATATATTTATTTATTTATTTATTTTGGACTGTTTTAACCCTGTAAAGCCTCAACCATTAAATCACTGCCAGAAAATTCCAGTTCTTTGAAACTGGAGCCTTTATTGTTCCTTCTGAACAACCCCCCAATATATATATATTTTTTCAAATATGAATTTCCATGTATGAGATTCAGTTTTGTATCATATTTGAGACATTGGCTCTCAATGCTCAACTATTATTATTTTTGAACAAATTAAACATAACACACATATGTCTAACAAATTCATAATTCCTTGTCAAAATTGGCAAAGTTCTGCCTCCTTAGCCTGGGCCCGCCCATTCCGTGTCGTCACCCGCTCACCAGTTCTCGGCTTCCACACGGTCTGGCAAAGCACACTATTCGCAGCTTTCAGATCACCAGCAAAATCAGGAACGCCACCCTATTTTTTGGGAGCCAATCAACGTTCAGCATCTCCACTGGCTCTAGGTTGAGGCGTGTTGATGTAAGTGATGCAGTAGAACAGCGACCGGAACCCCAGGATTGTAAACCGAATATGATACGTTTGGCGTTATAGGTTTATAAATGATGTGTGTATTTTAAATAAGCACCTTACAAACTTCATTGTTCAATATAATAGTATTCTGCAACAATGAAGCTCATTCTACTCTACTCTATACTGTGTCTACTGTTTGAACCCTGAAGTGATGAAACTTGACTATGACATCAGACTTAACATGTTGATACAGACAGTTGTGTCTAATGCTAGATACCATCAGCTTGCAATAGGATTATCTAACATCAGCAAACAAATGGTTCCCAGAACAACCCACCCACTCAAACCTCATATAGATATGATCTAATGGTACAACAGGGTATCTGTAGGTTGAAGGAAACCAAATGTTTGACTTTTTAAAAATTGTTTCAAGGCATTTTTGATAAAATTTAAGACCTTACTGTCACAAAAAAAACAAAACAAAAAACACTACAAATGCCTCATACTTATTGTCATGATTGTCATCCAGTTCATGTTATATTACATATCACTAATGTTTCTAATGCTGCTAAACCTCATACCTGAACCCCTCCATCCATGAATGAATTTTTGTTGGATCCCCTCATTCCCATTTCCATTGTGATAAAAGAATAAACACTAATTACAAAGTAATTCAATGATTTCCTAAGCAAATATAGAATTATCACTTATTCCGTCTAAGGATTAATTATCAGTTATAAGGATAATGAAGGCTCCAATTTATAACAGATATCTTCAAGACTTTTGGAATATCTGTGGACACTATGTTTATATTAACCCTTTAAACTCATTTAATAAATAACCAAGGCTAAACCTAACATTTACCTTTTGCTTATCACTACACTGCCCCATTACTGAGTTGAAAGGCTATTGTAATCCCTTAGACAAGGATTAGCAGCTGGACTTAGATTTCCCTCTAAAATTTCACTCACTGTGTACAGAATACTAAAAGTTATCACACACATTTTGTTTGTTTTTTTAAAATTATATGATATATAGTACAGGGACTGTGTTTTTAACATGTTCCAGTAACAGTACACCTAATTTTATGGAAATACATGACAAATGCGTAAGCCCATTTTTGCATTTTCAAAAATCCTGAACATATTAAAAAAAAAAAAAAAAAAAAAGATAAAAAAAAAAGGAGTTAAATAGCAGGAGTAGTTGGAACATTTTCTATATTAACTCACTAAAAAAAAAAAAAAAAAAACACCTGAAGATCTCTGCTCTATGCATATTGCTACTGTATACTGTTGAATTTGCCCATTGAAGGAACACTTATCTTCTTAACTTATATCTTATCTTATATCCTTATGAAATACAAAAACATACATGATGTGACATTTTACACTGCAATGGAAAAGTAAAACCACTATTCCGAGCTCTGGTGTCGACTCACAGAACAGAAGAGAAGAGCAGCAGAATCATGATGAACAGCTGTCCATCACATATTACATACCCTACTCGTCTATTTAGTTTTCTGATGACTTTTTTTTTTTACCCTCTGTATTTGAACACCAGTATCCATACTTTCCGGTCCTTACACTTTTAAATCACCTCCTTAGGTTAGTTACCTCCGCCAAGGAGGTTATATCTTTGCTGGCATTTGTCTGTCTGTCTGTGTGCAACATAACTCAAGAATTTATGGACGGATTTTGATGAAATTTTCAGAATTTGTTGGCAATGGCACAAGGAAGAAATGATTAACTTTTGGGGGTG
>JAPSES010000002.1:15690282-15721668 GCA_029822895.1 Maxillicosta whitleyi
TTAAAAATACTGCCCTAATTCACTAAAACCTGTTATAATTTGGACTCACATTTACAATTAAAAACACACACACACACACACACACACACACACACACACACACACACACACACACACACACAAATGTCTCAATACTAAAGTGTTACCTTGAAATATTCCCTTGACCATAAAGAGAAATGAAGAGAAGCTGAGATGATGACAGTTAATACAGCTTGATGTTTTTGTCACTCAGACAACGAGATGGCTGTGTGTAAGTGTGTGTGTTGGCGTGTAGGACATTTATGAAAGAAGCTCCGCACGTGTGTGCATGTGTGTATGAGCCGAAGGGTGGGGGTGTGTGTGTGTGTGGGGGGGGGGTTAGATGATTTTCTCTGAAGCAGCCCAGGCAGGCATCAGCACTCAATCATCCCAGATCTGCCAGACGACACCAGCAGAGAAAACACATTACCCGTGCCGTGTCGCCTCGTCTTCTTCTGTTGTCTTCTCTTTATTATATTTAGGGCTGCCTTGCCTCAGGGTCAGGTGACAATCTGCATTCTCTTTCTACAAGTTTTCTCAAAACTGTCTGGAGTTTTTTTTTTATTTTTTATTTTATTTTTCAATGTTTTTTTTTTTCTTACTCTCTGTTAAGGGGAGTTGTTGATGGTTTTTAATCCCTACATGAGTCCCTTTGCAGATGACTCTGCTGGCATGGTGTCAGAAAGAAACTAACAGAGAGCAGCGCTACGCATTAGACAAAAGATGAATACGCTCAGAAGGGAGGGAGGGAATAGAGGGGAGAGGCAAAGAGCCCATTTGAAGTGCCTGTCTAAGTTTTAGTAAAAATGAGTCCTTTATAACAGCATATAAATATATAAATGAAACACTTAAAGACATTATCAGGCACTTTCATTCTCCCTGCCTTTTGTGTGCTGGCTGAGGTGGGAAACAGAAGGGAAGTAAACACATCTGCATATCTGAGTCATTGGTTCCAAGGGAGCTGTTATGGGCTGTCTCTGCAAATCTCTTCTCTGTGTTGCTTACAGCCCACAAGCAACGAAATCACCCCCCCCCCCACACACACACCACTGATGCCGGGTCAGATATTTCAACAGTCTTTTAAGTGATGGGGTTAGATTTGTGTTGTGGCGACTCTGATTTTAGATCTTCTGACTTTAAAAGGCTTTGCACCCTTTAGCTTATATTTTCTCAGGTTGGAACGCATGGGTTACAGCTGAGGATGGTGGCGTACATGTCACCGCTGTTTAGTGTCCAGTTGATGGTAAGTTGGCACAGTCGGTGTAAGAGAGTGGGCCAAGACCGGTCAGGCCCTCTGTCTCCACGCTAGCCATCACCTGGACGATCAAGCGTGCCAACCCTGTGGCCACATCTGAGAGATAAAAGTAACGGCATCAACTGGCAACAAGTTAAATGCTGTTGATGATTTTTGTTTTCTATGTGTAGACGTACATATAGATATCAAGCATGTTGAAAAGGTGACGGATAATCTTTGAAAAAATAAAATAAAATAAACCCTAGGTATTGATTCAGTTACTTTACTTGAGTAAAACTGAAAATGTACAGGCTCTGAAATTCATTCAATGTATAAAAGCACACAAGGAGCCCTTTGTAGAACATTTCTACCAACCGTTTCTGTGTAGAACTAATTGAACCTCATGTCACATTAACATACGCCTCCACATTGTAACTTAAAGTAAAATAAGAAATATAACAAATTGACATTGAAAGGCATTGAAGGTCTGTTTTCTGTGATAGTGAAAGAATTAAAATTATTGTCTTTGCTATGTTGCTCGTGAGTGATACGCACTGCCAGATCAGATAATAACTGGTATTTTTTCATTTCATTGAAGATAAAATCAGTCTTTTGGGGAGGGAGGATAAACGAATTCACCTACAACGCATGTTTCTCAAGTAATAAGATATGATGTTAACATGTAAGTGGTGTACAGTGAAGATATTTGTATTAAGATATAAAGATGATGAGACAATTGTAATGTATTTACGCAAAAAACAAGACATACTATGATTTCAAATACGATTCTGGTTCAGTTAAGTATTTTTTTTTTTGTTTCTGTGTCTTGATTTTTTTTTCTCACCTTGAGATTTTCTATCTGTTGCTGTTCACTTTCTTTGTGTGTGTTTTTCCTTTAGGTCAGTGAGAGGACTCTTTCACTACAGCTGTCACCCCTAGGACTAGGCTCATACAACAGGAATAATGAGCAACTATTCTGTACTGTCGCAGCAAGGCTTACAAAGAGGAAAGGACTCCAGGGGTCAAGGCTGAGCTCTGACTCTCTCTTTCTGTCTTCCGTAGCTCACATACACACACACTTCTTTATGACTTCCACTTTCTTACGTATGTCCCCAGTGTGTAGGGGGTCACCATGGTAACCCTGTCTTCTGCTGCAAGTAGCCAGGATGTTGTGATGGGGTCTTGACCAAAGTTTATTGATCTGCAAGATTTGGTGCCTGTTTCAAAGAAAAATCTTGCTTTATGTTGTTCAGACTTACAATCGATACAATGAAATCCCTGGAAAGAAAGTTGATGAATTTATACTCTTGAGATATTCACCATTTATGAGCCCTCTTATATGTTATTTCTAAGCTGTTGTTTGTTCCAGTGTATTGCTCTGAGTGTATTCAGTTATGCTTTTATATACCGGGTGTGTATGTTTTCCATGGGTACTTCCTGTGGTTATGTCTTTGCAGCAAAGATGATTCATGACTTTTCGTGTTATTTCAAAGAGAGAAAATTCACACCATATATTTGTCTCTTTCCAACACACTATATCACACTTCTGTAAAAATGCATACACACAGATACACACATCGCTATTGCTGTGCTACAGTGTTCTATCTCCCACTCAGGCAAAAACAAGAACATCTTCATTTAAGCGATTCATGTACCACACATAACACCGATGAACTGAAAATATCTAAGCATGCACTCATTTCCTCTGATTCTTAGCTCATGATTACATTTAAAAATACCATAATCACATAAGAAAAGGCAACATTTACTCAGTGGCTTGTTATAAATTCATTCATATAAATTACAATTTACATAACTGATTGCTTTCAGAAATCTGTCTGTTAATTCTATGCTTCGCTACGGTTTATCAGGAAATGCTTTTCTGTCAGTAGTACAAAGGATAAAGTCCTTTTTGTGGTCCTGTAAAGGCTGTGTGTTCTGCTGCACCGTGTGTGCTTTGCAGAGGTCACTGCAAACAATAGCCCACGGGAAGTGAGAGCAGCTACAAAGGAATGAGAGCTTGAGTATATGAAAGCAATGAAAAGAATCTTTATGTGTGTATGCTTGTTGATCGATTCAGAAGTTCACATTTTGTATAAAGACTGGATGTAATACCATGGTTAGTAAAATAGTAGCAGTAATATTAACAGCGGTAGCATTTCGCTCACCTTATCACCCTCGTCTAATCACATTATCTTTAAAGGGGAAAGTCCACTCATAGGAAACTTTACAGTTCACTTACAGTATCCACTTACAGTTTAGTCAACAATTTTCCTTTTTCAAACGAAGCCACAACTTCCTCATTGCTGATTTTCCACGCCTCTGTTACTCTCTTTCTTTCTTTTTCCGAGTGTTTCGTCACAGGGCTGTGGTTTTTCTCACTACTCACAGTGTACAGGAAGTATGTTGTGGCAAAACAGGTCCCTGTCACTGTTTCCACGCCTAAATGAGGACCACAGATCTAAATTTAACCCCAATAACAAGATCACAGGTGCCTAAAATATCCACTTTCAGATACACAGAGGTTTAATTTAACTACTGTGAGCTATTTATATTTTACCATGTTAATATACTTATGTCTGGGCTGAGGTTAAGTTTACTGTGTGACGCAGTACACCACACAGGAAGCAGACCAAGCCAATTATCAAGCTTTGGGTAAGAGAGCTCATCAAGTCAGGACAGTTGGCTGCTGAGGCTTAGCTGCCCTTGATGATCACATAAATGATGTCTGTGTAGAAAACAGACTGACTGGCTCTGGCATCTGTGTCAGTCTAACACCTGACCGTGGAACCTAGGTATGGTTTCGAAGCAAATGTAGTCATCTTTGTGCACAAAATTGGATTAGTGCTCCGTTTCGGCTTCAACTGTGTCCGTGGCAGATGACAACAAGTGACACCTGACATTAAATTGTGACATCTGATCAGCATTTTTAGACCACTTCTCCTCACTGGCAGTTCAGTTTAAGGAAGTGAAATATCCACCACCTTAAAACCTGTAACATCTGGTGTCATGTGAGCATAAAAATAGCATGAGAATGGTTATTTTAATAACATTGGCGGTTTGTAAGGTTTATAAAGAGAGGAAGGGGGACTTTTTCTGTCTCCATGCTGAACTGAAAGAACAGACAGTGAATGGAAAGTGCAAAACAGAAAGTCAGAGCAGAGCAGAAGAAGAATTTACAAAATAATAAAAACAACCAACATGGTACAATGTGACAGAGACCTTGTGATTGATCATACAATGAAAGTGAAGCTGTGCTGCATTGTTGAACGTCTTTAGCTCATGTACGGGAATATAACTGTAAAGGACCGACAGTATCAATATCATTGCCTTTATCTGGAGCTGCTCCTCTCTTCACTCCGTCTTTGTGTCGCGGGTATTGTGAGGCCTCAGCTGAACCCTCCTTGTTGCACTGCCAGGATATTCTCAGTATCAATGCAGTTGAAATGAGGGGAGCTGAGGAAGAAGCCAATAGACTTGGACGGAAGCCAAAGCCAGAGTGGGTTTTACTCCGGCTAAAGTTACGCACCGCTCACTATGACTGGCTCCTCCACCTCAATGTGGCTGGAAGCAGAAACCAAGAGTGGGACAATTACCTCGAGCACTGCAGAGTCACGATGGCCAAAGGTTGGCCTGTTTCTGCCTCAGCTCAGCCGCGCACGTTTACTCTCACTCACACATATGCTGACTGCATGTGATTCTAACATTTTAACCTCTTTCTTTCCCATCCGTTTATTACTTACAAGGAGGTCTTTGATCACTCTCGTCTGTCTGTCAACAGGATTACATGAAAACTAATGCACTGATTATTGTAGAAATAACTGACAAGAACAAAGCAAACATCAGACATCATTTGTGGTTTGAGATCTTATGATATTGTGGTATGAGAAGAAGAGTGGACTAGTGGTTGCGGTGTAGTTCTGAGCTCTCTGGGGGCACTTCGATTTTGTATTATATTTTCAGCAAATACATATTTTTTCCTCTTGATTTTAGTGGAGTATTTAACCAAACATGATCTTTCCTTTAGGGGCCTAAAATTAGCCAGATACGGTCATAATCCCCAAACTTTGTGATTTTCACCGAAGTTTAAAACGGAGTTGTACGAATTTAATAATGATAACATGAGTTGGAGTTTACATGTTCCTTTTCTGTTCATCACGTGGTTAAAGAAAACAAATATAAGGAGAGGCCAAATAGAATCCGTCTTAGTTTTTTTTTTTTTTTATTGTCCTTTCTTTATTCCCTTACATCCTTTCTCCTACTCATTACTTCTTATTAATTCCCTGCTCTGTCTCCATCCCTAACTTATTCTGTCTCTCACGCCATCCCTGTCCCTGTGTCGGTCTATACATAGGCTAACGGACGGTAGATGAGAGTTGGGCTTTGGAGAAAGCAGATTAGCGCTTATTGTCACTAGTAGAAAATGAGCCAAAGGGCCTGCTATAAATAGGCAGACTTACTCCACCCCACTACTCAGAGCTCGGCAGGAGATCAGGCCTGGGAGTACAACTTTAAGGCCAGGGTCAGTGTGTTACTATGGTGAAATGGTTATGGCAGTATGTGTGTGTGCCGGGGTGACGATGTATATGTGTGTATGTGTGTGTGTGTGTGTGCCCCCACCTCCCTGTTCTCCAGGTCATGCGTCTGCCCAGCAGCAGCAGCAGCAGCAGTCTCCCAGCCTCTACACAGAGAGAGAGCATGTTGGGTAACAGCAGTCTGGAGTTCCCCTGGCCTTGCTCCAGACCTTCTCTCCCTTTCCACCCTCCTCTCTCCCATAGTCCCCCCCTGCTTTTCCCCTCTTACCCACCCACTTCCCCTTCTCCACTCTGGCTTTTTCACTTAGGAGTGATATGGGATTGTGTGTGTGTGTGTGTGTGTGTGTGTGTGTGTGTGTGGACATGGTTGACTATTTCCAACATCCCATACACTGTAACTGCCGGCTTATTTGCCCTGTTCACAGCCCACCCCACCCTCCCCGTTTGACGTTTTGGGTATTTTCAACACCACCCTTATTCTAAACACATGTCGCTGACCATCTTTCCATTAACCCTTCTAAGCTTTTAAATAATTACTAGAACTGATCTAGAGTCAGTGTCTGCTAGTTCAGCAAATTGGCACATGTGGTCTGAGTCATTTTCTCTCATTCCCCCTTCTCAAAGTGAGAAATGTAGACTGCTTTCAAAATAATTTTAGCCTATTTGTGGCTCTAGCCAAACCCAGTCAGAATATCATCATCACAAGCGTCATCATCATAGCAACAAACATTGAGTAATATGTGATAAAACAGTTGGTGATTTCAGTTCAGTTTTATCTTAAGGGTACTGTCACAAACCTCTTCACATCCTGGAAGGGTCTACTGCATTTTTCTTGTTTATGCTATAGACGTTCAGCCCAGAGGCTTTGCTAAACACATCTGCAGTCATTATAAGGTTTGATTAGTCTTTTTGTAATTTTTTTTGTTCTGACGTTTTGAGTAGAACCTAAAAGACCTGCACTGACAGACCCCAAATACAGATCTAAGTCAGAGAGGGAATGACAATAGATATTGAGAAAAGTAGGTGGATGAATATGAAAGCTTGTCAACAAGCTGACACAATTACTGCAAGGGCCTGTTTTAGCATGTTTACCTGCACCCACTTCATTTAGTGTTTAGGCTTTGTGACAGAGGAACAAGCTGCTACATGCTTTCACCACAAAAGCTCACAACAGTGACTTACCCTGCCTTGCACCCTGCGCTGACAAGGCACAGCGTCATAGTTTCCGAAACCACTGTTTTACATTTTGCATCATCTTGTATACGGAAAAAAAAAAGTAATTGTATTGCTGAACTGTGAACTTCCAGGTCATATACATGGATTCATATTGTAGGCCCCTGTGTATACTTAGCATTACTGAGAACAGAACATATGGGGAAAAAATAAAAACACTTCCTTTGTGATATTTTGCTCTGCTTTTTGTGTAGAGAAGACTAAAAGAAGTGTAATATATTTTACATTTAGATCCAAATTCCACAAGTACCAGTATAAAAAAAACATATACTATAAATGGAATACAATAATAAATGTGTACTATAAGAATAAGTGGCAAATATCATGTAAGAAAATGCCACAAACTCCTCCAGCAACTGCACATGTGAGCACAGTCTAGCCCAAAAATATTTATATGCCTGTAATTAAAATAACCCAAAAAAAAAAAAAAAAAAAAAACATTGTGAAATCAGTCATCTGACACTTAAGACATAGATGAGAAGTATGTGTTTGTAGCCACTCTGATTAAGTAGATGAGTGACTTAAATTAGATCAGTTTATTTGTCTGGCTGTCCTTAAACAAGACCACAGAGTCTGGGATGTCTGAGCCACAGCCACTGAATGAGAACGAAACACAGACAGCTTCCTCTTTCCACCCATGAGCCGCACTCCTCTCTGTCTATCTTTTTCTTCTTTTCACTCTATCGTTTTCTCTGACTTGGCCCAGTGATATCACGGAGCACAGGATGTGATGTCACTTCCTGTTTGGTTTTCAGTCAGCCTGCCAGAAACGACAGAAGTAGCAGCTTGATGACAGCTGCGAGTGGAGCTGGAAACATGCAAATAAACAGGGTCAAAGGTTACAGCTCGCTGATTGTAAGTGTTTGTAAGCCTTTGCAGCTGCTTTTTAAAGTTACATTAGAGTTGGTGAACATTTTTTCTTTGTTGTTTGGTATGTAGCTCAACTTGATGGCTTGATGGTTTGTTAGTGCAGAGCTCCTATGCAGCTGTCTCCAAATCAACTTTTCCTCACAATACAGGTGCATAACTAAGTGCACATTGTACAGTGATATTTTTACATAACACAACAAGTATGGCCACAGAGTAGGAGGACAATACTCTGTACTTATTTACTGTATATATCTATATCTATACCCCGTATTATCTCTCCTACCAAAAAGAGCAGCAGTAAGAAAACTCCAACTCCTTTTCCTCATCATCTGTCGGTAGTTGAGAGTCGCCTGGTGACAGACAGGCAGGCGCTGTGACACCCAGCCCTGGTAATAGAAGGCAATTATAAGCCCTGGCGAGAGCTGTGGCAATGGGGAAAACTTTTATACAGCCCCCCTCCTGGGGCGCTGACATGCAGACACACTGAAATTAATTGCTACAAAACATCAGACGAGCTTGACGCACACATGCGTATAGTCAAACTCCTGGAAAGGAAAAGAATGAAACAATACACATCATGCGACATTGCATTGATGCTCGTGAGGAGGAAAAAGAAGAAGAAAGAAAAGGCAGCAAAGAGAAGCAGCAAAAAACAAGTAGATCCCTTCCAACAAATCATGTTTTCATCTAAATAAAGAAGCCAAAGACAATAGACTCGGGTACCTTGGAGACCAGGAGGACTATTTCTCCATGGCAACCAGTGTGGTGTGTGACAATGCCGCAGTGCGAGGGTTTGAACTGCTAAAGCTGTCTGGGAATGCAGAGATAGATGGGGGAGAGAAACTCAGAGAGTAAGACCCATAGAGGGCTGTGTGCTCGTAATGAGAACACACACTGTCACAATCCCAATGTGAGAAAAATGGAAGTTCATGACTTTCCAACTCACGTTATTCTTTTCTTTGACTCTTTAAGTCAATACAGAGAGAAATCCAGTTCCTAACTAAATTATGACACTCAGCCTGTTTATGTTTCCAACAGTGCATATCCAAATATTCTCATACGTAAACATTTCTCTGGTGTTGCTATGGAGTTGTTCCCCTGTTTGGCTGTTAGAAAAAGCAGCACCATGTGGCCTTCATAGGAGATTTATTTTAATTGTGTGGTGTATTGTGGCCAAGAGAATGTCAGGCTATATGCTGGGTGTGTGCTGTCAGCACACTTGTGGATACATGTACTGTACTCCCATCAGCCTTTGGACATCTCCATGTGTGTAATTGGGTGTTCAATACACCACGTGCATAGCGTGTTTGGATAGCAAGACAAACACAAATAAGGGAACACGTCAGTGTGTGGCAATGTGCAGGCGTGTTTGTGTGGCTCTGCTGAAAAGGAGATAATAAAGGTGTTATGAAGTTTATTATTTTATTGTATTTACTTTTATCAGTGGGTAAAAAGGAGAAATGTTGCCTTTTAATTTTGAGTTCACACCAGGTCGACTGGCTATTTTTCACAAACTGTACACTTCTGCAAGTCTCATCTTCCTCGTCAGCATCACCCAACACCTATCAACATGCAACCTCCTTTGTGTGTCTTTATTTTTATTTGCAGTGCGCTTTATAGAAATTCATTACACTGTCTGCCGCCAGCGTAGGCAGAAAAATATCCCCTCGGCTCAGCTGAACTCTCACCCTCCTTTAATGTAAACACTGCTCACCAGTCACGTTTCCCCCATTAAGGTAAATGCCTGCATTATGTATGAATCCAGTCTCCTTAATCCAGTTCCACCATTAACCTGCACACCCAGCTATTTCCATGCCTCCACATGAAAAAAGAGACAGCTCTGTCTTAATTTGTCACACGTCATCTAAATTTAAGTCGTTAAAGCAAATTAAATTACTTTTAATTACTTCTCACTTTAAATACACTATCTTGTAGCTGCAGCAGACTGTATGAAATTTCTTGGTCAACTTTTAGTGGAAAGGTTGAAATCAGAGAAGCCGAATGACCCAGAGTGACATCAGGCCCTGGAGCCTCCACTGCTGAAAAAAACCATTGTCCCATAAGCCAAACGCTTCTGACAGTTATTCATTTATTTGTTCCTCCTTACTTCCTTTGCTTGTTTTTTTCCCGTTCTTTATTCTTGGAAGCACAACACAACGACTGTTGCAGGTAGTGTTGTTTGTCGTCTTGTCTGTCTGTCTACCTCGTCAGCCATCATGCCTGTTGACATACGGCACTCAGAGTTAAATGATTATTGTATGATTGTAAAGGCTTCCAGGGCTTTCTGATGGAGAGCTGTCTCATCAGCCCTGTAGGCTATCCCACATCGGCAGTCTCCAGCTGAGGTTGTTGGGGAGGGTTTGGAGGATTGTGAAGGTGATGAGGGGAGGGAGAGGGGCTTTACCTGAATCAACCTGTCGTACCTGCCCTCAGGCCCACCTGTCAACAACCCTGCAAGAGTTGCTTTCTCTTTCTATCTCTGTGTCTGTCTCAGTCACTTTCTGAATCTAGCTTTCCATCACTTCCTCTGCATCTGTATCTCTCGTACCCATTTATCTCTGCTCCTTCACTTTACTTCAGCTCAGACACTACAAAACAAATAACTCTCACCTGAGTAGATGTGCCTCTCTGACTGTCATTTTCACTTCACAGCAAGTTATTGGGAACAGCTTTGGCCACTGGACCCATGGAGGCTATTTGTCTTGGCAACTTCAGATCTGACTCAAAACTCAAATAAACCCTGGAGAACAACTTAAAGGTTTGTGTGTGTGTGCGTGTGTGTGTGTGTGTGTGTGTGTGTGTGTATGTATGTGTGGTGGGCAGGCATATTCCTTAGCTGTTTGTATAACACCGGTTTTAGACAGGTCATCCTTTGACAGACAGGGCGATTTCAGGGTAAGTTTACCAAATTTTCAGTAGCTCGAGCTTTGTGTTTATAGCTCTTGGTTCAAAGAGGAAAAGATAAAAACCAAACTATCTCCACTTTCTTGCCTTTCTCTCAATAAACGTCAAGGGCCAGGGAATGAGCAAGGGTGATGGCGTGACTGTCTGATGCAATAATAAACCTACGCTGCATTAAGCTGCTCTTCCACATAAACAGATGTGGACTGGCAGGGCTCCACATGTCTGTGGACTAAAGCAAACTTTAAACTCCTTGCAAAAATCAGAAGACTGTAGTAGAATAAAAACAGGTCTCTGACTCTGGATGTTTTCTGTCTGCTCAGAGTACGTATGTACATGAGTCACACCCAAACATATTTGCTAAAGACAACAAACCAGTTGCTGCTCAGTCTGGACGCTGAAGCCGCATCTTTCTGCCTCCCTGGCTCTCGTCTTTTCCTGTCTCACTCTCTGCCCAAATTAAGATGTCAGCAGTGTGAAGCACAGTGGGTTATAGTCAGCTAAACCAGCCAATGAGAAGCACTGTCTTGGTGCAATACGGTGTCATTTTAATGGTTAATTCAAGCTTCGAGTGAATCTTGTCAAGTCTGTGCCTTAGCCCATGAAGCTGAAACCTGATGTGGTTGGTTCAATATTAAATGTGAGTCTGAATTTATTGACACAGAGAAAGAAGGAGTGAGCACAACCGGAGATGGCTTTTCTGGAGACATTTCACTCAGAATAGATTTTATCTTAAGCACAGCTTGTACTAGGAATAAGATGAGGCAAATTTCACAGTCAGTAACAGTATGAGGATGTCTTAACTTAAAACCCTTAAAGCATTTATAAGTAGAATATTTTTGAAACACTGAAGTATAGTAAAGTATCTATTACTGATTTATTAAGCTTACGTATGAGCTTCCAAAGACGGAAGAATTCTAAGCTTTAAGATGCTATATGTAGCTGTTTTAGGTACTGTTCTCTTGTGTTGCCCAGAGATTATGGCATGCAACAGCTCAGACAAAACAAAAAGTGGTCTGTGACAACAGTTCAATGTTGCCCGTTTCTATATTGTCACTGTAACAAAGCTACACGGCGCGGGGAAACCCCATCTTTCAACACAGCACCGGTGACTCATCGGGAGCTGAAAGGTCAGGGGTCAGCTCTTTTGTCAAAGGCATCAAACAAACAGGCCGTGGGCTTGGTGAGTCACCCATCCTTGGGGACATGCAGGGGTTGGTTTTGGGGGTGGGCTTTTTGCCATGTTTGGTAATTGTCTCCCTGTCACCTACTACCTTGAAAAGGCAGATAAGCAGATTTGCAGCTATTTGACGCCAGGGACTTGTTTCTGTGTGACACTCTAACACCAATCCTGCTCCACAGCCTGGGGGGCTGTGCGACAGGGAGGAACGCCTGTGAAAGGCTGTGAAGTGTGAGCGGATTGTTTTTCAAATACTCACCTAAAGCTTTAGTAGGTCAGCTCCCATAGTAAAAAGAAAACTGGTGATCTTACCCACAGCATAATCATACTGTATGCCACTAAACACAAGACCAGAATTCCTTAGCGGCATTCCTCCTCTGAACAGAGCACAAAAATGCCTGTCTGATTCAGAGCAGCAACAGGTGGTGTACTGTAATCTTCTCCATTGTACAGTTATGAGCTGTATAAGATTTCAATAAGCAAGCCAAGATTTATGATCACTGCAGTGTTGTGTCAAGGTGTCAAATATTTGAGCAAACATATGTGCTCGATGTCTTCCTCTACACTAGTTTTTACAATCCCATTAGATCCATTTGGCTGTTCATGCATGTCAATTAGTCCTGATATTTTCTGCAGGCTCTTTACACTGCACAGTTTCATCAGCATTTCCAACAGATTTCATCTCTCTAACGCCAGTTTGTCTTTTCCCAGTCGCATCTCACTGTGTGTAAAAGGTCAGGCTGCACACTCCTGCTGCCATCACTTTAAAAGCTGAGAGAAAAATGACATTTATCAAATACCCTCCTATCATGTTCTCTGCTCCTCTACCCATCACTCTATGACTGTGGGCTAATATTCAGCCTGTCACTCTGCCCAAGACGATCAGGCCTCCACTCTTTTCCCATTTAATTATCAGCTCTACCCCATCACATTCAGGCAACATTTAATTTTTTTTTTTTTTTTGGTAAATCTGAAAATCCACCACTCACCCCATCCCACTCAAGACAAAACTGCTGTAATGCTGTGCTCCAAAATAGCCAGGTCCACTCTATTTCTCTGGCTCCATACACGCTCCTTCCCTCCCTCTCCTCCGCTGCATTATGTAACAACCAAGTTCTGGTAGCTGCCTCTGTCCACCCGTCATGTGGCACACCAATCTGAACACACCTGTATGCTAATGTGGAGGGATTGCACGACGGGGTGGAGTGGGTGGACCTGGGGGTGAGGTGATGGAGGATGGGCGTGACGGAGGAACCAGGAGTGTCTTTTTTCCTTTCCTGATTTGCATTGGCACTGACAAATACCAGTGCAAAGCTTGGTATTTGCTCCCACGTACAGTATGTGGGTGTAAGGATTCTCTCTCTCTATTTTCTATTTTTCTATCACTTTCACCCTTCCTTCCTACCTTCTCTCTCTTTCTTAACCAGCCTCCATCTCATCAGATCTTTATATTTCTTCACTCTCTCTCCCCTCCATTATTTTTTGCATTCTAGCTCCTTCTTCTCCTCCTCCTCCACACTATTTTGCTTCGCTTTCTACTTCCTCGTTGTTTCTCTGTGGCAGATTGGGGCATGATTAATTATTAACCAGTGCTCGTGCAGGGTGTGTTTGTGTGTGTGTGTGTGTGTGTGTGTGAACAGGGGTGTGGTGACTGCGTAGGTAATGGGAGAGCCTTTTCTTTGCGCTGGCTGGCAGCGCGTTGGAGTTTCATCAGGCGAGGACTCCTCTGGCTGGTTTGTGTGGGCAGCACTGAGCAATGTGAACAGGCTGACCCAAACACACACACACACACACACACACACACACACACGCACAAGCATGTAACAGTTACACATTGTGAGTATGTACACTTACACACCAGATACACAATCACAGGCTAATTCTGCCTCCCCTGCTCGTATAGGATCCGGCTTCCACCCCCTCCATGCATCTGAGTAAAGGGAGGCCCAAACAGCCACTGTGAACTGTTTATCATCTTTATTACTTTATTACTTTTCAGAGAGTTTTCCCTAACCTGATTTTATTACATTGTCATCAGATGATGAGTTCTCTCATCTGCACTCTCTGCTCTTCCTTCTGTTCCTTCCCACAAAATATATCGACCTGGCTAACTGATGCATGACATCAGTGGTGGATACAAAGTGGATTTGGATTTGGTATTGTTACTGTACCACACAAAGTCTGTTCGTATAACTCACCAAGATCATCTTCTGCTGAATGTTCTCTTTTTTCCCCCAAAACAAACATGCTCCAAAGAGGTGCCATCCTTTTTGGTGCAACTTTGTGCAGGAGTGTGTATCTCTGTTTGTGTGGAGGAGGTTATTTTTCCCTCCTAAAATACAATGCTGCTGTGTAGTGCCACATACCTTCAAAAGTTATTAGATTTGATCATTTATGTATATCTGACTGTATGAATAAACAACATTACACATTCTCCAGCTGCGCCCTCTACTTCAGGCTTATTTGGATTTTGTAAAGGAGCCTCTGCTCCACATCATCCATAATATATGACAGAATTTTGCTATCAGTCTAATCGGGGTAAACAGAGAGATTTGCCAGAGGCTGAATGGGAAATGCCTGGGAGAGAATTCAATCCAGTGAAGACCAATAAGCCACACTGTGCACCTGAATTAGTTTAACTTTATTTCCTTTTTGACACATATTATCTATCTATCTATCTATCTATCTATCTATCTATCTATCTATCTATCTATCTATCTATCTATCTATCTATCTATCTAGCTTCAGTTTTCTGATCAATCACTACATGTTAATCACTGTGATAGTCACTGTGTCACCATGAATAAAGAGAAGCGTGAACATGTGTAGCCCATGTAGAAAGATCATAGGCCGTGTCTGAATCAAATGATGCTATTTAAAGTCGTAGAATCTCACCTGCACTGCCCTCGCCAATGCATCAATATGTCTCTTTCTTTGTTTGTATTTCTTTTCTCGTTCAGGCCACCTCCAAGTGTCCTGCCCACAATGTTTCCCAATGAGGTTGCTTGCATATAGATCCAGTCAGCAGCTAGGGAAACACATTGATTTCCCGTCAGCATCTACCGAGGAGTGCTGGCGCGCCAGCCGAAGCTGAAGCAGCCGGGGGGAACATCGGTATCCCGCAGGCGTCCTGGCAGCTGTGCGCAGCGTTGTTAATGCGGCCCATTAGGCCGCTGAGTGGCAGAGAGATTCCCCGAATATTGAGCCGGGGACACCCCTCAATTAGACGGATCGCCCCGCACCTCGTCAGCATCCGCGGCTATCTGTTCTCATTAATCAATGCCACTGTGGGGAGAAATGGAAAGTTAATTTAGAGGAACTTTGCAACCAGCAGAGTTTGAACACTTTCTTCTTAAACCACTTGCATTAAACATCTACACTTAAATATCAATCCAAATAGTTTCTGGTTTAACACGTCAACTAATTGTAAGCATGCGGATCAATAAACACAGAGGTTTTTAATGCACTGCAATTAATAATGTAGCTTCTAGTCTATATGAAAATCACATATCAGCAAAAAACA
This sequence comes from Maxillicosta whitleyi, assembly GCA_029822895.1. Lineage (NCBI taxonomy): Eukaryota > Metazoa > Chordata > Actinopteri > Perciformes > Neosebastidae > Maxillicosta > Maxillicosta whitleyi. The sequence goes on from JAPSES010000002.1 coordinate 15,705,777, forward strand.
AAAAAACAAACAAAAAAACAAACAAAAACAAACAAACAAAAAAAAAACAGGAAAAAAGAAAGAAAGAGAAAAAGACATGCTATTTTAACACGTTTCAAAAGTTTTAAAAATTATATGTCTGCTTATTTGGAGGAAAACGGTGTGTGTGATAAATCGAGTAAACTGTTGCGTTTATACAATATATATTTATATTTATATTTTACTTTAGTCAGACAGTTGTTCGTCTGATGCATACTCTTTCTCTCACAGTGTGCATTTTAGCTGAAGCTGGGGTTTTAAGCAGAAAAGCGCAGGATTCTGTTGCTGACATTAGTTATTGTGAGCGCTGGACATGATTTGCACTCCAGCCTCTCATTCACTGCCAAGCTGCGAACGGCGCTGCCTCAGGAAGTTCCAAATAAGGACAGGGAAATGGAAACCCACCGGAATAGGTCCTTATGTAGTCACGACCTTATAAGGCACGGCGGAGCTGAGCTTTCCGGCTTCAGCGCTGCCTGCTGCACAGATGGGAAATCCAAATCAAATCTAAGAGGCGAAGGGGAGAGAGCAAGAATTATGCTGCTGTCTCGCCGAGCTGTTCTGCTATGAAGATACATTGATTCGGGACAGAAGAAGAGCGGCGTTGTCTTCGCAATTTACTGCGAGTGCTTAATATAAAGTCTCTGCTCTCTGCTTTTCCCCCAGGCCAGCGTCATGTGTCCTCCACTGCAGTGCCTAAATATGGGCTTCCTTCACTCCAAATATGGACATCTACGTCACGGCAAGAGGGTATAAAAGGAGCGGGGAAACCTCTCAGCTCAGAGAGCCCTGAGAGCCCACAAGAGCAACTGTTAGAGCAGAGCTAGATAGACAAACACATAGAACTCCCTAACTCAGACATATCACAACAAAAGTAAAAAGTAAATTCAAAACAACATCCATCCAAGAAGTCATTTAATACACAGAAAAAAAAAATCAAGATTAATCTGTTGATTAATTTTGATGAATCTTAGGGAATGAGTATAAAGGACACTTTTGATTTCTTCTGAAAAGACAAGTGGATCTTTATTCATCTCTGAGAAAAAGGAAAACAACAGGACAGCTGGAAAACGAGAGCGGAGCAAAGCAGCAAACTGATCTTCCTCGACATCAGCAGAAGTGTGCAGCGCTCCCTGAGCTGGGCTAAGTGTTTTCCTCCACCTGCGAGGCACCACTCTACCAGCGTGCAACCAGCCTCTGTGCATTCCTCATCAGTCACCAGCGCAGCCTCAGCCCTGCAGCTCAAGCACCAGCAGAGGATGGCTGCAGCCAAGACCGAGATGATCCTCCCAGCCCTGCAGATCTCAGAACCTTTGAGCTTCCCTCACTCCCCCATGGATAACTACCCCAAGCTGGAGGAGGTGATGATGATCAGCTCTGGGACCCCCTTCCTTACCGCCTCCGCACCTGAAGGTGCAGGTTTTGGCTCTGGAGAGCCAGGGGAGCAGTACGACCACCTTGCTGGAGGTAAGAACTTGAGATTTGCCTCATTTTAAGTATGCTGCATGTAATGTAATGTTTATTGAAGCATAGATCACATCTGCAAAACCACAGTAAACTGATGAGAAAGGTTGGGTTTTTTTTGTTTAGAAATGAATGCAATCAAAATTTTATTATGATTAAAATGTTATAGTTGTAATGAGATATTTTAAAAATAGAGCGTAACAGTAACTATAGTAAATTGTTTAGTAATGACTTAAGACAAGCTACAAGTACATTTTAATTTTAGAACATTATACATGTGAAATATACTCACAAATGCTACAAACATAAAATAGGAAAATTATTATTGACAAAAAAAATATTGACAGCTCTATGTCCCTGTCGACTCACGGAAGAGTCAAACACTGCTCAGTCACCACATGCTTCTAGACACTCCTACAGCTCAATTCAAATTGCATTCCTAAAACCAGCTGAACTGCAGTTTCAGTAATCAATTGCCTCAGGCTCTGTGATGGGCTTCAAGAATGTGAGTGTTTGTGTGTGTGTGTGCGTGTGTGTGCAAGAACGGAAGACGAAAGAAAGATCGACAGTGAGAGCAGGCAAAATGCAACTGTGAGAAGGCTTAGCTTGCACATGAGCTCCTGTTGATTTTTGTTAGAAGCAATTTTAGTGTTGGGGGGGTAAAAAGTTTATTTGGAGGCGCTTTTCTGAGCTGTCCACCACTCTAGCAGGATTCCCCTTTACATACATACTGACAGCTTGATTAATGTTTCCTTTTTCTCTCTGTTCCCCCACAGATACGTTACCTGATATCCCCTTTAACTGTGAAAAACCAGTGTCAGAGCAGACCTACCCCACCCAGAGGCTGCCCCCCATCTCATACACAGGCCGCTTCACCCTGGAGCCCGCCACCTCCTGCAGCAACAGTCTCTGGGCAGAGCCTATCCTGGGTCTGTTCACCGGTCTGATGAGCAACGTCCCTCCAAGCTCCAGCTCCTCCTCTGTTGCTTCACAGACCACCTCATCCTCCTCTTCAACAGCCCCATCCTCCTCCTCTTCCTCTGCTTCTACCTCTTCCTCATCTCAGAGCTCCAGCCTCAGTTCCTCCATCCACCATAGCGAGCCAAATCCCATCTACTCGGCCGCCCCAACCTACTCGAGCCCCAACTCTGACATCTTTCCAGATCAGGGCCAGGCTTTTCAAACTTCTACTGGAGCAGTGCAGTATCCTCCTCCTGCCTATCCCAATGGCAAGACCTGCAGCACAAGCTTTCCCGTGCCCATGATTCCTGACTACCTCTTTCCCCAGCAGCAGGGAGAGATCAGCCTGGTGCCCCCTGACCAAAAGCCCTTCCAGAGTCAGTCAAGTCAGCCTTCCTTGACTCCTCTGTCCACCATCAAGGCCTTTGCCACCCAGACTGGTTCCCAGGACCTTAAGAGTGTCTACCAGTCCCAGCTGATTAAGCCTAGCCGCATGCGCAAGTACCCCACCCGGCCAAGCAAGACACCTCCACACGAGAGGCCCTATGCTTGTCCTGTAGAAACCTGCGATCGGCGTTTCTCACGCTCAGATGAGCTGACACGTCACATCCGCATCCACACAGGCCAGAAACCCTTCCAGTGCCGCATCTGTATGCGCAACTTCAGCCGCAGTGACCACCTGACAACACATATCCGCACTCACACTGGTGAGAAGCCTTTTGCCTGTGAGATCTGCGGACGCAAATTTGCTCGCAGTGATGAGAGGAAGAGGCACACAAAGATCCACCTAAGGCAGAAGGACAAAAAGGCAGAGAAGACAGGAGCAGTGGTGGTAACTGCAGCACCGGTATCGGCAGCTTCACCCGCCTCCAGCTATCCATCTCCCATCACCTCCTACCCCTCTCCGGTGTCCTCCTACCCCTCACCCGTCACCTCCTGCTACTCCTCTCCCGTCCACACCTCTTACCCATCTCCTTCGGTTGCCACTACCTACCCATCAGTGTCCATGTCCAACACCTTTCAGTCCCAGGTGGCCTCGTCCTTCCCCTCATCAGTCGCTTCCAACATCTACAGCTCCCCCATCCCCACCCCACTATCAGACATGCAGACCACTCTCTCCCCAAGGACAATCGAGATCTGCTAAGAAAGAGCAAAGAGAAAAACTTTTTAAAGTCTCTCTGCACCTCTCCTTCCTTAAGGTTCTTTGACGGGAAAGAAATCAGCATCAAAAGACTTTGTTTTCCCCTCCAAAAGCACTTTTCTGTGTGCTCCCTGTGCAGTGTTAGGTGAATCTTGAGATTTACCTGAAAGAGTGAAAAAGACATGTGTCAAGGACTGGGCAAAGACTATAGAAGATAAAAAGGGATTTTTTTCTGTCTTTGTAAAACAAATGCAGCACTTCAAATGCATAAGGGACTCAACAAATGGGGAGTAGAAGCCAGCACTGATGGGTCTCTACGATTAGGTACAAAAAAACCAAGAGACAAAACCAATACGGAGAAGATTTCCAGCAGTTTGAAGTGCAACGGCACATTTGCCCTTGTAGGCACTCAAATATTACAAAAGACACTGAATGATATACATAAGCTACCATATATGTATATTGTACATGTGCCATGTTTTGTTTTTATCATTCTTTGGTACCATTGATGTGAAAAATTATTTGCATATTTGCATTGTATTATTTGAAGTGAGCAGGGCCATATTTTCTACATATTTTCTCTATTATGTAGTGATGATGCTGTGATACGTTTTGACATTGTTTGAAAAAAAGCACTTAAGTATTCAAGCATGAGTAAGAGTGATGTTAGTTTCTGTTGTAAATATCATCCACTGGTACTATCTCTTTCTCTCTTTCTCACATGTAACATATCGCTTGGATATATGGAAAAATAGAGAAAAGAAAAAAACATTTTTAAAAAACTAAACAAGACAAACGCTCCCGTTATTTGGTGCCTTTTGTGAAGCCTTGCTGATGTTGTGACACGGTTGTGCACGAGAGAGGATGCACTGCATCTCGCCTTAAGGGTTGAGGGAATATTTTTGTTACAGAATGTAAGTCGTACTCAGAGGGAGGAAAAGGGACGAGGTATGAGGGCACCGCTTCATTTCGTTAGAATGTAAGCAAAAAGGAGAAAAATTATAAAGTATATTTTTGTAAAACTTAAGTGTAAATATCCACATCTTCAAGAGCTGGAATGTTGAAGTTACCTACTGAGTAGGCATGGGATTCTTTTGTATGTTATATACATGCAGTTCATTATTTTGTGGTTATCTTTATTTTGTATTTGTGTTTGTTAAAACAAGTGACTGTTTCTGGCTTCTAAACACATTGAATGCGCTTAACTGCCAATGGGATATTTGGTGTACAAGATATCCTCCCAGAAATGAAATATAAATAAAAATATGAATATATATGTATATTTGTTTTCATACTTTGTTTGACTACTGTGTTTCAAATATTTCCATTGGTTCTTGTAACCATCTCATCGGGAAACAACCTCGTTAAAATTACATCCCACTTTTCATTTCATCATCACTTACTCTGATTGTTCACACGAGACGTTCATATTATATATTCTATCATCTTATATGTTCATTATATGCAATCTATTAGGACCACAACTTCACATCACAGACAGCCACTGTTTAATTTAAGAAGCATTTGTGAAGCATATAGTCTTAAAGAAACTGTTTCAGTTGTTGTTCTCCAGTTGGACCCTGTATTAATGATAACACGAACGCATGACTCCCATGCCTATAAACACTGCAGATGAGGAATTCTTATCTAGATCCAACAAGCTCTTGAAGATATTAAGCTTATCTGTTATTTCATTTCATTTAAGATTTTCTGATATGCACTGGATGTTTTATACATGGACTTCTAGCAATTTGATCTTCAGGCAAAATAGTAGAAATGAATTTTCTTCCTCTGTTTCGTGTTGGAAAATTCCTACTTTTTCTTTTTTTTTCCCTCCTTTTTTTTTTTTGGAAAGGACATTTTTAGCCGACTGTGCTTAGACATGCACAGGGTTATTTTCACAGGGTGCAGGTGAAATCCATCACATCATAATTACCTTCTTCTCCACAAATGTGGTTGGCGAGATGCTGTCACCTCCTAGTGAATGAGCAGTTACACACAATTGGGCAATATCCGTGTACGTTAGGCTGAATTGTTGCACGAGTGCAGCTGAACAGACTTGGCCCTGAAGGTTTAACCGTTGTTTCTTTTGGTTTTCAAGCAGAATATAATAACAGCTTTGTCGCACCATCATTATTCATCTGCCACTGTTCCTTAGGCAAGAAATTCTTGCTACATGTTTGAGTATGAAAATAAAACAGCTTGGTTTTTAGCCTATGTAGACAAGAACACTCCTAAGTTTTTCTCCCTCAGCTTTGGAGTCATTTTGCGTTGTGAAATGCACAAACCAAAATACTCACAAATGCAAACACAGCTAAAATAGAAAGGAGAAAAACAAGTAGAAGACAGTAATGGAGGGAAAGGGAAAATAATTAAGATAATTGGTCTCCTGATCCCAAATTGACTTTCTAAATTGGGTCTGATGTGTTGTGTGTGTTTGTGTGCACGTGTATGGAGGCATTTGTGTGCGATATAAACACTGCGCCTGCCTATAGACTCTGCCCAGTCGTTTCCTGCTGTGCATCTGTATGTTGCTGAAGTGATGTGCAAGTGTGTAATTGTGTGAAATGCAGTGTTAGCAGACACTGCTCCACTTTGTTTCTCCTTAGTGTCCCTGTGAAACACATCTATCTGGACACACTGGTTGTGTGTTGTGGCTGAATGCCTATAAACACTCCCAGATGATATAGTAAATGGCAGCAAAAAAAAAAAAAAAAAAAAATAGCAACAGCAGGTAACAATTGTGTATTTTCTCGGAAAATGCAACACAGGGAAAATCAATAAATAACTGAAATACACACAAATAAGATGAGACACAACTCTGAATCACACAAACATAAATCAGAGCTGTAGTTGATCTCTCTGCTGACTTAAATCATTTTGATGTTTAAATAATGATGTTCTTCACCGAGACACAAATCCAGCTTTTATGGGCAAATCTCAAGCTTCCTTATGTGGCTGGAAATTTCAAATCTGTCATTTCCTGTCATTGTTTATGGCATTATTTTGGTCCCTGGCTGCAAATCAATTCAGCAGTTTTTCGTATGAAAACTTTCTCATTCTTTTAGTAAATTCTCTTCATCGGTGTGCAAACTACTGTACTCCTCTCAGCTTATTCTCATGTTAAGTAAATATTGCAGCCAGTATTGGTTACACAGAGGTTAGCGGCCTGCGTCAGTCACAACCCATAACTGAAAGGTTAAAGACACAGCCAATATCCCTCAAAGTATGAAGGAATCATGTCACCTCTGTCCTCTGGCTCTGATTCTAGGCTCTCCCTCAAACATCAAAGCTCACTCACTGGGCCTGTTATATTTAGGGAGGTGGGAGTGGAGTTGTGGCTTCGCTCTGTTGTAACCCACTACGGAGCCACCTCACACCCCCAACAGGCTTCCACTTCAAGAGGCCTGCTTTTGTTCAAAAATGTATTTGTTCTCTTATTCTTTTTGGGAGCTGTGTAAAACAAAAAAGGACGAATGGCGAAAAAGAACCATTCTCTCTCCCTCAGCCCTACAACCCCATCCCACTACCATCCCTCTGCCGCTATCGCTCCCACTCTCTGTGGTAGTGCATATTTTGCTGGAGATGCTAATGATCTCCCCCCTCTGTATTCTGATGCAAGGTCTGTCTACACTTTTCCCTTTCATCCACATACAAATGTGCTCTTATTGCCTCTTCGCCCTCGGGCCTTTTAAGATGCCTTTTTGAAATATGCCGTTTGATAAGCACATCATTGGCCAAGTCCCCGCAGTGATTAGAACTTTCTTTAATGTGAGCAAGTTAGAGAGTGAACGAGGGGCTCCGGAGCCAGCAGCCATCCATTCTCCTCTGCCCTCACTCTTTGACATGTCCCAGTGTCAGGGGAGAACCTAGTGTCAGATAGGACGACCTCGAACTCAGCTTAGCACATGGAGACCGCTGGCCATCATCCATTCTCCTCCACTGGAGATTAGGCACAGGAGGCAAAGACACAGGAGAATCGCCTTCATAGAGACATGGTACTATACGCTAGAAGGCTTGATACCCGTACTTTATCACAGGAATGTGACAGGAGGCCTGCTCTCTAATGTCTTTTAAATATGCTCCATTGATCTCATGTTCAGAGCCTCGCTCTGCCTCGCTGGGATGGCTTTTTTATCTTGCCAATAGAGAACACTGGGACCGTCGTCAGGTGCTCTCTCCTGTGCTGTTCTGCCTCTTGCACTTGACACCTGTTGAGTCTTTTGGGATAAGTAGGATATATTTAAACTGCTTGATTTCCAGCTGCCTCACAGTTACATTTCAGGCGGATTGCAACATTTATACAGAAATTGTGTTCAGGAAATGTGCTCGACATCTCACAGGCTGAAACAACTTCAGGCACAAAGTACAACAAACCTGGACAAAGTGTGGTAGTCTGTCAGTTTTCAAGAAAAACAATAGATGTTCTGCTTTGCACATCAATACTTGCACAAACACAAGCACATAATAGATAATCAAGATGTCACAAAGATGTGTGAATCTTCTGTCTGTGCGTTAGCTGCATATCTGTTCAAAACACATGAGATGCAAGAACAGCACAACTCACAAGCATCTTTGAAATTATTTGTGGCACAAAAGAGATTTTTGACGCATCACTTCTACAATAATCTACAGGTGTCCTAGCAACTTTAGCTCTACTTAATAAGCTATGCTTGTTTGAAGTAGATGGCTTTGAACAGACAACAAAACAGTGCATGCTTAAGTACCTCCAAATATGACACCTCTTCAACTCGGCATCAAGTACACTAAAGCTTTACAAAAGGCACCTGGGTGGCTCTGAAATGCAAACAGGTCCTCATAAGTCTTTATGTGTCAAGGCTAGTAAGTGGGCTCGAGTTGTTTTCCTTTTTGTCTACGAGTCTGACTATCATATGCAATCCCTAAGTAGGGTCTCTGAAGCAGAGTAAATAAACGCGGTCATGCCTCTCAGAGACTTGTCTGTTTTTATCAGAGTGATAAATGTTCTGCAGCAAATGGATCAGTTTACATTAGAGGCTGTTTAAATCACAGTAAGTCAAACATAAAATGCTAAATAAATCTTTTAATGAGCATGATCACTACATACAAGGTTGGTAGTAGAGTAATAGTAGATTTTTAGTGCTGCACTGCCCTGATTTTGTCCCATTTGTTTCTCACCAACATGACTATTTCTATATCAGTACTAAGGGGGCATTTCAGAGTCACTTGTTTTGCTTAGTTCAGAATTTCACAGCAACCACCCAGTTGTCACAATTCAGATTAGAGGCGACAACTACAGTGCTGATAGTGCGTGTGTGTGTATGTGCGTAGGCTTTTCAGCAGAATATACGTTTAATCAATTTGCCCAGATATAATGTGGCTTTCATTTGGTGATCTTGCCGTACATTTTCATAATAAGTACCGCAGTAAAATGGATGGAAAACCAGGACACTCTGATAACGTCAGGGTCATCCTGTGTCTTATTATGATACTTCAAAAGCTTAGCGAGAGCAAGGCCGAATATGAAATCTGCGCCTCCCCCCCCTTTAGCTGCCCAGATGTGCCCTGCAGTGACTCCACCACCTGTCATTCAAAAGGCAGAGGCCAGGTGTACGACCCGACCAACTCAGCCACCTGTTCTGAGAAGAAACATCGCTTTTACACAGTACATCAGCCCTGACCATAACTTAATCTTATTCAGTTTATTCTGCAATGCTCTGACAAAAGTAATCCCTGAGCCATGTAATGTATTAGGTAATACCCAAGGAGTGAGTAGAAAATAAATAATATCCTCTGCCTCAAAATGAAGCTTTAGTGGGACAACTGGACAAAGAAAAAAAAAAAGGGAGGAAAGAAACATTATCACTGGTTCTGGGCCAAAGATAATAGAATCAGGGCTAAGCGCTGGAAAGAGACATCTTTTGTCTTGGTGTCTTTAGTTTTGACTTAAACTGACAATGGTATTGTGTGCTGTAGCTGCTGCGCTTTCATAATGCAGCATCAGGTATTACAAAAGCGGGACTTGTCATGCAAGTGCAGCTAAGCCTTATTTTAAGACAGACATAATCATAGGAAAATTACAAAATTCTTGTCTGGACAGAATGTAGAATTAGGTAAACAGGTGTGTGCGTGTGTGTCTGTCTGTGTATGTGTGTGTTATTAGCCTTTTATATAGAATGTGTGTATGTGTGCTATGCCACATGTGCCTATATGCTGCAGCCGTAAGGTGTTATCATTCTCAAGGGTGACAGTGTGATCGCAAGGGAGTGGGAGAAGTGAGAATTGGGGAGGTGGAGGGATACGGTGAATGTGTATCATCATCTGGCCAGGTTTCCTTTTCCACCCCCTCACTACAGCTGTCCTCCATGTCTGATGAAAGCCTTGTGCAGCTATATTTGTCCCATAGTGATGAGGTGGAACTAATGGCCACTTTCACACTAACTGATGTCATCAGTGTGCTGCCCCTGGGGAGCAGGAGGGTGGGAGAGGCTGGGATACCTGCTGAGAGCTTCTGTTATCCACCAACACATCCACACACGCACACACATAAATGGGCTTCATCAAATCGTGAAGTTGGTCATTTTATACATTCTGTTCTCAAGGGAGACTCTCCTGTTATCACCCTTCAAGCATCTGTTCGCCTGAAAACAGTGTTTATTATAATCTGATTTCCTGCTGATATACTGTATATAGGTAAATCTATGCAATCTGTCCTCTTTTTCAGCTTCTCTCTGTCTGTCTCTCCTTGTCTGCCTCCCTAACAGCCAGTTAACTGTAAGCAGTGTGTGCTGTGGCGAGCAGAGCACAGCCACATCTCTGTCACATCTACGCCGTTAGGTCCTCATTTAGGGCCTGTGACTGCATGCAGTGGCATGTCAGCATCTGTCAGCTCTGTCAAGTGTATATGTAGGCTTTTACGCTTCCTAATATGAAACAGTTGACAGGTTATTACCGCCAAAGTGAAGTCATGAGCCTTGACCACAGCTAACCCAACTTTAACCCAGGAAAATTTTGGCTCAGCTCTGACAAGGTGAGGAAAAACAAAGTTTTCTATAGAGTAGACTCCAATACCCAGCTGAAGAGAAGCTGTGCATTACAGTATCCTATCCAGTTTCCATTAGAATACATCTGTGATTGGATCATGAACTCGTGAACTGAAGTATGCTTTCAACGGTTCAATCGTTTGGTTATAAATACCACAGATGCCCTCTCAGTGAAAATTACCCCTTCAGCAGCCCTACAGTATCTCCACATGCCCTCCATCATATTCACCCTCTAATGTATGAGAAGGTACCTGTAATGGTGCTAGATTACAAAGAGTGTCCAAAGCTTATGTGTATGTGTGTGTATTTTTTACAGAACAGAAATATCCCCGCAGTTAAGCATAATTCAAGCTTGTAGGGCCACACATTTGACCTGTATACATGCACACATGTGCACTTTATTGTACTCTCTGTACACCTCAGGGTCTGAGTGTGTGCTTTTGCATGTGTGAGTGTGTGTACATTTAGCTCAGTACACTGCTGCTTAATAGAGTCCTCCATTGTGAGTAATGACCCCAGCTCTTTTCTGTTATTCTATCCAGACCAGCGGGCTAAAAGCTACTGTAAGGGTTGGGGATGAGGCTCTCTTGCTCTCTCTAAATCAGTAAAATGAGGAGAGACTACAGTTAAGTACCAACAAATACATCTCACACGTCTTCCTCTCCTGTTGTGAGTGCTTTTACATTCATTAATTTCCTTTCCTTAATTCCAGGTTCAATGTGTAGGATATGGTGAAGAATATTGCATGTATTAATTGCTTTTTTATTTATTTATTTATTTCCCAAGAGTGAACAGGTTCTTGGCTGTTTAAATCAAAAATAAAAGCTTGATTGCTGCTTTCTGTGAAGAGGATTCAGAACACCTTTTCCACAAATCCTCCTGCTCACTCTGAAGTTCATCACAGTTTCCTCTCTGCTCCTCTACAGCTACAACAGTGATCAACACTAGCTATATTTGGCTTTAGAAAGGAAGTCTATTAACATCACAGAGTTTAACAAAAACTCCAAGGATTTGAGTATGCAACAATTCTCAGCAAATGGGTGGGAGAACAAAATACGGGTGTCAGAGCATCATGTACTAGCCCGTGAAGGCAGCAGTATTAATAATTTTTCTTCTTGTAGGAAATTGATAACAGTATGTTTTTAATCAAAATTCACTCAAGAATTCATATGAGTACCGTTATTTTCACCATTCACAGTTTAGAGTACAGTCAAATGATAAATAATTTTAATCAGATTAATTTTAGGGTTACTGTGGGTTAATTTTGATTAATCATGATTAAATACCATCCATTTTTTAAATTTATATTAACTGTATATTATTTTTTATGAGCAAACAGACTCAAGAAAGAAGGGAATATAAATGCGCTAACATGTTTATTAAACACCTTCAACCGTTTCAACAAAACAACTTGAAACAACTGTTCTGTGTGGGATGTTTTTGTCCTCATATTTCCATCCAGAGGGCCAATGTGTTGTTTAGCATCTTCCATCTCTTCCATCTCTGCTGCCTGTCACTACCGAATCAACTGCCTGTTTTCACATGTGCGACGGTAACTCTACTTCAGGGGTGGGCAACTCCAGTCCTTGAGGGCTGGTATCCTGTATGTTTTAGATATTTCCCTCTTCCAGCACACCTGCTTCAATTAATGATCAGCTCATCATCCAGCTCTGCAGAAGCCTGATAACGATGTAATGACTTCCAGGTGTGCAGGAAAAGGGACAGATCTAAAACATGCAGGATACTAACCCTTGAGGAGCGGCGTTGCCTACCCATACTCCACTTGGACAAATGTACTCATGTGTTATGTTCAAACTCATTCTACACAGCAGATAGGTTAAAAAAATATAATCAGATTAATCATGATAATGAATTAATCTGTGTTAACGCATTAAATTTCACAGCCCTAGTTTAGAGGCACACCTTTTTCATCATTATTAGCTAGCGAATGCTCTCATATACTAGTCTCAAATACTCTAAAGGCTCCAAAACATGTAGTGGGAAAATATGACCCTGAATATATTACATCTGCAGAAATTTTAAAGAGATGAGCAGAAGATTTACTTTGCACATTTTGTCTTATAGCTGAAAGTTGTCTAGCATATTTAAAAAGCAGTTAATTTTTCCACCTGTTTGCCATGATTTATTTTTTTTTTTTTTTTTTTTGCTTCATTTGTTTGGGATGGTGTGATTTTTTAATAAGCAGAAGCTTCCACTTATTTAAAAAAAAATAAAATAAAATCCTTCTATTCTGACACATAATATATTTGTTTCCCATTATCTTTGTGTACATGTGATACAATACTATATATTGTACCTCTGCAGACCCACACACACCCACACCATGACAGTGATGCTACACTGTACTGTTGCATCACTGTTGTACATAGTGCTGCTGTAATCACAATGCACGTGTGTGTGTTTATGTATTTCAGATTGTTTGTGTGTTTTACCCTGTTGCCTGTCTGCTGTCCATCCTCTCTTTCTTCAAACCTCCTTCCTCAGTCTGCTGTTGTTCCTTAGTGGATGTGTGTGTAAGTTAAATGATTTAACCTGTCACTTACAGATTTATTTCCGATTGCAGCGGTCACTATTTATCCAGAAACATCTATCTGTCTGTCTGTCTGTCTGTCTCTCTGTCTTGTCTGACTGCCTGTCACTGTGGAAGTGGTTAAAGTTTATTGTCCACATAAATGCACAGATGGACAATCAATAAGCATTGAAGTATGAGCTCACAACAATGTTTTAGCCACTGCTAGAAAAGTGTCTGGGTTTTAGTTTTTGGCACCTATTTTCACAGCTTCAAAAAAGGCAACGTGTACAGAATAGGTCACCATGCAGAAAAACAGGGAAGAGCTAAAACACAACACGCTGATGTGTTTCTGGACTTTGTTGCAAATTAAATGGAAACAAGATGCACTTTGAATGTCAGAGCTCAAAGTATGAAATAGAGGCAAGCACTTAAAAGGGAAAAAAAAATCTATTACCACCATGTTTTTTTTGCATCAAACACAAAGAAAATTAGACTGCATTTACCATCAACTAATGACTCAGAAAAAAATGTGTGTTGCAGCTACTCACAAAAAGCTGAGACATGTAACCCATGATAATTTAAAGGGGAAAAAATCCAACTAAGTTATTATTATATGCTAACTAAATTATTATACATACATGTAAAAATCAGACATATCTGTATGCTTACCAGGATTTTATATATTGGAGTCTATGTTGTGCTACATGCTGTTTTTGATTGTAGTTGACTCATTTCTAAGTGAAGTAGCTAGGGTTACACACTGCTTGTGCATAGGAGTGAAAAATAAAAAGGGCATTTAAAGGGTTTATATGTAAAATTAGTCTTCCAGACTCTCAACAATAGGAAGAATTTGCACCAGAATGCACCTGGAGCTACAAAAGTTACCAGCAAATCAATGCTATGGACTGTATCCACATTGAATAAAGTATTAAGCTCATTGTTTAATGCTACATACATCTGAACTATGGGATTGTCAAGTTGTTTTTCCCCTCAAATAAATAAAATTAGTGTCTCATAATCTTCATATTGGCCATCTTATAGCCATCTTACATGTTAGCTTAACTCTGTTTTTAGAAAGAAATCAGCCACAGTGAAAACACAAATCATGTCTTCTGCATGGATTGTCTCAATAGCTGCACTAACGATCTGAATGTAATCATCCAAATAAGGTTAAAAAAAATCACTCACAGTTTAGTCTGAATCATCAATCCACAAATGGACAATTTAATAAAGACTACGTCACATAATATGTTTGTACCTTCATAAGATTCATAATTACACTTGTCATTTCATTATCAGGGGTGGTAGAAGTACTGAAGTTTAGTACTTAAGTAAAAGTACCAATACCCTGCAAAATATTTACTCAAGTAAAAGTAGAAGTACTACATCAAGAATTTTACTAAAGTAAAAGTTTAAGTACTTAATTTAAAATGTACTTTAAAGTATAAAAGTACAAGTACTCATGTAATGTCAGTCTGTGAACTGTGTCATTATGATAAAGAATGTAGACATACTTATTTATGCCTCTGCCAAAGTCACTGCTCAGTGTCACAAGCACTATTATGTGGATTGAAAAGATTGGTGCCAATATTGTGTGATTTTTCATGAAAGATTTAGACGAAAAGTTAAAAAAAAAAAAAGATTTAGATGAAAACATGTCAATATAATGTAACAAGTAACAGCATCAATTTCCAAAATGTAGGGAGTAGTAAGTACAGATAATGGCCACAAAATGTAGAGAAGTAAAAGTAAAAGTATGCATTATTAATTTTACTTAAGTACAAATACAAAAAGCCCTACTTAAATACAGTAACGAAGTAAAAATACTTTGTTACATTCCACCAGTATTCATTATCAAACGCCATTCTTTTCATTTAGACCTGTGTTCAGCGGTGAAAACAAGTGCTTCTAGCTTTTGTTGGCTCTAGATGTTGATTCCTTACGGTTCTCATTCCATCTTCTGACAATTTTGATCACCATGGCATTTGTCTTGTCACCAGTGGAGACTAGCAGAGTGACTCACTACTCATCTAACGGTCTGAGAAATCTGTTGGTATGAATATATTGAACGCTGAATCTAATGAATGTAATGAATGTTGAAAAAGCACATATAGCTCCTTTAAAGAAGCAAGCATACATACTGTATATAATTAGGAGACAGAGGAACCATGATGTCATGCATTGGCTTCTGAGTTGCTATTTTAGCCAGTAGTCTGTGATATGGCTGTGTCTGTTCACTTTTTGGAGGCAGAAGTAACCATTTTTGGAAAAAAATGGTTACTATGGGAGAGATGAGGTGAGCTAAAGCTAACTTATGCTAGCTTACTGTCTCAGGTAAACATCATTTAAAAGTTGTGTTTGGGAAAAGTTATAACACCTTTGTGTCAGGAAAAAAATGTGTTATTAAATAAACTAAAACTCCTACTTAGCAGGTTAGTGAGTGAGATCATCCTCTCGATTAGAATCTCGCACGTATCACAACCTCAAAACATTTATCTACACTGAAATCTTATTAGTGGAGAGATTGACCACTACATTGCTTAGCTATTACAGATTCCAAATAAAACACATGTGATCAGGAATTGGGGCTTCAAGTGTAAGCGTATAAGGGCATGGGGATTTTTGGAGGCAACTCTACAACAGCTTTAAAGGTCAACTTCTATCATTATTTCATTCCTACTGCTGTGTCTCCACTATGGTTGAATGCATTGTGCATCATTTCTGTGAAAAATGATGTCCTATTTCTCTTGCTTG
>JAPSES010000002.1:15746453-15766070 GCA_029822895.1 Maxillicosta whitleyi
AAACCCATGTGGGTCGAATTTCACGTCTTGGAGTGCTGCGTACATATACTGCTTGTTGTGACCCACCACATTGTAAAAGAGCTACTCAAAGTGGTTTTTAGCGGAAGGAGCTCTAAATAGGAGGAAAATGTGTTCTGGCACAAAAGTAATACTGGGTCTTTATGGGTTAAGTTTTAGATGCTCACAATGAATACCTGATGTGATACTTGAATGTGTTTTCCACATCGTGACAGGAGGGGAAGTGGTCCCAGCAGTACCCACAGTCGAAGTTTGGTGTTCTTAAATTTGAAAGCATTTTGTAATCTCCAAAATAAATAACTAAATAATAATGATAATAATGATGATGATGATAATAATAATAACAAGAATAATAACTACAACAACAATAATAATGATAATAATAATAATTATTATTATTATTGTCTGCCATAAATTAAAATTTTTCTTTTATTGCTGAACTTACCCTCATCGTGTGTGGTACAGAGCGGTGCAGTTGCAGAAGGTCCTAGTCCTGCACTTGTTTCAGCCTGTATGAGGAAAACATACTTGGTGGAGGGCTTCAGGTTGGTCAGGGTGAGGGTCTCCACTTCCCGTGTGGCTGTGATGCTCTGGTGTTGCCACTTCTTGAAGCGTCTGTCCACTGGGTCGTATTCTCTGTAGCTGAGGCTGTAACTCCTCAGAACCCCGTTTCTTAGATCTGCCCTCGGAGGCTGGTCAACAGGAAGGACACTTACTCTGACTCACAGTTATCTGACCCTTCACTTAAAACATTTACAACACAGAGATGAAATTCTTTTGTGCTATGTTGTTTTATTCTGTTCTTTACCTTCCATGTGACTCTGATACTGTGAGAAGTGAGGGCCTGTAGCTGCATATTGAGGGGAGCTCCTTCTGGGGCTGCAGAGGAAACACATTATGGAAGGCCATACATTACAGAACCTCATTAACCCAGTGTTTAAGCTCAAATTAAAAACAGTAACATATGTACCTGCTTCCTTTGTTGTGACTGTGAGAACATTGCTGGACTCGCTCATACCCACACTGTTGATAGAGAACATACGTAGGTTGTAGGTCTTGGCTGGACGCAAATCCACCAAAGTCACCTGAGTCAGTTCAGGATCATGCAGTTCAGTTCTTGCAGCGGTATCCCAGGATGCTGTGCAGGACAAACGCCAGGATCAATACATTAAGATCAGTGAATCTAACATTTCAAAGTCTGCTGCCTTTTGACATGAACATGTTTTAGAGATGTTTTTTAATTGCTTGTTTGTCTTACCCTGTTTGCTCTTGAGATCCACCCTGTAGGTTGTGATCGGGCTGCCGCCATCAAACACATGGGCCCAGCGAACAGTTACCGTTCTCTCCTTTACTTCCCTTATCTCCACCTTTAGTGGTTTAGGCAGCCCTGAAACAGTAACAGCACAGAGAACAACCTGTCGTTCGGGTCACATGGTGGTGCAGTGGTTAGCACTGTCACCTCACAGCAAGAGGGTCCAGTTTGATTCCAACACCAGGAACCCTTCTGTGTGGAGCCTGCATGTTCTCCCTGCATTTATGTGGGTTCTCCAGCTTCCTCCCACCATCCAAAACCATGTTGGCTTGAATGTGTAAATGACTGGTTGTTTGTTTGTTACTGAGAGCCAGTTTGCAACTAACTTACCTGATAAAATAGAAAACAATTTATCCTTTTTCATATGATCATGTTCAGAGGTCATCAATAGATCAATAGTTGTATAATGTAAAGATAGCATTGGAATGGCTTTTAAATTAATTTCAAATAAAGAACAGGCCTTTTAATCATCATGGAGTCCTGGAACTGAAGTCCTGTCACAAATGCATGAGATGTTTCCTCACCTGGTACAACTGCCAGAGTGACTTCATGTTTGTGATCATTGAACCAGCCTGGTATGTCCACCCGGCAGCCGTACGACCCTGAATCCCCCTCCTCAACCTGCCTGATGGTCAGGGACACATCTCCCTCACGGAGGTTACCCATGAGCTGGTAACGCTCTGATGATGTGCTGGTGACCGACGTCCCATCTGTCTTGATAATTTCACCTGCACAGCCTCTGTTTGGGATGGAACCCCGGCCCCAGCACATGGACAGCACTCCATAATACTGAGCATCGTATTTGCACGTTAACGTCACATCTGCTCCCACTGTGGCCTCGAGGCTCTCTACAGACGTACAACCTGGAAAGGCCACCAGTTGTGTTAGCAATGACAAATACTAAATAACATGTTTTATTTAGCATTTCTTGATGAAAATACAATCCATCCCAACCGGTGTCTTACCAAGGAGAAACCAAACAAAAATCAGATTCCTGCTGCATGAAGCCATCTAACAGCGTTTGTCTTCAGATGTGAGATTTGGTTCAGCACCTAAATGACACTAAGCAAACCTACAAAGTGGTTTTATCTTTGAAACGCTTCCAAATCACATGATGCTGTCCTTGATATGCTCACACAAACAACTTCTGCAGGCTGAGGAGGAGTGTAGAGAAGTGTTGTTTCCTTTTCTGTGGTTTTGGTTCCTTATGCTAAAAGTAACAAAACGAGGCAGAATCAAGGTTATCAACAAACTTCTATTTCTTTTTTTTTTTTTCCCAGACATAATAAATATTGAAAAAAAGTTGTTAGTTCACACAATACTAAGGAAGAATAATGATCTTAACAGTAAATATTCAAATGTAGAGTAGAAATACACACACGCAGTGGAATATAACTCACCACCAAATGAAAATGTAATATAACTTTAGGAACACAGACACTGAGACAAATATCATGTACTGTCAGTGTGAACTCAAGCTTATCACGTACCTCATTCTGATTCTGATAAAACAGAATGAAATAGAAAGTGGGATTTACTGAGGGCCATTGGCATTTCTTAGACTGCTGAGTAAACTTCTAGGTCTGCTGGAGGTTAAGAAACTCTGATTAAACTTCCTCTTCAATCTCTCTCACTGTCATGTGCCTTGTTCAACTATGCAACACCAAAAAAAGTCACAATACAACCACCAACAAAGCAAATTTTCAACAGAAAACAACCAAACCAACAACAAAAACGAAATTTATCCAATTATACAAAAGAAATGTTAAATACAATTTTAGTCTTATTTGGATAAAAAGAAGTGGGAAGGAGACTATACTTTGTACACACAAATTAAACTGATGTATTTATATATTTACTGTGTATGAATGGTCGCATATACTGAATTTAACTCAATTCTACTCAAATTATGTGCAAATTATGTGCCTCTACGCCACAATTCTGGACGCTGTTGAGCCTATACCTGACCAACTGAGTCAACCATGGAGCCACAAAAAGACACACACAAAGTGACACAAAAAGAAACGATAGGCCTACTAAAAATTAGAGATTATAAGTGTCTGTGGTTCTCCTTAAGGTGAGACACTACAGGTGAATAGGGTAACATTTTAAATTAATAGATACCACCATGAAACTTCTTCAGTTGATTACTTACACGTGTATGAAAAAAAAAGCCAAATTATGCAGATTTGCATATATTTCTGGTAGATATATCTGAACGTATGATAAAACCAGGTGCAAAATTATTTTTTTCATTTTGTTCACAAACAAGATGAAAAAAAAATTAAAAGATTTCTGCTTTCATTACCTATGAAATTAAAATATACTGCCCATAGCCTTACAAAAGTTAATTTTCATTCTTTTTTTTTTTTTTTAATTAAAATGTCACATAAATCAGGCCAGGAATTATTTGATTACAAATCCCTCTGTAAATATCTTCAGAATACTAAGTGTATAACTGGAAAGTTTAGTGTACAAATGTGTTACATAGGCTGAGATGTTTCTACTGGAAGAAGGCTAAATAAATAAATAAATAAATAGGAATATGAAACAATGCTCCAAAACAGAATAGATTCTCAAGCCCTTAATAATAATGATATAGAATATTTCAAGCTCATGAAAACTGATTATTCAATGACATGGCAGACAATATACGAAAATATGAAATAAAATAAAGTGAGTAGGTTTGCAAGCTGACAAAGAAGACCATCCAACATGAGCATAAAGTAAACAATGATTAAAATTTGTGATGAAGCTCCAGAGCTCCATGATACACAGGGTCCAGTGGGAGGAGGCATGCATGTACGAGACGTAACCGTAGTCCAACACAGACAGAGATGTAGCTCAAACCAGTTGTGATTCAAAAGAGAGATGTCATTTTACTTGAAAGAAAAAAACAAAGTTTTAATTTGATTTTTTTAACAAGCTGAATGAGCAGAAAAAGGAAGGGAGCTGTCAGTTAAAATGCCTAAATATTTGTAGGTCAGGATAAGTTCGATCTGAGTTCCCAGAGTAGTGATAAGTGAAGGCAGGTTTGACAGTTTGGATCTTGGATTTGAAAACATTGTGACTTTTATTTATCTGTATTTAAATGCAGTGTTAAATTATGTTTAATTATGTGTTGCAGCTGAAAAATATGAATAAATGCAGTAATCATGCATTGGAAAGATCTAAACTGCAGGACTCTCTTTGAATGGCCAGCTGTTTACACGCAGGAAAATTCCAAAATTACCATGAATCCAAAAGTGAAACAAAAAAACATGTAGACTTAACACAATTTAGCAGATTTTGTCACATCTGTGTGAAATGCAAAACTGCTAGAAACATTTTCTCTTCCTTTTATTGAATGTTATTTTCATTTTCCCCCTGATACATTTTCATTTGTACTCAGAATAAATAATTAATTTTCTAAAAAGAAGTTTATCCCTCAAAGACCTAAACAGGCACCAGTGACTACAAGCATAAAATGCTTGATAATTTTAGAATTGCTAATCCTCTCAATATATTAATATAATTCAGGTAAAATTACATTTTTCTGCTTCTTGGGAGTATCAGATTTGTCTCCTTTGGATGTTCAGAGGCTCCATAATGTACATAGAAATAGTCTAATTTTCTGCAGCATTAATTCATCAATAAAACCACTGTAGTTTGACAAATGACAGTGGAGTTAGACACCTGCTTTTATATTCATCGAATAGCATATTTACTGAAAAAGTCTCTTTTTCTCTAGTTTTTCTCTGTTCTGATAAAATAACCTTCACTCTGCGCATTTATGAAGATATATATTATCTGCAATTTAATTGAAGTACATTATTTTCAAGGGCAAAATGAAAAAATGATATAATAATAAAATGTGATGAATCGCTGAAAAGATCAAACTGTAAAGAAAAAATCATTTGAAAATCACCAAAAAGTTCTATGCTTTAAGAGTTAATTTGAACTTTTTCATTATATATTTAAACGTATTTGAAGTAAAGTGGATGATGCAGTTTTTCAGTGTTTCTTTTAATTATTTATCAGAAGTCACAGCAGTCAAGGTGAAATCTTCTTCAAGGTTTAATTTCATGATGACCAGTAGGTGGCACTGTTTCCATAATGATATAACAAGTATTTCCAGAGATGTGACATTAATTTGAATCTTTATGAAATTTCTGCATCTACTCAATGTATATTTGACACAGGCCAGTTACCAGGAAACCTGCCTATAAAAACTAATAGTAAAACTGTAGTTATTTGATGCTGACTATCACTGAAACTTATGAACAGCATCATAATGTTCACATACTCAGATACTATGTGGACAAAAGTACTGGGACACATTGATTTCAGGAGTTTCTTTTCTAACGTGGGTCCAGGCTACAAAATAATAATAATGAAAAATGTCATAATATAGATTTAGATTATGATAGATATCATTACACTGGTTATTTTTGTTTAAATTGTTATCTTTGCTTCAAAAATGCCTCAGATGTGATTTTTACTTAATTTCTCTCTGTTGATTTTTATCCATGACTATAATTTTAAATGTTCTACCTCTAAATATAAAAATATTTTCTGCACTCTAGCAGCAAATAATCATTTTCTACAACAACTAATCATCTACTTTCTTCACATCTCACTTAGAAAGATAAACCTTCCATTAAACTTTAAGGAAATATTGATGTTTATATCCCAAAATCCCTTATGAGCTGTAGCCATGTGTCCAAACACTATTATCCATATATTTTATAAGTGTTTTGTAGCCCAGACCCTTGTTAGAAAGAAACGTGTGATCACCTTCAATGTGTCCAAATACTTTTGTCCATATAGTTTTTTCTTTTTGTGCAGAAACTCTTTGCCTCTCATACTGATTTTGGAAGAATCTATAAACCCTGAAAAAAACCTTCAACATTTAGTCATTAAGGCTAATTATTAAAAAAAAAAAAAAAAAAAAAAAAAAAAAAAAACACATCTAGAAAAAAGACATCTTTAAAAAAAGAAGGTGGAGAGGATCTTAGTTGTTAATAAACAAAATCTGTCTCACTTGTATTCCAATAAATCCATTTCATTTATGTGTCAAGGCCTCTGGTGTTTGCTGTTGTCCTAAAATGTCCAAATATGCAACTGTTCCACTTAGACCCTGATGAAAGTTGAATTTGAGTTTACTCTGGGCTGAGCACTTTTCATTTCGACTGCTGAGTAAACATATGAGTCTGCCAGTGTGTAGCAACCCATCATCAAACTTCCTCTTCCATCACTTCCACAAAGTCTTTCACACAATTCTTTAAAGTGAAATAACAATAGTTTATTAAAGGGGTTTACATTGGATTTATAATGAGCTATGTGCTACTTTTATACACTCATTTCTGGTATATTTTTTCCATTTTATTCATAAGCATAAATCTAAAACGTGTCAAATCAAAGAAGCAAAAACATGTAACATCATTCATTCCAATGATTTGACAATACACTGGGCTTTGTTCACATTCATTCAAACACTGATCCATTAAAAATGATGAATCCAAAACAATCAAAAATTATACAATAGGAACAAACGTTAAAAAGAAGGTCAAAAAACATAAAACACTGAGTGAACTGATCCTTGAAATCATTTTCATGGTCATTTCATGAGTATTCTCCTAAAATATATTTATTTTTAGAAAATGTATTAAATCCTGTAGATGGCATTGTGTTCTCGAGTATAAACCTTCCAAAGCTGTTTTATCAGAATCACATATATATGATGGAAAAACAGTCCTATTCTATAAATAGAATTCAACTGTGCATATTCACTTTTCTTTTTGCCTTCAGTTATTTATATAAGTAGTGGGACCATTTAAGTTGCTTTAGCGAAATAGGTCATTTCTTGTTTTTTTTTATATGTAGGTTTTACCGCGAAGCGAACACGATAGTCATTCGGTTGCAGAAATAATCATTTCTTCTCAGTGACGTACTGGGATGGTTTCATAGATGTTCTCAGGAGATGAAGTTTTGGGCTGTTGATGTGTCCTCCTAAACAGTAAAGTCCTCGCTGATATGAAAAAAAAAATGCAAAAATTGAATTAGATTTTTAGTCTAAATAAGAAAAAAAAAAAAAACATTGAATGGTGGCTCACTTTAAATGTGGAAAATTAATGTAAATATCATATGAGTCACAGCCTGTAATCCATGCCACACTTACGGAAAATAAAGAGAAGGATTATGATTATGGTGAAGAACAAAATAGCTGCCATCCTGGTGATATTCCCCGTTCCCAGAAAGGCTTTGAAATGAAAATATTCCTGGGAATAAAAAAAATAAAAAAATAAAAATGTATGAATAGTGGCTCAATTATGAATGACAGATTGGTTTAAATACTTTATATAAATGTACAGTATTCAATTCTTTATTTGTTACAGACACAAATGCATGGTCCATATCACAATAACGAGATAAGTAAAAAAAAAAAAAGAGTAAAAAGAAATAAAACACAAGAAAATATATTCACATGTCAACTGTAACAGTATTTTTTTTTTATTTTTTTTTTTACACTTTTTGATCCCATTCAGTCTCACTGCACTCCAACATGACTGCACCAGTAAAGCTTTTATGTCTTTGATTTTTCCCATTTGTGCCAAAAAAATTCCCAGACATGTTTAACATGCGTCATAACTGTGAATGTGCAGTGCTTTTATCTCTTCCTTAACTTGATGACAACTTTCAAAAGAATGCATGTTTCTTTTATTTTCCTTCTGCTATGCACATGGTTCAGTATAAGCTAATTTTACCCCATACTATGATTTCAACTAATATATTAATATATATTATTATTAATATACGAATACATATTATTTCAAACTTTGCTTCACAAAGATTTTTTTCCATGTCGTTTTGTATAAAAACATACCTGAACGGTGTGACTTTGCATCATGTCACCTGCCTCTGGACTAATCAATGAGAACGGTGTCAACATATCTGTAAAAAGTTAAAAGCATTATTTTATTATAATGTGTAAAACGATGCAACACACTTACGGCTGGATTAACAGACATTCAGGCGGCAGTAAATATGCCTTTAATGTCACCGGAACTGCAACATAAAAATACACTGAGATCACCACATAATGTCCCATCAACAGTTTCCTAAAGACCTCTGAGCCCCCCCAGTCTGCCCACGTGGAATCCACTGAACTCCTGACGGATGCATGACTAATAACATAGAGTGACTAATAAACTCAGTCTAGTTAATGTTTATGAGAAAACCCTCCTTACACCCGTTTTAGCTTCTTTAGACTATAAATATCTGTTAAACTTCTGTCTGCCTAAAGTTGTTTTCTCTCTGCACCAAAAAAGATTTATTACATATACACTGAAATAAAATAATACCCATAAAGTTGGAATAATTTTGTTTTCAGACACATTCCTCTTTTTATTTCTATTTATACACGTCAGTAATCGCCTTTGACCACTCAGTGATCACATAGAGTCAATCAAATTACAATCATTTCATGTGAAGAGGTAAAAAAAATATTATTCCACCTTTGTATCCAACATTGTTTATGTAATATACAGGACTGAACTTAACCCATAAAGACCTACTGAGGCACTAGCAACTAAAACTATCTACCGATGTAAAATGTTTAATCGTTTTGAACCATTAAACTTATCAAATAACTGTTGCAAAATGCAGTTTGTCATCTTTTCGTGATTATCAGATATGACCCATTTGGATGTTCAGAGGCTTCATAATGAATGTAGAAACACTGTCATCTTCTACAGCATCGATTCACTGGTAAAACCCATTGATTTGGATCAGAACCAGTGGATGGACACGCAGAGTTTATGTTCAGTAATGATAGATTTAGCTGAGAAAGTCCCTTTTTGTTCTGTTTTCTCTGCTTCTGATACAGCAAACCCTCAACTTTTCCCTGATCTTTCATGAACATGTGCAAGATTAATGAATTCATAATTAATAATTAATAAGAAGACACTGGATTTTCCACAGAATAGAGAGGATAATATTAGTGGTAGGAAATCACTTAAGAGGAACTGCCACAAAAGTAACACCAGGTCTTTACGGGTTAATTACTGGCTCTATACAGCGTACTTTTCTCTATTTTGTCCAATATGAACTTCTAACATCTTACAATTAGCTCACAGCTCAATTTAATTGCAGTTAATCACCCCCTCCAAACAAAATGACAATGCTTGCCTTGTGCTTCAGTATGAAGGATGTCGTCCACAGTAACAGGCTGCTCCACAGGTTCTGGCAAAAACAAATCACCTTCAGGCTGGATAAATAATAACCACACAGTTCATGCTCATTTTTAATGATTTCATGCTCACTACCTTCCTCCATGTCCAGGTGTATGTTGACCTTATAGTCATTGAACCAGCCTGGGATCTCGACCCTGCAGCCGTACACACCAGCATCGCTCTGCTCAGCATGAAGAATGGTCAGCGACACATCCCCGTCTGCCACACGGCCCAGCAGCTGGTACCTGGAGGACTGCCTCAGCTTCACCTCCCCGTCCTGGGATGACAGGATGGTGTTGGAGCATTTGAACCTGGGCACTTTCCCATGTCCCCAACAAAACCTCAGGACCCCATGGGTTTGGCTGTCGTAGCTACAGGGCAAAGTAACATTATGCCCAACATAGCCAGTGACCTCAAGGGTTTTGGAGTTCACTGTGGATGACAACAGGAGTTTGGATCAAACTGTATGATATGAAACAGATTAAAATGTATCATTTTAACATGGGCTTGTAAAGACCCCCCCCCCCCAATCCCCCTACCAACACAGTCACACACCACTCCACCCACGAGCTCACTACACATACAAGGAAACAAAAAAGCAGAGAAAATCGACTTACCTTGGGTCAGGATGGAGAGGAAAAAATAACAAAGACCACGCATGTGTGTAGGCTATTGTATAACAAAGTCCTGAAGTGAGGATTAGATGAATTTCTCCCCCACACATAGTCGGGGAAGATGGCAACATGCTCTGAGGTTTCAGCTTCCCTTTTTTAAAATCAGGAAGGAAATCAATAAAGTCTCAAAAAGTCTGTAAAGAACTCAGAAATATGATCTGCACAAACTACTGCTATTGAACACATCACAGACGATCTCAGGCATGATTAGACCTGAACTGTGAAGTGTGAGGCTGAATATAGAAAGATCAATGCAACTACTATGATAAGGCAATAAAGAAGATAAATACAACATGCAATGGAGCATTAACATGAACATGGGAACTAAACACGCACATGACCACAGTCTGTTAACAGGAAACTTCAGTATGTGTCACATATGTTGGTCATTTTCAAGAAGTCTTGTGTTTTTGGGTAAAGCTGTTGTGTTTTGTTGTGTCTGTGTCAGAGTGGGCTTCTGCAGACATTCAAGCGGCAGCCTCATTTTAACACAGGGATCATTACAGTTTCATCTTATCTTTTGCAGTAACAGTGGAAGCACACAGAAGATTACTGCTGTAATTTGGCTGTGATTAGTTGTTTTGAGGAAATTTCTCTGTGCAGGCCCTCCAGGAGATTTTTTTTTTTTTTTTTTTTTATTGTACGCAGTCCCCAGCCTGTCGTCTAAGCTCATTTTCTGTAAGATTTATTTCAGTTGCTCAAATGCAGCCCGTTTATCTCCTATCAACAGCTGTGAGGGTTTTTCCTTTTAGCCTCAATACAAAATTATTAAACTTTAAGAATCCAGACCTTGTTCCTCACTCTGCAATTTTCCCCAATTATCCAGAATAAATACCAAATACTTTGTCCCTAAAGGTTACTGTTTTATGAGTGAAAACACACTTTACAAAATTCAATTAGTTTTAAGCAACTATTCTCCTCAAAGTGCCTAATAAACTCTGCACTGCGCTTAATTTTTACAAGGCAACATCCTGATTAAAATTCATGTGGGCTTCTTTATCCCATGGAAAATATCTGTTCACATCATAGTAGTTTATGTGTAAATATTCAGTTAATAGTGAAAACAAAGGTGAACTTAATGCCCAACATCATGCCCTTCATGTCTAATGCACTGTCATATTTTGCTTTAACAGCACTGTTTATGGTCATATATAAAGTTACAACATACAAAAACCAAACTCCTGTTGAGTCCAGTTTTATTCATAACATAAAGATGTAAAAGGTAAAGACTGTATGAATATATCTCAGGATGACACCGTAGTTAAAGTGGCTGCACATTTTCATTTGCATGTTCTTACAGCACATTAAATATTTATGTCAGAGAGCGATTGTTATTCGACTGCAAGTAACAGAAAGGAAGTGTCAATGTGTACCATGACAGCAGCCTGAGAGAAATATTTGGACTTGGTCTATCTTTATCCGCCCTCTGCTCACCTCTTTCCAACCTCGACTCGTCAACACCATCAGCCACCTCTGATCTGCTTTATAAGCGCTCGATAAATCGGTGTCCTCCCACAATGTGTTGTCATTTATCTCCACTGTGACTCAGTTTTCCAATTTACCCAACATAATGAACGTAAGAAAGCATTAAAAACAAAGGCAGTTAGAGAAGAAAGTGGAGAAAGGCAGAGAAGTCATTCATGTGGGCATTTATTTTAACGTAGGATTTTTATGTTTTTTTTGGGTTTATTTGTCATGCCATGAATATTTAAATGATATATTAAAACATTTCTTTCTGTGAATATCCTCTTCAAAGTAATGGTTTTTCAGTTTCAGAAAAGAAAATTGTTTTTGCCACACAGATGAATAAATAAACACAAGTGTCAGAAAACAGTAACTAATAAAACCTCCCCCTCGTTGCTCTTGTAGATGTCAGGTTTTGTTTACTTTGATTTCCTGTTTGGGCTGAAAATGGAGCCATTGTCAATCTGTTGTACAGATAAAAGTTTAAAAACAGCATTTAGAGCTTAAATTGGTCTGGTCCTGAGCCAAAGTGCCAGCAGTGACAAATGTTTGGGTGACTTTTGCTGATGTCTGATAAAACCAGGAGCAAACAGAAAAGGAGAAGTGAGACTAGAGGTCGGAGTCTGTGTCATTTTTAGCTCTTGTGAAGGAGGATGGTGGTTGCTTTATGGTCAAGACCATTTCTGGACAAACTCAGTGCCTTATCTGAATTTGTCTCCATAAATTGAAAATAAAATTATTTCTGTCAGAATGATGTTTTCGATTTAATACTCATGTCACTGTTTTATGCCTTTGGGAAACTTCAGTTTGAGGTTTTTTAAAGTGATCCATCACCGCACCCATATTAGAAAAAGCATCGATTTGCAATATTGCTGACGCTAGAGAATCCAATGCTACTTTTAGAGCAAAGATGCTGAGCTGTCAAACAGCTCAGTGGGGTATCAGATGACCTTTACTCTCAAAAAGTGCTCCCCTGATAAGTTACAGACCATCTGCTGAAGTGAATGCAGGATTCTTCCTTCTGTCAATAGACGGCCAACTAAGGCCCATTTGCCATCCTTTTCCCCTCCGCATACCGAGATAACATAATGACAGTGGAGGCATTAACAAAGCTTAATATATTTCTTGTTTGTCCATCACAGATACTTGTGACACTCAACGCTGACATGTCCTGCAGGCAGAGGTCATCTTTAGATTACTGTTACCAATGGATAAGAGCAGATCACTTCCCTGTGGTAAATATTTATCCCCAGCCAATGAAAAGAGATATGTTCCATGGCAGTATTCTTGTGCAAAGCAGCAGAAGTCACCTCTCAATGCAAAACATATTTATTCATTTATTCAACATTTCAGTGCCCTGATGAAGACCCCTTCATCTCAGTGCTGAGCAAATATTTTGGTATGCCTGTGTTTATCTATCCTCTGCTCACCTGTGATGACAGCTTATTTTCACCTCCAGTTGTCAGCGTTTTCAAAGAGATACCATCGAAAAAGACCAATAGAGAAAGACCACAAAAGAGCCGCTACAAATTATTCTAAAATATGTCGGATTTTAGCTATTAAGGCAACTTAAACCCTGCACAAAATGTGCAAAGTCAACAGAAGATGGTGTTGTGTCGACTCATTTTATTTATGAACAAGTTCTGTTCTGGGTTGTCTGCTCTCTGTTAACGCTGCGCAACATCAACTGTCTGTCCTTTATTACTTATGTGCCCTACAAGTACATACTTCTATCTGTGTGTGTGCACTTCATGCAAAATGGATTTATGGCCGCCGCTCCCAGCAACTGTAGAACTCCGGCCCTTTCCCCACTTCTTACTTCCCACCCTCAGTCCTCCTGGGAGCATTTCTCCATGTCCCCCTCCTCTCTCCTATTAATATCACACTAGGGAGACCAGAGCTCATGGGGAGTTTGGGAGCGGAAACGTCTCCAAGCACTCCTAGTAGACACAGATCTGGATGAGGGCGACAAAAGGGAAGAGGAATAGAGCTTAAGGCAAATGAAGGGAGAAACTGGTCAGAATGTGTGAAAGAGGATTAGAGAGTGAGGAAAGGGAGGAAAGAGGCCAGAAGTGAAAGATAGAAGTAGGTAAAAAAAAAAAAAAATGGGGGATGGGGTAAGGAGAGAACTTGGCAAAGGACATGAGGAGATCCGTCCCAGATAGAAATGCACTTTATATTCACTGCCCTCTGCAGGATTACTCACATGAATCTCTTATTAGTCACAACCTCCTATTTGGAAGGACATAGACTAATGTAATTTCTACTGTGAAATTCATGTTGTTTTCTTTTTCCTCCCTCCCCAGGCGTGTTGGGATGCTGCCATGACTCTCGTCATTGCTACTCAGTTCAGCATCATAATGGCAGAAATGGTTATAACACCATTTCCCAGCAAAAAAAAACTTTTCTAGATCAATGGTTTACCATTTGACAGTGTTCAATGTCCTCTGCAATGCATACTTTCTGACAGATTATGGTCTAAAAATGGGCACGAGGAAGGTGGGATGCAGAGACTGTGCCTTCGTGCCTGCAAGGATAAAGCAGAGGGAGACACTGCAGGACTTGAAGACACTTCACCAGCAGTATTCTCATGAGTTCAGTCTCCTTCAGCACAATCGAAGGGGAAAAATGTGCAAACATAAACATGCCCTTAAAGGAAAGATGATTAGGGATGTACAGAAGAGAAGAAGGTCTGCTGACCCAAGGCTGATCCAGATCCAACTCCTTCTCTCCGCTGGGAAACAAAGTCCTCTTTTCATTTCTCACATGGCCCGGCCACCCCTGCCACTAACACGGCCCAGAGAGATGCTGAGAAAACCATGAGCATGGGACCAGTATGGGAAAGATTACGATGAGCATGAGTCCCCTAGTGGCAGTGATCTAAGATGATTTTTATGCTAGTTAATTTAGTTTTACAGGTTTGGGATAGTTTGTTTTATAAGCCTTATTTTCACAGGACACAGCCTTCCAGCATAAGCCTACCCAAGCCGACTCATAATAACTCAAAACAAGGGAAGAAACACACATATCAGGGTCAAAGATGTTAAGAGAGTGCAGGTTAGAAGTTTAAGTCCACTTGTGGCTAAACCCCTGCAGCTTCTATCAGAATGTTTTTTCCTGTCGGTGTGTCCAAGCAGACAGAGCCTGACTCAGCCACAATGCTGCGAATCAACCCAAGGCCACGAGTCTGCGGCGCTAAACACAGCAAGAGTCAAGGTTCATGAGAAAATTTGTGTTCTATCTATGTACAAGTGTTCACAAGCACACATGCACTCATGCTGTTGTGTTGCATACTACACATAGTTTGTATAATGCCTTAAACAAATAAGCACAGCATATAAAATGCATGATACAGTAATGAAGCTAATAAAGTGGGATTTTATCCCAAGTCCAATGGCAGAAATAGTAAAATTACAGGCAATTGATGTTTATTTGCAGTTGAAAATTAGCCTGTCAAATCAGGACCAGTGTACAAAAGCTGGAAGATTGATTTAGGAAGGAGAAACATGTTCTCTTTGTGATTTTTTTTTCCCCTCCTTTT
Source organism: Maxillicosta whitleyi (assembly GCA_029822895.1). Classification (NCBI taxonomy): domain Eukaryota; kingdom Metazoa; phylum Chordata; class Actinopteri; order Perciformes; family Neosebastidae; genus Maxillicosta; species Maxillicosta whitleyi. The sequence continues at coordinate 15,761,676 of JAPSES010000002.1, forward strand.
TTTTTATTCAGCGCTGTGTTCTCGATCATTCAGGCTCTTGCAAGAGAACTGACATCCATTTGTTGACCTCGAGACAGAGGGCTGGGTTTATTGTTTTACAGCTGCACTGGAGTTGAAGTCACCACTGCTACAAATATCCATCAAACATAAATCAGAAGAGTAAAAATACGAAAGTACTTCAAGGTAATATACAAGACCAGGAATATATTCCACTGCTACATCTCAGCAAAGGTTAAATATAGTCCTGTTGGAAAAGGTATTTAATCAGGGGGATGTTTTATCTTTTTTTTCAGAGGAGATATTAGGATGTGACATTTCATAGTGATTTAAAATGGCTCTGAAATGCTGCCACTGTTTAATGTTTAATGTCATTTCTCACATCACAGCTGGTGTTCCTGCTGCGTCTGCTTCAGGGTCATAAAAGGAATTTGTGCTTAAACCCATTTACCTACCCAAGGCATGTCAGGAATTCTTACATACAAACATATTGGACACGCAAATTCTTTCCTCAAGCCTTCTTGTCCACAGAGTGCATCATCCATCTTAAGCAAATGATCCCTATTTATTAGATTCATATAGAAAGCCAAACAAAGACAGGAAGGAAACGCTGCGTGTTCACGGCCGGACACAATGGGGAACTGGAGAGATGGTGCGGAGTCAGTGGAAAAAAAAATTTCACCTGAGTGGGCAGATGTGACATTCCAGAGATCAGAGCGCAGTGTTATCTTTACTATAAATGTAAAGACAGACCAACCTCTGAGTCTCTGTGAAAGACTGTGAAATACATACATTCAAAGGAAGTTCAATCTCATCTTTTAGCTACAAGTGGCTTTTTGGACTGGATTCTCATGGGACTTTTTTTCAGTCCCTCTCTCTCGTTGAATGGTTCATAAGTTTCTAGTGAAATCTATGAGGCCCAGAAGTGAATGACCAATCAGTGAAATTACTCCCAGGTTATGCAATTGACCTCACATCTCCGCTGTATTGTGTGATTCCTTACACACAGGGAAAAAAAACACAACACAGAAGCACTTCTTTACAACCACACTACAATCTCCTTGGAGACACTGTAGCAGCAACTGTGCAGCTCATTTGGCTCCAGGACCAAGGGGATGGTCTGAGTTTCTCACAAACGCCTCTAGCATTACAATTAGGCAAAAAAAAAAAAAAAAAAAAAAAAACACAAATGAAAGACACAGTGGTAGCAATTAAATGAACTCCAAAATATTTAAATGTTTTTACAGTCATAAAAGAACGCAATTTTTAACATTTTGCTCTGAGAAAACATCACTCCACAGTACAATTTAAATGATGTATCCATGTCAAGTGGAGCATCCAGTTTACTTCATGTTCTCTTTTTACGGCTGCTGATATTAAAAAGACATTAAAAGAAAAGAGATTTTTGGACAAATTGCTCCTTATTCCCTCAGCAGCAATTTAATTTGTCTTACAAGCGTGAATTCCCTGGAGATACACAAGTCTAGTGCTACAAATTTCTCAAATCTGTCAAAACCACATTTGCTCCACATCAATTCCTTCCCCACAATAAACAATGCTGCCAATAAGAGCAGAGTGGGATGGACCATATTGTACAAGCTTCTATTGTAAGGCTGTTTATTCTGGCTGGGGTATGTGGATTTCAAAAGAACACTCTTTGTATTGAAGGCTGCATGAGGGCTCGTCTGTGATGCTTTCATCCTTAGGGACGACGAGCAGAGGTCACACTGTCACTCCCTTCTGTGAACCCTTTGGACGACACACTCAGCTTTAAAGAAGAAGCTCAGAATATGAATATGATTTTCGTTGACAGATATAACTTTATGAAGCAAATGAGGATTATATGAATATATAATATATATAATATATATATTTATTTATAAATAAAAAGCTGTTATTTGTTTTATGCATTGAGAAACTCTCAGATGAACCAAAGTTTTAAAACTGAGAGGAGAATTAGTGAAACTGATATTAATCGCTTTTCCTTCAACCCTCAAATTGCATGAATGTAACTTACGCAAAACATTTTGCCAATTTGCTATGACAAATTTGCCAAAACAATTTTTTTGCGTTAGCAAGAGGTGGATTTTCAGGTGTAGCAAAATTGGTATATCACGCAAAACTGCAGTGTAAAGACCTTTTTCTGTAACTATTAAAAAAAATTAAAAAAAAACAGCTGTTGACAGATGTTACAAGCAAAGAAGAAGAGTTACAAGAAACATGGTGCAGTATGTGCGCACACACCAGGAAACAGAATAATTTTTTAATTTAGTAAAGGATGGAGGGGTAATTTATGGTCATCGGTATGTTTATGGAATGACTTCTCATGTCAAAAACAAAACAAATTATTACATTTGTGATTTAACAGAAAAAAAACAATATTACGCATTTCTGTTTTTTAACATTTAGTAAATATCTTTAAAGTTTTGCACAGATCTCAAATGGAAAAGCCACTATTGATATTTCTGTAAACTTCTTTGCTTCCGACAGCAACAAAAACTGAAGACTCTGAAGACTGCAGTATGAGGCAAAGCTCAGAAGCCAAACTCCACATGCAACCAACACGTATTAAACAGTTCAACACAGTATAGAAAAAACAACAATTCATCAGGCCTGTCAAGTCATTTCACTACATATGAACATTATAAAAACATTAAAAACTCTTAAAGTTATTACAGACTATCTACACGTGTTGGCTCTCCATAAGCTTGCTGTAATCTTTTTTTTTTTTTTTTTTTTTAAACACAACAGTCTCCAATTGTGACTAAATGATATACGTTTTCCTTCTCTGCACATACACTGTGTAAACTGATTCTGGGAAATGGCAAAATGTAAAAATATTCAACATATTTTTCTTGCTGACAAGCCTTCATTTTTAAAGCAGATACAGTCAGAGTGTGATAAGGTAATGCTGCAAAATCTGTGGCCCTGTGTCGCGCTGTCAGGCAATACTCAACAGAGCAGAATATGACTGATGATTTCATGGCATGGGCCTGGGAACAGCTCTCCTGAACACTGAGCGTGAGTGGAAGAAGCAAAGTGGGAGAAAGCAACACAAACACTTGTCTGCAGTATTTCCTGTAATGACAGTAATTAAAACAGAGAGAAGATCGCAGCTCTGCTCCCAAATGGCATGCTGGCACCATTTAATATCCTTTGTCAGTGTGTGTGTGTGTGTGTGTGTGTTCGGAAGTTAACTAAAGCATGGTTGTAGTAATCACCCCGAGGTGTTAATGACTTTCGGATGCAGCGTGAGGACAGTCAGACAATGGTAATAGAAAAAAATACAAAATTGTTTCCTTGTCAGTACTTCGATCCTACTATTCAGGCTAAAAGTGTAGAAATTAAAAAAAAAAAAAAAAAAATCAATGACTAACATGCTGCAGTTCATTGCCCACTGGAGTCATTTTCTGGCTGTTTTTTTTTTATTTTTTATTATTATTCTCTCTCATTTATTTTACAAAGCACTTACATCTGTGGTGAGTTAACAGCATTTGGCTGAGCTTGTATTGTTGTTTTCAGCATACAGAGATACTTTCTTGTTTACATTTGCTCAGGAGGTGCCTAGATTAAACAATAAAAGAAAATTAATATAATGGGTTGAATGACTCCCTGTGAGTGTGGCTCACTTTTCATGTGGTGACTGGGCACTTCAGCTGGGAGAGAGGAAACCATACAACTCATTAAATATCACATATTCTCTGCGGAAATCTCTTATTTCTTGGCTCATCATTTTATTGTTAATATAACACATCCTCAGTGAAGTAAAACACATTCCAACTGTTTTATTCCAGGCCTCTGTTGTCCTCTGTGTTATCTGTGCCACTCTATACCTTCACAAATAATTGCCATAACACTAATGATAATATGGCATTTAACTGTTAACTACGTGTGTTTCAGTGTTGGGGGGTGTTTGGGAGCTACATTATATGAACAAAAAATGTGGATACGTTGTATTCAGGTGTTTCTTTTCTAACATGGGTCTGGACTGCACAACAATAATGACACATCATAATATATTACATCAATAATGCATCATAAATATAATTTGCATATCATTGTTTATATGGACTAAAGTGTTGGGACACATCATGGCTGCAGCTCTTAAGACGTCATGTTCTGATTTGAGATTAAAAAAAAAACATCAATATTTCTGTAAAGTTGAATGGGAGGATTTTCTTTCGAAGTGAGATGTGAAGCATGAAAAGAGGTAGATGTAGAACATTTTAAATTATAGTCATAGATAAAAAAAAAAAAAACATTTTGAGGGAAATTAAGTAAAAACTATCTCTGAAGCTTTTTGGAAACAAATATAACAATTTAAACTAGAAAAGCACTCAGAGAGCGCAAACCTCTGCCAAGCAGCACAGTTCCCCCACATATTGTGACTGACACCCC
>JAPSES010000002.1:15766170-15781923 GCA_029822895.1 Maxillicosta whitleyi
AGGAAAACAAGTATTAAGAATGAATGACTGGCTACTTTGAGAAATTGTAAATAAATGAACACAAGAAAGCTTCGGCTTGAGCTGCCTACGGATGCGTAGAAGGAACAAAAGACTAACAAATTCCAAATAGTGCGTTTAACCGGCAATGAGTTCAATGAATACAACCAGAGGAGCTGCATGTGGATGGTAGAAGTGTGGAAAATGCTGGCAAACTCTGATTGCGATTTAAAAAAATATTCGCGATCGCAATTTACATTAATCTAATCGCGATTAATGCGTTAATATTCCCAGCCCTAATATAGATGCATAAAAACATCAGAGTCATTGTGAGGAATCTGTGTGTTCATCTGATTTCTTATTTTCAGATAACTGCTGCATATCACATAATGTTTGCATGATCATGTGAATAATCTGATAACTCCAGAAATCTGATACTGATTTTTAGTGTCAGTATAAACGGGTTCAGTGGCAACTGCATGGAAACAAACGTCATAAACCTCCCATCTACAGTTAGACTCAAAAGTTTACATTTAACTTGGAAAAATGTGTTTGACCTCAGTGTCAAACTTACAAACATCTCGATATATTCTGTCTGAGCATCTGTTTCAGTCAGATGCTATGAAGCATAGTCACCTTTATTTTGTTTTTTCAGCTGAACCATGTCCTCCTCCACTTGGATTGACATTCCTTTGGACCGCATATTGAAAATTCCAGTGAACAGCGACCAAATACAGATTGAATATTTGGAATCAACCCCACACCTTTTATTTGCTTCATTTCACATAGAAAAACAGAGGTGCCTTGCTTAAAATGGTTGTAATTCATAAAAATTTAATGACAAATTGTTGTTTGAACCCATGACTTAAAGCTGTGACGGTATACAAAGGCAAAATGAATAAATGTATGTCCCTGTACAAATACGTATGGACCTGACTGTAGCGCAGATGATTTTCATTTAAGCTTGAATTTATTTTTTCTGCACACCATAATAATTTCTTATTGAATTCATCACTTTTACTTTCCTTTCTATTTTCTGTTTTGATTCTAAGGAACGGTGCTGAAAGGGTCTTTTGTGTTTCTATAAAGATGGATGCAGTTATTTTTAATTCAGAGTCAGTCAGTTCAACTTCTGCCTAATTTAACACTCAGTCATCCTCAGTAAATCTGTTTACGCCTGTTTTATAATAGGAAAACTTTACCTTATAGAACTTTTTCAGATTTTAAAGATAAACGGGCATGCTTTATTATGGTGCAGAAAAAAGAATATTATAGAATTAGAGGAGACAATCTTACTAAACTTAAATTTCCAAAAGATAAGATGACTAATAAATGGCAGAAAACTCCTTGAGCAGCTCTTAATTATTTGTAATAAGAAAGTTAGAGTTTGTTAGAGGAAATCTTTGATAGGTTCTCAGAGGAGAGTTTTGCTTCTGGTCCAACAGTGTCATCCAGGCGAGGAGCATCAAGTAGCCAAAAACCACTTAAACAGGAGGAACAGTTTTAGGAATGTGCATATCTGAACTCAGCCCATTAAATCAGTCACTCCTCACTTACTGAGCTCCTATCCAAAATGAGATTACTCTGAGGAACTCCTGCATTTTGACCAAAATAGGAAAATATTTCACCACAAACACCTGTTATAGGAGAAGGGATTGTGGATGATTTCGTTATGAATCTAATCAAATTGACCTTTTGGGTTTAACCTTTTAAACCGGCTATTCCAACTTTTTAAATATTTTCCAAGTCCACACATAAACAGAAAGTGAAATCCAACCTGAACAGGTTATTTATATTGGGGTACATATCTATGCATACCTGGGGTCACGTTTCGTATAGTTCCATCACGTTTCATTACCCATTTTCTCCTGAAGTTTAACTTGTGTTATCTTTTGGGGCCTCAGACTAAAATTAAACAACTAAGCGTGCGTTTTTTTGCCACAAAATTCTTGCACTTAAAAGATTGTACTTGAGCCCCCTCCCACAGAGAAGAAAAACAAATAGAAGGGACTAAAGGGGCGCATCTCTGAAACCCCGCATTGGTGCAAAATGCTGCAAATGTATTTAGTCCGTTTGATCTGCGGTGTCATCCATGAGATAATGCGTCATGCGCACTTTGTGTGCCCGTGTTTATGTGTGTTTGGTCAGTGTATGGCAGAGCTGTGTGTGGTGGAGAGTAGGCAGGGGATGACTGCTACCCCCCTCACTCCCTCACTGAGCCCTCAGGAGAGAGCGAGTGAGGCATCAGGACTGCATGAGGACTGCACGGCTCCACTTCTCTGCACTGATTTGGAGATGAATTTGCTGCCGCGCAAGAGAAACCATGCAGACCTGAGCCATTCTGGCAGCTTATTTATGTTTGGTTAATTTTTTACAAGTTACAAGTGATCTGAAGCCTGCTATGGAGGACCTACTGAGTCAAAATGAGTCTGAGCACTGACAATGTCACAAACTTGTGGAAAAATGGTTCCTCGGAACTCGATGGGACTTTGGATGTGTCATTCCAAGTCAACTCCACAAACAGCTCCGGGGGAAACCACACGGAGCCCAGTGAAGTGGACCTCACCAGAGCTATCCCGCTCGGCTTGGTGCTGGGAGCCTTCATCGTCTTCGCTATCGCGGGAAACATCCTCGTCATCCTGTCGGTGGTGTGCAACAGGCACCTGCGGACCCCGACCAACTACTTCATCATCAACCTGGCCATCGCCGACCTGCTGCTGGGCACCACGGTGCTCCCGGTGTCCGCCACTCTGGAGATCCTAGATTACTGGGTGTTCGGCAGGATTTTCTGTGATATCTGGGCAGCCGTGGATGTCCTGTGCTGCACCGCGTCTATCATGAGCCTGTGCGTAATATCCATCGACCGTTACATCGGAGTGAGCCATCCGCTTCAGTACCCGGGCATCGTGACTGAGAAGCGGGCTCTGCTGGCCATGCTGGGCGTGTGGGTGCTGTCGGTGGTCATCTCCATCGGACCCCTGTTCGGGTGGAAGCAGCCGCCGTCGCCGGACGACACGGTGTGTCCCATCACGGAGGAGCCGTTTTACGCGCTCTTCTCCTCCCTGGGTTCCTTCTACATCCCCCTGGTCGTTATTCTGGCCATGTACTGCCGGGTGTACATAGTAGCCAAACGGACCACTAAGAACTTGGAGGCTGGTGTGATGAGGGAGAGGATGAACTCCGGGGAGCTGACCCTGAGGATCCATAAGGGCTCTCAGGTGCAGGAGGAGTCCGCCAACTCCAGCACCGGCAAAGGCCGGGCGCACCAAGCCAGAAGTTCCCTCACAGTGAAACTTCTCAAGTTCTCCAGGGAGAAGAAAGCGGCTAAAACTTTGGGAGTTGTGGTCGGCATGTTTACGCTTTGTTGGCTGCCCTTCTTTCTCGCCTTACCAATAGGTAGGTTCAACAGGTCACACCACTGCGCCTCGCACCTATTTGCTGCTGTTTCCATAGATTGGATTTATGTGCATTTACAAGAACACAGCTCCCATTTCCCTCATAACACCCAATATAAACAACCAAACATATTTAGTTAGTCAATGAGGCTTGTAAAAAAGATATTGCAGTCATTTTAACATGAAGCACATTACAAAGAGGCATTTAAGGCTGCTGCGGGCCCTGTAAATCACAGTACTCCCAAGTCTCTTGGGATGCATTTACTACTCTTGAGATGTCAACCTATGAGTGTGCTATGATATACTGTAGTGGTCATTTCATAACGCAGGAGTAAAAAAAATAACTGTAACCTTACATTATTACAGAATTCAGTGTGTGGTGCAGTAAGAGTAGTTGTTTTTTTTCCACTTTTATGTCATTAAGTTTGGACTGTATTCTGTGAATTTGCTTTATATTAACAATGTACTTGGAAAACAACAGAAAGTTGAAATCTTAAAATATCAAAGCAGCGGTATTTATATTAAAGGCAGAATAGAGTGCAAAGTGTTTTTTTAGGAGTCTCAAGTGGACTTCTTAATGCTCTCCAAACATTTTAACTTACTGCTGTATTTTATTGGTTTTCAGTTTATCTTAGAGGGCCAACGCTGAGTGAAGAGTCGATGGCCTGCCTCTGTTCTGGTCCCTCACTGTAGAGGCCTGAGGGGCCTTTAAGCATCCCACTGTCACGGATGTTCTAGAAATTGTAAAGGAAATTAAACTCTATATTCTGCTGTGGACTTTATGTGCTGTGCACATTGCCATAGTGAGGACAAAAAGAGGACAGTCTATATTTAGTTTGGACAAGACCTGCTAATCAAAGTACACATGACTGCTGTATTTCATCATATTATTTACCTGTTTTCTTGATTTCCAGGACATTGATCCCTTGCGCCACTGGCTGAAGGTTGTGTATTTATGTGAGAGTGTGTTTGTATTTTGGCCTGAGCCTGTGTGTGCGTACATTTATCGTGGTCATATTGGAATGTGTTTATGCCCCTGGCTTCAAGCTTCAGCTCATTACATCCTCACATGGAGACACACACACACACACACACACACACACATTACAACCTAGGGCAGGATCACTATGCAATGTCACATAACAGAGATTATTTTTGCCTTGGGTCACACTTAGAAAGATATCCAAAGCACAGAGGTCATTTTTTGAAGATCTTATATGCAGATCTGACAGACTTTAGGGAACAAAGTAACAAGGATGTAAGGTTCAGGAGCAACTTGTTTATGTAACATCTGTCTACTAACAATCATGAGTTCCACATGGGTATGTTTCTGTTACTGTATGTAGCAGGATGATGGATTATGACATAATGACAACTTTTTTCGTAGTATTTTTTATGGCCTTGAAGAAAATTATGTTGAAATGTTCTTCTGGTGTAACGTCGGATGATGAATATATGTTCAGATTACATAAGTTCTCTCCTCTGGAATTTAAGTTTTCTGTTTTTCCAAAAGAGGACATGAGGAAGCTGTTGTCAGTTTAAGTTTATACATCCGCTTCCTTGCGTAAGTCCTATCTAAACTTAAATACTTAACAACTCCTCCAACCTGACCGACCAAATATACCACTATAGATGCCTGATAGAGCGGTGGCACTGATCTGGTGTCTCCCCTAGTATTCATTACCCTCTAACCACACTGGGATTTCCTGTCTAACACTTGTTATTACCATGTTCCTTCCTCTGCATTTAATGTATGTCGGAGTTTCTTGTTGGCAGAGAGTGGGCGCTGGTGGCGGTGCGTGGCACACATGCTGCGAAGATGTCCTGAAATATTTACGTGTCTGTGTTTTGTTTATCTGTTGTTGAGTGATTGTGCTAATTTGCCTCTTGGTTCTTCTCTCTACTCTGTCACCACTATAATTTAAAACCATCTTAAGAAGAGGCTGCAGAGGCAGGATGCTGCCAGTTAGAGAGAAACTCTCACCTCAGCCTGAGACTGTACACATCCTAAGACACATGAAAGAAATCAGTTATTCTTTTCATTCAGGTATTGTAATTTGCTTAATTTTGTATTTGCACATACATGATGAGTAATTAACCCTTTATAGGGCACTCATAGAAATACTCTGAAATTAAAAAAAATTCAACCATAGTGTGTTATTGGAGGACACAATAAAACGTTGTTACTTTCATGAAATTTTTCAAAATTTTGTATTCTCATGTGGAAAATCAAGAACAATGAAGTTATCATATTTGGTTCCTTGTACATATATGGCAAAATCAATGAGTAAATAAAGAAGTACACATAAAAAGACCCCTGTCCACATCCACATGATCCCTTTGAACATCATTCCTTACATTAGTACCATTACTTCATCATTACATTAGTACCATTATTTCTTCATTTCTTACATCAGTACCATTACTTCATAATTCCTTTCATTAGTACCATTACTTCATCATTCCTTACATTAGTACCATTACTTCATAATTCCTTTCATTAGTACCATTACTTCATAATTCCTTACATTAGTACCATTACTTCATCATTCCTTTCATTAGTACCATTACTTCATCATTCCTTACATTAATACCATTATGTCATCATTACTTACATTAGTACCTTTACTTCATGGTACCTAAAAAAGCAGGTACACTCACTGTTCATACACAGGTGGACCTCACAGTCCCTGTAGACCACATTGGACCTGAGATTGTTGACTCACTGCCATCACTGTCACTGTCTTTTAATGTGTGTCGAAATTACCAAAAATAGTCACTTGCCGATAAAGGGTTAACTACCAGCCTCAGTGTTTGAATCGCTCCTTTTCAACTGTTAAATTATTCCGCTTCCTTTTAGACCTTTAACTCAAATGAGGAATGCGGATTTGAGGCTTATAAACACTGCATCAAAGTTTTAAAGACACTTCAGCCTAATGTCCTTGGATTAAAAAGCAGACCCTGCTTTGATACACAAGGGTAACATATCAAAAACTGAAAGCTTTATAACACATGTAGCACTAAAACAAGCTAAATATGTAATTAATTGTCCATAAGTAGTCAAGTGAACCCAAACACAAACAAAAACTGAGGAAAAATAGCAAAAGTTTGCATATTTTGGTGAAAGTATATATATGTGAGGTCACACAGAAGGTTGTCACTGCTTCATCATTTTTCAGAAACACAATATTTAGTTTTTAAACAAAGAAATTAATTCTTCTGTGTACATTTTTTTTTTGGTTGTTTTTAATGCTATTTCATTGTCATTTAGGATGTAAAGACTTCTAAGCATAAAAGAATTCCACATAAATATCAGTCAATCCATCAAATTTTATTTATATAGCATATTACAATAACGAAAGAAGACCAAAGTGCTTTAGATGTAAAAGCATGATTAAATTATAAGATAGCAACAGTTTAATCAAATACCACAAAAATGCATAAAACAATAAGACACAACACGCAGTGATAAAAAGAAAAGAAAAAAGGCCACAGATTTAAAACGTAATAGCGTCTCTGTGCTAGAGGTTAAAATTAAATCTAAACGTGTGTAGTTCTACATATGATATGGAGGGTTATGTTGATGAACATTCAACATTTGTTCATTTTCTTGGACAAGCCATCGAAAAACCTTCTATACATGTCCACCAACATCAACAATCTACTGTTTTTCTCATTCCATAAAGTTATTAACCAAGAACAAAACATATACCATCACTTGTGTTTTCTTCCTTTTGATCAGTTGTTGCAACAAGATACTTTAACTGACTGTTACCATGGCAACAGAGGTCCTTCTTCTGACCAGGTCAATAGAGAGTATCACACTATATGGATACAAATATTGGGACATACATCACACCTACAGCTTATAGGACTTCCTAATCCCATTGACTTGAAATATTACCACAATAAATATGTTCATGTCAGTTGTTTTTGCTAATTATCACCATAAAAGTAACTTTTTTTGTTTACAGGGTCATTTTTCTACTTGAACAAACCAGATTGTCATAGTGATAGCCAAAGTGTGAAATACGTTTGAGCAATCAAAACAATTGTAACAATAAAAAAACATTGATTTATTCAAATAAAACAAGCTCTGAAACAGTGTAGATAATAACATAACCAACACTGACTCTAAAGATATCATAACAAAGTTTATTGTAATGATATTTATCACAATCTAACATTATATTATGACATTTATCATCATCATTTTGAATCATTAAGACATGTGAATTAAATTGTCAAAGTAAGTTTGTTTGTACAGTGTACTTCTCTGCCATTTGGACTGAAAACATTGCCAAAAAAACACCACAGTTGTATTACTTCCTTGTTACCATCAAAGAAAATATAGCCTATTGATAAGAAGCGAAACTAATTAGTTGTTCCATGTTGGCGTAAGTGCAGCAGAGTTATACATCCACCACATTGAGCTGAAATCTGTTGTCAGAAAAGCATCAGTTTTGGCTTTGCTTTTGCATTCTTTGGCTCCAGTGAGCACTTTTTACATAACTTTTATTACTTAAAATTAAGTTAGCTCGGGATTCCTCAAAATGGAAAAACATGTCTAATTTTGACTCCTGTTAATGGAGCTGCTCAAAATAAACGGTCCATCCTTTGTGTAGTGGTGGTGTATATGTAACCCTGCAAACAGACAAACAAACAGAAGGTTAAGACTCAACCTACATCCTCACATATGAATAGTAAGCCTTTTAGGGAAATAAATTGTAAAACTATCAATAAACTATAATACTTGTTAGTGATAAATATTCTGCTCATTATTCAGAGATCAATTCCTTGTCAAAATGGCATATTTTATGAGTAAACAAAAAGCTGAGTCTTATGAGGATAATGAAAAATAATAAATAAATCGACATATCACTGATATGAGCCCTAAACATCACCATGAAACACTGAAAAATGACTTTTTAAGTGAAGGGAAAGATGCAGATGGTTGAGTGAAAGGATGTCTACATTTAGTGATTTAGATGTTTTAGCGAGCCGTTTCCCTTGTTCTCATCTCAACAACTGAATAGAAATCATTAGTCCTGAGGGGATACATGTGTTGTTCTATTATACACGTTTTCCCACAATTCTGACAACCACCGTAGACGCTCATGTCCTCTGTGAAGTACTTGCATTTAGCCACAGTGTACCCAAATGTGAGAGGAACCAACACTTCAAAGCGCTAACCAATTACTTCCAAGTATTTGCAGTTTTGGAAGAGATAATATGATCATGTGCATCTCACAAGTATGTGTGTGTGTGTGTGTGTGTGTGTGTGTTGGTATGTGTGAATTTGTTGTGTTTTTGTTTTTTTATTTTACACCGAGCTGGCCAGTGCCTGTGCTCCGGGGGTAATTGAAATGGTTTTTGAAGGGGAAAAATAATGAGAGTGCTAAGTGTCAAAGCGATGGAGAAGAATAGAGGTGGCAGGGCTGAGCTGGAGGGGCCACAGGGCAGCAGGGGTGAGAGTCAGCCAGTCTCTGGGATGTCAAAGCAATGCTCCAAAAATAGCTTCATGCTATGATTTCATTGAAAGCAATCTAAAAGGGTAATAACGCTCCTGTCTGTTTAGATCAAGACATATTAATCATACTCAGAGGTGTGTTATGAAACAGGATGGGGGGCATTTGGCTGAGCAGATTGTGTGTGCGTACGTGTCTGCTCATGGTACGGAATATGCATCACTACTTCCAATTAGTGACAAAATAACAGGATGCCTTGTTTTGTTAAGATGTTCCTGTGTTTCATAGTGAGGTGTGTGCATGTGCTTCTCCTCAGGAAGGAGGTTCAAACATGTCTGGGAGCAGGAGGGGCAAGAAAAGCAAAAGTATCCCTCCCACTGTTATCTGTAGCATTGTCTCACTGCCAACCTGCCGTTTATGCCATATCCGTTCAATATAAACACATAAGGCCAAAAATGGACCATGTTCACGCAAAACTTAAACACACAAATATACACCATAACTGTCTGCAGGAAGGTCTAGTTTCAAGCCTAATTTCTGTGCGTGTTTCCTACACGTTTGTCCTGTACTTATGTAGAAAAGGAGCCTCAAGTGTCGTAGGGGCCGTTCCTGGGAGACAGATACAGACACACAGCTGTGTTTTCCTTTGCAGATGCCAACTGCTGCAAATCAATAAACACGAACTGTGTGTGCGAGTTAAAAATACACGAGGAATCAAATCTGTAGATATGACTCAGTTAGTGATTCATAATGGCAAAATTTGCAGCCTTTGTAAATATAGTGTCTGTGATTTTTACGGGAAATGCCAAATGTCCTGATTTCAGGTCTTTAAATGGAAAGATCTGCACCTTGTTTCATGTTATAATTAAATATTCATAGGTTTTATGAGTCCTCAATGCTCAATTTGTGCTTTAAGAAAATGAAATGGGATTTTTGCACAATGACATAGACAATAAATACTAAATCCTGTAATTAAAATAGAGGTAGTAATATACACCATATGGACAAAAATATCAGGTCACACCTACGGCTTATAGGACTTCACATTCCCATTGACTTGAAATATTGTCATGATAAACATGTTAATGTCAGTTGTTGTCAATAATTAGCATTTTAAGTGTCTAGTCAGTATTTGTTTTGAGGTTCAAGGCTGATTTTAGATGTTTTATTGTCAAGACGGGACAAATATTTCAGAAATGTAGAAGCAAAATAATTCTCACAATATATACTGTATAATGTACAAAATTAAAAAGAGTGAAAACATATTCTGGAACTTTGTGCAACATATTAAAAGCATCGTAAACATCCTTAAACTTAAAGATGAAATAAAATCAATTATTGCAGTGACATTTATCACTATATAAAGTTATATTATGACACTTATCATTATCATTTTGGATCAGTTAAATTACACAATTCAATATGTTCTTAATACCTTTGTCCATTCGGGGTAACAGTAAGATTATTTCAGTCAGAATAGTAATCTAAATATTATAAAAAGGAGAATAAATCCTACATGTACATTAAAACCGCTTATAAGGATTAAAAAAAACAATCAATGCAGTGTAAAATTGAACAAAAAAAATATTTAAAGCATATTGTGATTGATTTACATAATGCAAACACAGTTATTGTTAATGTGAAATGATATTTATTGCAGTATTACATGATAAAATTGACATTTGTCCTTATGTTTTTATATGAAACGCCTCAGTTCAGTGTCCCAGTATTTTTGTCAGTCTAGTGTAGTAAGTGCTTTCTATTTCTTTACATCTTCCCTCTGTATTTGTTCATTTGTTTTTGTTTGATGAGACATGAAATCCTAAGAAAACAAACATGCTGTGTTCTGGTTACGTGATGAAGGCAGCTGCCATCATTTCATTTTGTAACTTTCAGCTGTCTGACACAGACAGACGGAGGTGAAAGGAGACAGAAAGAGACAGAGACGGTGTGAAATATAAAAGAATTAAGAAGTTTTAATCCAACTACACCGTTGCCATTTGTTTCCCAATCACAGCCATAACTCACACTGTTATGTAATCACACTTAAGTGGCTGTCCAGTTAAAATAGCATGTGAAAATACCAGCCACTAAAAAGAGGCTCATTCATCTAACAGTGAAAGAGGCCAAGACACATTCAGACAACGTTCTCCGGTTTCATCTCACAGTCTGGCAAATAAAAAATACACTTTTTTCTCTGTCTTCTCTGTCGCCCTGGTCTCTAATTCTGCCTGTGCTGCCAATAACCAGCTGCTAAATTAAATGAAAGTCGAAAGTGACATTTCCTTGTATTTTTTTGTCCATGCGCTTTCATCCAGGTAAACAAATGGCCTGCAGCTCTGTGGTTTTTTTTTTTTTTTTTTATGTTTAGACTTTGAATGAAACAATAGATTTGTGGCTTTGAGATTGAGTCATAAAGACACTTGCGTTTCTGGAAAAAAAGCACTGAAAACACTGGGATTTTTTAATGTAATATTTCATGTATAGATTCATGAATAAGATTATCAAAAAGCTGAGGTGGCCATCTATATAAAATGCCATACCAGAGATAATTTTACACTTAAAAGCTTGAAATTATAGTGCATCCAATAATTTAAAAACGTGGGTTGGTGCAAAGAAACACATTTTACTCTCATCTTCCCACACACTATTACACCAAGTCTTTGTGTGACACCAATCACACATGCTGTTCTTATTACTTCCATGTTTTATCCCTCAAGCCTTGTCTTCTTGTGTCATTAGCCTAACAAATACTTTTCTCTATATAAACTTAGCCTTAGCAGGAGAAAGAGTGGCTTAACTCATTTTACTACAGTCCCATTGTCATTTGCATAACATTAAAAACCTACCATTAAAGTTGATTGGAATAGTATAGTTTTATAATAAGACATTTTAAGTTTTATTGAGTCTTACTGACAACATCTGCATCCTGCACAAAAGAAAGAACCTACTGTTGCATCATAAACTCTCAGAGGAAAAGCATTTCCTTCATTTAAAGTAAAGTATTCATCCTTTTCTGCAAGTAACACATTTTTCTTACTGAGTCAATTTTCAGGGTCACTTTAATTTCAATAGTCTTATGAAAGTGCCCCATATTAGCTGAAAGCTGCATAAATGGTGTCTGGGAAGAAAAAAAATGTATCTGATTATGAGGGCCTTCTCTATATGTAATAATAATAATATAAATATCTACATCCTGTCTGTTCGCAGTTGAGTTGAAAAGTGTTGAGGTTTCATTTATCAACACTGCCATCTACTGGTGGAAACGGAAATCAATAACCCTCAAGTAAAGAAAGTCAGTTTATACTGAGAACGGAAGCAATGATCAGATTCAACTCATTCAGCAGGATGTTACAAATGCATATTCAAGTTCTTTTCTCTTCCGTGCCCTAAAATAACTTAGTATTTTCATTAATAATTCCAGGTTGTGAGTCAGTAACTGGGTGACCAAAAATGATGCGTCAAAAATTACACATCCTTGAATAGATGTTACTTTCATTTATTAGAGTGAGTTATTTTATGTCATTAAACGTTTTTATTTAATTTTTAGTGACAATTTTATCTATGTTCTCATCTTAAATGTCTACAAAGACTAATACTTCATTTTACTTACATTTTTTTCTGATTATGATTGTTGTAAATATTTTGCTATTCTGTTATATTATCCTAACTGAACCATTTATTTGACATTTATTTTTGATAAGTATCAGGAACAATTGACATTAACATTTTAATATAATATTCCAAATCAGTGATAGTGTAAAGTCCCAATATGGCCCAATATTTTTCCTATATTGTAAATATATGATGAAATAACTCCTGACTACATGTCAGTTTGTAATTATTGTTCATATTACAGACCACAAGTAAATCAGTAGTGAAGTGTATGGTTTGTTTTTTTTAAGGTTTTTGTAGAAATACCCAGTAATATGAAACTGTCCTGTTCTCTCATCTGTCTCACTGTTCCAGGGTCCTTTAATGTGAACCTGCGTCCACCTGATCTCCTCTTTAAGGTCATCTTCTGGCTGGGATATTTCAATAGCTGTCTGAACCCAATCATCTACCCCTGTTACAACCGTGAGTTCAAGCTGGCTTTCATCCGTATCCTTCGCTGCCAGTGTCACCAGCGCAAACGTCCTGGATGGAAGGCGTACAATTACCGCTCCTCCAACTTCAGCTCCTCTGGAAACTCACGCAAAGGTTCTACTGATCACAATTCCAGTTGTTTGAATGGCAGCCAGCGTACTCTACCGTCCTCAGCCAGTCCAAGCCCCAGTTACCTGACCAAGAGTCTCCCACCGTGTCCTGAGGGGGAAACGTTATACATCTGGGGCGCCACAACCCCAACTCCATCCACCCCCAGCCTACTACCCGGCAGCCCCACAGACTGCCAGCTGGGAGCTCTGAGAGGGGACGTTAAAGGAGTCAAACCAGCTGAGGAAACCACTGGTAGTGTTTTTTCTTTCTCATTTGGGAAGTTTCGAGACAAGGCAGGGATCCATAAAGACATGATGCCTGCAGATAAAGTGTGACTGCTGAGTTCAACACAGGTTTGCCTCATTCACTGTACATGGACACATGATCACTCATCAGTCAGTACATAGTCCTTGTCATTAGTGGTCAGTGTAAGGTGAAGATATCTGAATAATGACTTTGCTGCTGTGTCCCAGGTATTTTGTCCTATTTTACTGTATCTGTGGTCAACGGAGGGACAGGAAGACATCCAAAGCACTTTCAATGTTCTCTCTGGGATTCGAAAGGCACTAATGCATGCAGCTTGAAGAGACAAAAATGTTGGAGGAAAAGGAGCCTGATGAAAAAAAAAAATGTCCTCGGCTCATCTTTCCACACTTTCAGTTAAATGTAAAAATAAAACTGAACATTACAGAAAAAAGAAAAAAAAATCTTGTATGTAAAATGTGTGATAAGCAAATCACCTTTCTTGCGGTCACTTGATATCTTCATGGTATGTTGTGGAAATAAAGTATAAGTTTATCTGCTGTGCGCACAAGTAATCAGATATCATCTTGTTTATGTTTGATGTTTGAGAAGTTTCTGAATATAAGTATTAGAGATGTGATTGATACATGAATAAATTTGCTCAAATCATGCTTTGGGGTAGTTTTTTTTTTTTAATTTGTTACTTCATTTTCTGGTTGTGAAAAGGTTTTCTGATGGATAATTATGTACAGCATGTAATATAAGCAGAGGTGTAAATGTCGTTCTGGTGGTAACGTGTTGGTAAAGGATGTTATTTGTCTAAAAGGTAGGTGCCGCAGCATGAAGAGAGGAAAAAGCAAAGATTAAGCTCCTGTCTTTTACAAAAACATCTTTTTACAAGGGTTCAGGGCTTGATGAGTCAGTCTTTCTCTAGCTCCCTAAAACAACAGGAGTTTTTTTTTTTTTTTTTTTTTTTTTTTTTGACATTTTGTGGTCCTGAAATCATCCGGGTGCATTGTTGTCTATAGGAAATAAAAATGTCTTACACGTACCTACATTCAACCCTCAGAGACTTAAACAGCTGCCAAAGACCCAAAGCATGTAATGATGTAAAATGATTAATAACTGTAGGACTATTGATCTGATCAATATAATTAAATAATTCAGGTAAAAATGCAGCTTCTATGCTTTTCCGCAGCGTCACAAATGATCCATGTGGACGTTCAGAGACTCTTTAGTATTCAACAGCCTCTGCCATGTAAGCGAAATAACTTATGTTTTATATGTATTTGAGTAGGTATTTATAAGCACCTTAAAATTATGTATAACAAAATTTGGGGAGATTAAATTTTAAGTTAAAAAAAAATGTCAAATTAGTGCTCTGTAATGTGTGGACTTTTTAAAGTTAAAGACTTTCAAAATGTGCGATTCTTGACAAAAAATGATATTAAGTAGGACAAAACCTTTTAGATATTATGTTTAACTATGCTGAAGATACGTTTTGGAGTAGAATATTGAAAAGTCTCTGTTTTATTGACATGAGAATGCGGTAACATGTGAACAGGTTGCCATAGTAACATGTGGATGATTCTTTACCATCGAATGCATCACCCAAAATGTTGACTTATTTTTTTGAAAAACACCAACTCAGATATGATCACAATGTTTTATTTAATGTATTTAACACTAACACAGTGTTCTTTATGACTTGTGCTGGTTCATACTGATGCAGGTAAATGACAAATAAAGAGTCATTTCTCAGTAACAGTTCACAGATAGTCTTTTTTGAATGTGACAGATTGAATACATTTTCAGATTTTTTTTTTTTTACATGTCGTTTTTAGCATCAAATTTGGGTTATATTTTTATGTCTGAGGTATGGCTATGGTGTAAAAACTACAATCAATAAAATCAGTTGTAACTATTTCTACAAGTGGCATTTTAAAAAGGATAACAGTTCAACAAAACAGAGATGTTTAGCTAAAAATAAAATAAAACAAAGAGCCTACTTGATAAATTTACTGATAAATTTTACTCAAATTTACTTTTTCATGCTGATGTTGATTTTCACTTGATCAGACTCTGTAGTGAATATAGACACATCATTCTGTAACATTGCTCCATCAATTCTACCCATAGAGTATGACAAACAACATTGGTTAATGCAGTTCAGCTAATGATATATTTTGCACTTTTACTTTATTTACTTTAGTTTAGGACTAATACTTTAGTTTTACTTTAGTTACATGATCAGTAAATTAAAGACAAAAAAATACCTAATTTTGACTGAAAAATGCTACATGTAGAGGATGGTATTGTAATAAACTGTGATAAATTATGTTGGTTAATGCAGTTCAGCTAATGATATATTTTGCTCTTTTACTTTATTTACTTTAGTTTAGGACTAATACTTTAGTTTTACTTTAGTTACATGATCAGTAAATTAAAGACAA
>JAPSES010000002.1:15791905-15836480 GCA_029822895.1 Maxillicosta whitleyi
TCAGTCACAATATGTGGGGGAACTGTGCTGCTTGGCGGAGGTTTGCGCTCTCTGAGTGCTTTTCTAGTTCATATTTTAATCCTGATAACTTAGCTTTAATAACACTTCCTCTCCAATAACCTTTTTCAATCATAATTTCCCATTTTAGCATAAAAAAAATACACAATACAGTATGAATCTTAATCAAGTTACTTGTATTTGTATAGAAAATTAATTAAAAATAAACATATTTCCTCACTGTGAAGTGTTTTTTTTTTTGTTTTTTTTTTAAATAAAAATATCATTTATAAAAAAATACTGATAGCAGCTGTTAATGATTCACTCACCAATACTGAAGAGGTTTACTCTTTAGAGATTGAAATTTAGTAACAAAGAATACCACATAATATTTGATATCTGAGTCATTTACTCTATTTAGTTACAAATACTTGCTCATAAAATGTATTTATATTAAATACAAAGTAACTGTATTAACTGTTAAAATTGTTGAGATGGTTCTATTAATGATATATTTGAGAAAAAGTCCATTTTCTTTAGTTTTCTGTTTTCATATAACCTTTAAATTAACCCCAAGATTTTATTAAAATCTACTTGATAAGTACATTAAATCTAGAAAAATACCTGATTTTGGTATTGCAGCTTAAAAAAAGAGAGAAGCAAAATGTAGAGGAATATATAATAGATGATGTCACTTAGAGGAAAAATATAGAGAAAAATTCAGCACACAAATTAAATGTTATATGTAAATGGTGCAATATTAGAGTTTATTTCAGCAGTGATATTTCTTGGTTGTATAGTGATGTTTTCTTTTCTAAGGATATACATTCTCTGCTTTTTCAGCTCCAAGATAAAGATACTTTGATATCCAATAGCTCCTCTATACATTTTCATTATCAAATTATATTTCATAGTGTTTATGTGACTTATTACACGGATTATACGTCTCCTTCTTGTCCTTTATTTCCCAAATCCAAGGGTGTAACTTTGGGTTAAACACTGGGGGGGGGGGTCACAATCATGGCTGTTGCAGGGTTTTAATTTGTGATGCGTGGGCTGAAATCTTTCAGTTTTTGAACGAGTGGGTGTGAATTACACCGCACACAAGAGAGCTATATTGCTGAAATTTCTTTTGAACTAAAATTACTTTTGAATTAAAAAAAAAAAAAACATGGCAAGAGTAAGTTAAACTTGGTTTGATCTGGTAAAGGCAATGAGGAAAAAATGTACTCTAACCATGTACGCACATTACATTACTAGATGATCGGAGATGCTCCGACTTTTATGGTAAATAAAATGAATAAGGAAAAAAATTAACAAATTATTCATGCAAAATAGTTAATACATTTATTCATCAGAATGATGTGATTATATTGGGGTGGTTATATTGGTTGGATCTAATTTTTACTTTTAAGGAGATTGATCACATGACATGCAACACAAAGTGATTTGGGGTATTTAAGGTGGCTTTTTTGTCCATGTCCCTCTACAAGTCAGAGCAATCAAAGCTGAAATAAAACCCCAACACAGAAGCTACACTAGTGTGTAGATTTTTTTCTTTTTTTTTGTACCTGGTACTATAGTCACCCACCACCCAAGTGAGATTATTTCCTAGTGAGAAGTATGTCCCTTCAGCCACTATTTGAGGATTGTGGACAAACAAGATAGTTGAGGAAACATCTTGGACTTTTGGAAGCATCAAACAATATTTCTGACCATTTGCTCATATTTTACCTATAAACTACCTGATAATGTTGTGAAAGAGGAGATTAAAATAATATTCGGTGCTAATAAACAGAATTATATAAATGTTAACTAGTCTAGGGTCTACTACTGCTGTGGGGAAAGCCTCTGTTAAATGCATCATTTCCAGAAACACCTGCATTTCAGCCATGTTTTCACAGTAGAAAACACTATAGCGAGTCAGTTCACATCTGTTTATTTTCCATGGCACATTTGATAAAAGAATTATTATTTTTTATCAATCAGTGTCACATAAACCAAAACTACAGATTGTTACAAAATAATATAAAAATATAAATTGGAAGCTTGTGGTGTCATTTCATTACTATCACAAGTGTTTGGTGTGATATTAGCACCTTTCACTGGAGGGGTCAAACTAGCTAAAGACAATAGCATTCAGTATTATCACTCAAAGAAGGTGGCTGCAATATGCAACATATTCATTGTGTTCAGAGCTCACTGACCTCTGGAGGACAACAAGCCACAGCAAGTCATATCACACAAATATCAAAAATAACTTACAAAAGATGAACCAGTGGTGTACATGAGACAGTGATGGCTGTGGTCAGTTTAAAGAGAAAACTACATATTGCACCTTTGACACCTCAGTGAGAAGTTGCTCATGAGTTATGAGAAATGAGCAATCTGAACTCTAAACAAAAATCTAGTTCACACCAATAGCATTCATCATGAGAATCACAAAAATGTTTAACTAAAAATACAATAAAAAAGGAATGTAAAAAACAACAAAACTGTACAACAATTAAAAAGTAAAAAAAAAAAAAAGGCATAGTATCATAATTTATATAATTGAAAACCATGTGCTTTTCAGTACATGTACGGAAGTCTAACTGGAGAAGAGATGAGTCATGGTTTTTATCAGTCAGAGTCGCAGTTTCACAAGGCTTCATGTAGTGTTATCTGAGAAATGCATGTGACTGACTATGATTTTGTGGTTCACAGCTCTGATCTGACAGCTGCCGAGGACAAGGCACTGATGCAGTAGGATGCCTAGTGAGCACCGCAAAACATTTAGTCAGAAAATTAAAACCATCAGGTTGTCAATTTAGTCCAAGAGTAAATATCTGTATTGTTTAGAAACACTGAGCAGCCATTGGATTTTAGTTCAGTGTACAGCAGTAGATGGGGTCACCATAGTAACCAGTGGTCACCCCATGTGCCTGGCACAGGGGAATCTGGATGTGTTTTTACTTAAACAGGAAGTGGAAAATTGGAAACCGCTTCAGAAATCTGGCAAGCAATTACAAACAACTGGGGGCAGATGTGTACGTAAAACTAATGGCCACCTGGTTGTTGCTTGATTTCTCAGAGTATGGTCCAGTGATGAAGAATTGGGGATATTAGACCCCTCAGATGCAGCATTAGCATCCACTTAAAGCATAACAATAGCAGAGAATATTGGGAAGACTGCTAGTTTCAGCCTTAAAACCTGAGCCTGAATACACAGTTTCCACAAGGAGGTACACAATGACAGAATTCAATGGTGTGTTTCTACTTGGTATAAAAGCTATTCTATGTCAAAAAATAAGAAAAATGAGACATCATAAATAAAAGCTATGGCATGTTTCAATGGCATCATATTCAAGTAATCTTGTTCAAGTCCCTGATACTTAGTGGTTCATGTAAACATCATTAACACAGACAGAACCAACAGTTCATTAGAAGGCAGCAGCAATTCATATATACAACAACACACAATCAAAACCCAAATCTGCTTCACCACGGTGGTCCAGTCACATCAGTTTGTGTTAAAAAATCTTTGAACAGAGACACTAAAATCAAAACTTCAGCATAACAAAGCCTGTAAATTGCAGCGAGCCACATGTTCACTTTGGGGTAATCCCCAAATACAAGGACTGAGCCACAAGGTTGAAAACTTTGGAGATGGGAGAAGAGAGGACAGAGGGGGAAAAAACACTGCAGGCATGTTAGAGCTGTGGACTTCACCTGCTGTGCACTGGACAATGAATTTCTGCTCATTCCAAGGAATGATGTGGTGACAAATTCCCAAAGGGGCCCTTCAGCTCTAACAGGACTACAAGTGTTTGGTCAATGTCCACTGACATTCCAGAAACACAATATCTGATTCAACAAATGATTTTAGTGAAATGCCTATGTTCCCTGCCAAGTCTGCTACAAGACTTTTCTTTTCTGTCATTCAAAAAGAGTGGCTCGAAAAACACGGCCAACCAATTTTTTCCTGGGTAAAATACATTTTTGGGATAATCATTTTTTGTTAAAGTGTCAAGCAGCAAGATACCCTCACCACCGATAGTATGGGTTCTGTGTACTTCTAAGATTGACTCAGCTATAACTCAACTGAGAACAGGCACTGAATGAGGCGGGTGTTCGATCACACTGCTGCTTTCATCTCATTCACAGTGATGGCAGTCACAGAACAACACAGATTCACTAAACCAGTTAAGAATAAAAATAAAACAGTTTGTGTCTCTTATTTCATACGAGTCTGTGAAGCATTTGTCACGTCAGAGTGATGACTTCTACAGAGTCTGTCTTGCCTTTGGACCTTTGCTTACGTTTGAGGCGTCTCTGTGAGGGGGGTGGGGGAGCTGGACATACTGGAGGTGCTGCTGTACCGACGGAGAGAGAGAGGAGGTCCGTAAATGGGTCTTTTGGGGGAGGAAGTTGCGACGGAAGTATAGAGGTGTACTCCCGTAGGGGTTTGATTTCCCTCTCCGTCTCCTGGCGTCACCTGTCAAAACAACCAGCTGCAAATGTGTGATGGGCTCCCAGGTAGCCCCCATTGTAGGCCATACTCAGACAATGGCGTGGCTCTCCAGCAAGTGCCATCTGCATAGAAAGGGGGCCTTGAAGAGGCAGAGCACGGGCTCCTGGCTGGAGACTAGACGTCAGACTCGGGTAGGAGGGAAACCCACCCCCTGGAGTCATGGAAGTAGCCCCAGTGAGCATACCCATTCTGTGGCTCTGAAAGAAGTCCTGAGACATGTTCACTACAGGCCCCAGACCCTGGGAGTCTGCTAGCGCTTGCAGTTGAGATAGGGAGGGGGAATGCTGGGAAAGATGTGGGAAGCTGTCAGGCTGGAAGAGCAGCTGTGGTGTGGTGGTGGAAGAGGAGGAGGAGGTGGAAGAGGAGGAGGCTGGTCTCTGGATGGCTGATACTGGAGAGAGATGAGAGGTCTGGGGCTGTGACTGCAGGGATGAGGGCCGGTGAGGAGGGGTGGATTTGGTTTTGTTGGCCTCCTTAACATCGTTGTCATGAGCACTGTTAAATAGGAGGAGACAATAATTCATTGTTAGGACCATAAAAAGAGATGTTAGCAATTTAGTGAGAAAAAGGAAGTGAAATCCTTAGATGGAGAGGGGAAAGTGTGTGCAACTACCAATAAATGCAGTAAAAGAGGAGATTGGCCTGTACTATTTACAAAAACCTCTTAATCGTGCAAGTTACACTAATGCACATGGACACACTGTATTCTGCTAAGCAAAACATGTGCACCTTAACTACACTAGCTCAATTAGCCTGCACAGACGCTATTATCTAGGATTATCAGATGAACAGACTTTTTCACATGATACGCACAAGAAAATAACCCTCTGCTTGTTACAGCAAGAAGTGCCAGCTCATCCAAATCCATGGCAACCAAAATATAAAGAGGTCTGAATCATGGGAGACATCTCAGCCTGACTGGTCTTATGTTAGAATGTGTGTGTAAGTGTGCATCTCTGTGTCTTACAGCAGCATTAGTTCGATGCACTGGGTGAGGTGGTCCCATGTGTAGCCCGTTAGTAGATGCAGAGCAGTCGTCCAGCTAGGGGTAATCTGAAGGCATATGCGAGATGCTGCAACACATGCAGCAGCAACCTGGGATGGTCGGAAACTCAGAAAAGCATGATCTAAAAAAAACATAGGACAGGAGGATTTTAAAAACACCACCTTGAGTCACACCACATACTGATCAGCCCATGTCTGATCTGACAAAACTAGAGAACTTGGACAAGTCATCTGCTCTCAGCTCACCTTGCAGTGAAACTTCCAGGAAGTAGTGAGTGTATTTGTCCATAAAAGCCCTGGTTTTAGAGAAGGAGGACAGGGGCCAGCCATTGTATAGGTCACCCTCCTGCACGGAGGCATGGAGGTAGTAGTCAATAAAGTGAGCGGGTGTGGGCATGCACAGATTCCATCCAAAGGTCTCCAGCAGCAGAAGCTCCATTTTGAGTAGATCCCTCTTATTAAGAACCAGGTTCAGGCTGCACATGAAACCCAGAGAATTGAGCTGCTCCAGTTTGGGAACGCGGTCCTCCTTCTCCTCAAATTTACCTAGAAAGCAACAGATGGACACAGCAATTTTATTCACCACTACAGATGATAATTATGTCTCCAAACCTCACATCTCACTGTTTGAAGTGACAGTCATCGCTGCAAGAAACAGATAATAAACTGTACACATTTTGTGGAGATACAGACAGCTCAATTTCTAGGATAGTTTACATTCACGAAGGAGCTTATTTATTTGCAATAACAAGAAACACCATTTAGATAATAGATATGGTTGTATGATCCATGTTGTTAAGTTCTCTATTTTATTTTCAATTAATAACATGCAGTTATCCAAAAACAATCTACTGGCTCATACATTTAGGATATTCTCATCTCACTAATAATGATCAAAGTGGTTAATGCTGTTTACTCTGAATATACTTATGTACTGATATTACACAGAAGTCTGTGCATGAACTGAGCAGGGTAGATTATCTATTATAAACTTGGCACAGATTCTACAACTTGAAGAAACAGCTGGTTGACAAAGCTAAAAAAAATTCTGTTCCTTCTTTAAGGACTGAATTCACTAATTAAGGCCTTCAGCACCTTATTTATTTGAAAACATATGCATAAATGCATAAACTAGATAGACGCATAAAAACTTTCATCAATATTTTGGCATAAATATTTCTATTCTCAGAGCCCATGTTAAATCAGTTTATATTGATGGGAGCAGTGATGTTAGATATTTTAAATAATTATTAACACTTGATCCCTTTTGTTATATTCATGTATAGCCAATGGCAGGTTTACGGACAGCTCTAATAAGAGTAACTTCAGGTTCCACAAAACCTAACAAGTGGCACCAAAGCATCAGCAAATAAAATGACTATTACTGAACATCTGGCCCATAAAGCTAAGCCATTACACTAACAAGCCTAGGAAGCCTCACTATAAGCTTACAGAGTGTGGGGCACTTACTATGGATTATACAAGCCTAACACTTTCCATGAAAAAGCCAGTCATCTTGATCCCTGATACTTTCTGTCTCGCTCACTCACTCCCCAAATAGAAATTAAAGCCATGCCATTATGTCAAGCCAAGCCCCCTCCCCATCCCCAAGACATCCTCCTCTCCATAGCAACAACTCTGAGGCCTCAGGGGTCTGTGTGACCAATGAACAGGGGTGATTCTGCCTTTAATCCACGGGTCCACCGGGCCTCCTTTCCTCAAAGTTTGAGAATGAAAGAGAGAGGGTGTCCGGTTACTGTGATACAGACTGTGGAAAACACACCCACTAACCCTGTGCTTTTAACTACACATGGCACACTGAAGTTGTAAGATGTGGGACTAACATCTTGCAAATAACTGGCTTTTAAGATTATTATTGATTTGTCACATTTGATTTAAATATGGTTACAGATTGCATTAGTAGAGCTTTTAATAGCTATAGGAAACAAAATAATCAAGCATTCAAGCAAGAGTTATGTGATATGTATGACATACATTTGCTTCAGAAGAAAAGGGCATTTGCAATCCATATAAACAAGCATATAATCACACACATATTTGTGATGCTGCTTGCTGACAAAGTACAACCCTTTGTTGTTATTAATCCCAGGGCAATGAATAAAAATACATGGAAATGTATATGTAATGCCTATGGTTTTCAGAACATGCATCCAGCTGGGAATTTTAACACCGCTGTGTTGGGGTAAATCTTGGCCTCTACTCTGAAACCATGGTAACTAGACATTAAACACCATATAGGGTGTTTATTGACTTTTCAGGGCTGCCATTAAATGTGGATACACCAAGCAACAATTGTCATGCCAATTGCCATGTTGGAGTTATTGTAGTGTTCCTTGATAGACCTCATTTGCATCTTTATGCTCAAATCTACACGAGTAGGGTGTCTTCCCACCAAGTGTGAGCTTTACCATGGGTGTTGTGATCTACCATTAAGTGAAGGAAGGAGGGAGGAGAGAGGGAATGGTTGAGAGAGCGAAAGGGGAGGAGTGCAAGGGGGGACTGGCAGCCCAACAGGCCTGAGGGGTAATTAGCAGAGAGGCAGTAATGGCGTCTCTCCACCAGAACAGGAAGCACTGTGGAAAAGGGCTGTTTACACCCACCAGGACTCGTTCCACAGCTCAGTCCACACTTGCCCCATTCTCTCACCCTCATATCCTCTGGATCCAGGGCTCTGTCTGCTGTTAGACTGCTATGTCCACACAGACGTTGCCATAAAAAAACATCAATACCCCCAATCTCCACACAACCCCTTGCCTCTTTGATCTTAATAGACAAGGTGCTAGTCAATCTCCTTATTGTTCAATGTGATAGCTCGGTTTACTACTGCAAGTGAGTGGGCACATGAGTAACATGGGATGGAAGAATGCTTTGAAACAAAAACCAAAGCTACTTCAAAAGGAACCTACAGGAGCACAATAATTGATGTACTGTAGACAGACCTGACTCCTGTATATTAGAGCTTGTATGACAAAACTGGTCCTCGTGGATTCAGTTCATTGAATTGGCACAGCAGGGTGCAGACACAGAGGCTCCAATTAAAAAACAACAAAACAAAACAGCGACGATCCTGGTTGTACTGGTCCATAGCATGATTTTAATTGTGATTCACAATAGCTGAACAATGTGGAAGTAACCAGGAGCTAATGATGAAAAACATTGGTCTTTTATACGAGCACATGGAAGCACACATCCCAATATGTAGCCCCTGCAGTGTCCATATTAACATACTGTGCTAATTAAGGGTTTACTTCGCAAAGATAACGATGAGAAAGAATATCTGTGCCTCTAAAAACAGAGTTTATGCAGGTATAAGTTAAATGTCTGACCTTTATATGACTGTTATGAAAGTAATTTAAAAACTACTTGTTATTTCACAGCCAACACGTATTTTGTTTGACTGATTTCTCCTGAACATCAGCATAATTGGACCCATAACTTTTCAAATAAAGTCTCACATAATGAAATTTGCTAATCCAAATAACAATGTAAAATATCAGCTCCGAAGGACATAGTTTGAAACAGCTCACATATGTTTTTGTTATGTCTTTTTTTTTCTTCCAAAAACCCATTTAAAAATAAGACTGAAGATAATGCAACTTTACAAACATAACATTCACCGGCCAATCAATTTTAAGGCATAAAGATTTTCATTTTACTCATTGTTTTACTTTTAAAAAGGCCATTAAAAAAGACATTAAAAAAAACTTTCAAGATTGACAGTTTTGTCCAAATATATTACAGTATCTTAAAATTCAACCAACCATCACAGTAACCTCCTTTATATTTCATCATTTCACTGATACATTGCACTAACAAACCTGCAGTTGTACTTTTGTCAGTCTGAAATGCACCTGAGAGAGACGGTGCATTCCTGTCCTGTGAGTTCAGCTTACCTGGAATGCAGGCAGCTAAATGATCCTATCTTATGTCTGTGAGCAGTAAACCACGGTGATGGAGAATCACAACCTTCTTTTGTATCTGAACCAACTGCCTTTTCATACACATCAACTACAGGACACCTAGGTTTTCTCAGCACGCACAAGTAAGGGTGATGATGAGAAAAGGTCAAGTAAATACAGAGAGGTGAGAGGTCAGGGGTGAAGGAAAGGTAAGGCCAGGATGCAGGGCCTCCACCCAGGTGTGCTGTTCAAGATAGAGGTGGGGGTGGAGTGGGGACTTTCAAGTGATAGGGGCTGTGGAGAAACTTGAGAGCATCGCCTCTGCATCTGTTGCTCTCCATTTTTCACTTTGCTCACTTCCCAAAACAAACAAAAAAATTATACCAACTCAGAATTTGTCAATTAATTATCTGTTTAGATTTTTACTTTAGATTGCCCAACATAAACTATGGGGGGAAAAAACTACTTTTTGTCAAACTGTGATTTCTTTTCCTCTTGTGGTTTCTGTCTGGATTGATGGTTGCAAGGAATTTCCTCTGCCCTTTCAACTCTTTTTATTTGCTGGTTCATCTTTCATTGGGGGTGTGAAATTGGTCACAGCTCCATCTCAGAACCTCCATGTTGCCACCCCTATCCTCGGTGCCTCACACAATGTAGGCCTGAGCTACCCTTTGACCCTTAATGCTAATGTCTGTGTGACCACAGAGAATCTATGAAAGAACCCTGCCCTTGTGTGTGTATGTGTGTGTGTTGTATTTTTAGGGGGCTCCATCAACCTCACTAAGGGCACAAAGCGTCCTTGCCTTGTGGATGATGAGGAGTGACACAGGGAATGAGAAGCAAACGAGCCAATGAGCAAACAAAGCCACAGGCATTATACCACAAACACTACATATGACTCAAGTCTGACATTTTTCTTGCAATTTTAGCATTATAATGAAAGAACAACTCTCAGATAAAGGGTTGATTATATAAATAGAAGTGTATATAACAGAGTAATGGTATATCCAATTATGAAATTTTTATAGGCTAATTATTTATTTTCGTGCTCTTCCAGTTCATAAGTAACTGCTCCGCATCACATTCACTTCGTATAATTTGACTGTGATGTCTTCATGCTAATTTCCTGCCTACATCTGTACCATGTGAGCAACACAAAGCACCAAAACATATTGCCATAAAGACTGTGTGCATAAATGGTACAGCATCAAATTAAACAATAATTTTACAATGTTCATGGGATATCTACAATATATCATCATACTGCCCTATATAACCCTATTAAACAATATCTACAGATCACTGCATAATTTCTTCAATCAGAACAAAATAGACTTGATCGTGATTGTCAAATGTCTTTAAAGAGAATAAAGGGGAAGTAGGTTTCCTGGTAATCTACATTTCAGGACACCCTACTGAGTGGCTCAGTTCTAACATGTCCTATTTGCAGGCCACCACCTCTCCCTCCCCTTCTATCCTGTTTAACATCAGCCACCGAGCCGCCTTTGAAGTACCGCTCCACTCATTTCCCAGCCCCCCAGGGATGAGGGCCTTTTTTACTGGCTGCCTTGTCCCAGGACTGGCTTGCTCTGCCTGTCCTGGACAAGGTGAGAGAATGAAGAGGAAACAGAGCCAGCAGCTAAAGGTAAAAGGACACCGCCAGAACCCAGATGGTTAAATGTCTCTGTGACAGTAACGAAATGACCTTTCCTCTGGAAATTCTCTGATGGATTAAACGGCAATGCTGATCTTAATAATAAGGTGATCAGGGAATTAAATCTATAGTTCTATCACAAGGTTCCCGCAGCTCTCGTCATTTAGAAATGCCATCTTACAGCAAGTCTCTACTATACACAAACCCACATTTACACACACACTACAACCTCCACCCCTCAGTCTCTGCTCCCCTCCCCCTCTTTGGGAAGGGTCTGGCTGGCTGACTGGCTGGCTGGCTGGCTGTCCTGCTTGCATTGACGGGCTTTTGTTTGAGGCCTGACTCGGAGAGCATATGGCAGGTGCCCCTCAACACACAGTTCCTCCCCACCCCCGGGCTCCATGGCCTATGAAAGTGCACTATGTACTCAATTTGACTGGGCTTCACATGGGTTTCACAGGATGCTCTTTTTTTCCTGGATACCCTTCATTCATTCAGGTTCACTGAATAAATTAATGAACTCCAGTTATACCTACAACAGAAGCACGCCAAACCATAGAAAAACTATCCAACCATTAATGTAAATACTAGACAAACCAACACAAAATCCAAATACATGGTCTATAAATTGGGTGCTAGTGATAAATGAAGAGCAAAACATCTTGAGAACAACGAAAAAATTGTAACCTTCATAAAATGACTTGTAACAAATCAATGATTTGTCCAATTTAAAAAAAAAAAAAACACATAGTAGTAATATTTTTCAGGGACCAAGATCTGTGAAGAAGACTGATGTGATCCTAACATGACTTCAAGGAATGCAGCACAACAGTAACATACAGTTTGAGTACAATGACTGATTTTCAAATGGAAGTACACAATGTACACATGAACATTCCTCAATGAAACTGATGCAATTTCTTTTCCTTTCAGTACTGGGCTCTCAGGAATGAAGTGAGGTCTCTAACGGAAACACTTAATACATGTAGGTTTGAAGAAGTGGCCGTAATCTTTCTCCTGCAAATAAAGAAGAGCTCATCCATGAGCAGACATACACACAAACACACAATAGAGTAACAAGATTAAGCAGTGACTGCTGCGAGACACAAAAGAAGCAGCAATTAATTAAGTGAGTGCAGAAACTGGAAAAATTTAAAGAAAGACAATGTATGTACGTGTCAAAGGCAGGCAGAGGGACCTGGGGAGGCAGTTCAATAACTAGGCCAGATTCCAAAGCACCTCAGGAGAGATAAAAACCCAAGACAACTTTGAATCAAACACCCTTTCAAGCCTTCATCAATCATGCCAGAGACTCCCTAGAGTCCCAGAGGAGTCAGATGCAGGAGAGCTGGAAGCAGAGAGCTTGACTAAGTGAAAGCCACAAATGAAAAGATTCAATAAAAATCTGATTAATCAAGGACAGAATGGATGAAGATCCTCTGCCCAGTGCGGGTAGATAATTTTTATAATACTCCATGAGAAAACTCTCAAAGTTATTCTGGGATTCTCATGAGATTGCTTTTAAATAAAACCTCTTTCAAGTCTCATTCAGATGTATCCTACCACAGAGACTACTCTGATTGCAAAGATGGCCTGTGCTTGAGTACACATGAATATGCGCACGCACACACATACAGACCTCTCCCAAGTGAGCGGGCCTGGTTCCAGACTCCCACTTTGACGGCATCATTAGTCTAATTATCCATGATGCCAAGGGCTGCATTAATGTACAGAAAACCTGAGTCTGTTAATCACTAGACAGACACAGACGCTCTAATGACTACCACACAACCTGAACCGTCTATCAGCAGGGTGAGAATCATTAACACATCTGCTTTACATAAAAAAATTTAAAAAAATAAAAAACATGTAAAAATGTGAATGCCAGTTACTAGAAAGATGAAAACTACATTTTTTTTGTTTCTATGAAAGTGTTTGCAGCAAGAGAAAATTCTAAACAGTTACAAGTTACAAAAAAATATTAAAACCCAGAACCTTAAATCACTATGCATGCCATTTAGTAGGCTGATGACATCCTACTAAAAGGGTCATTAGAAAATTAACCCAGAAGATGCAGTGAATTTGCAGAGGTGAGATAGGCAGGTACATTTACTGTTCCTCTTGTATTGACAGCACAAACATGCATTAAAGCTCCAGCCTCAGACAGGTTATTACAGCCTGGATCAAAGAGTAAAGCAAGACATTAAATTCTGCAAACACAAGCATAATCCTAAAGAGTCAGACAGGGTTCTCCTTAGAAATCAATACAACAGTCAGCCTAAAACAATAGCAAACATGTTTTTTTAACCAACACTGCTGCTAAGAGTAAATTATCATTACAGGTTCAGATCAGACAGGAAATCAGAGCTGGGAAAAAGCTTGAGCTTCAATCAAAATGTGTGTTGTTGCAGGAAGCATTTCACTTTGTACCACCTGTGCAAAAACTACAATCACAGTTTCTCTTCTCTGCTCACAAGATTCACAGGGTAGTTACTGTGTATTACCCGGACAAGTCACTTTTACAAATAGACACAGAGAATGAACTAAAAATCTAATGTTTACATACTAAATTGTCAAGTCACCTCTCTAGATTTAAATTTTCTTAAACATAAAAAAAAATTGTAAAACACAACAATGTATACATGTCTGAGTCAAGATCATACAGGAGATAATATGTTCTCTTCTCAAAGGACAGCACCTAAAAAACAAACACACTTTTAGAGAAGGAGGCAAAAAGATGTTATCAGACTTACTAGCTAAGAGCAGACAGGAGAGGGCGATGACATAGAGTTGCTTAACAGCTACATCATAGTGGTCCATAAACAAATCCAGCAGGTAGACGGCTAGGTGACGAGCTGTAGGACATAGCTGGTAGCGATTACTCAGGATGGCCAACAGGTCTGCAAAGTACCGACGCATGCCAATTTGTGGAGAATGGGCCCGGTAGACGGGTAACTTCAGCTCCTGCAAAGAAGAAGAAAAGAGGGATGAAGGGAATGTAAACGGCAGGGGGGGAGAAGCTGGCACAGAGAAGTAGGATGGGCAGGAAGCAGGGCTGAAGAAACACGGGGGCTGTAAAGAAAATGCATAATAATAGTGAGCTGCGATTGTCTCATGCTGACTATGTTTAACTCGTGTCAGGAGAGCTGATGTGAGTCTAAAAATATCAGTTGAAGAATAAAAGGCAATTTGCCATCAGAAATTGTTGATCACGCTTCAGTCTCATTTTAATTTCATTTAATATACCATCACTGCAGGGAGTGGGAGCTAATTTGGGTCATTGCAGGGGTCTCTGAGCAAAGGACTGAGGGTAGTAGAGTGTGTGTGATTGGGGGGGGGGGTCTTCTGTGGAGGTTGAGGAGTAGATAGGATTAGGTTTCACCCTTAGCATATCTCCTATTCACGTTCAATTAACTGCATGTGTTTCAAAGTGGAAGGAAGACACTCGGTCACATTAGCATTGAATCAGCCTCTGGTATCTTCCCAGTGAGCAACAGAGAACAACAATGCAAAGGCTCCAGTTTCAAAATGTGCCTCACAGTAAAGAAACAAAATACATCTCCACTGAACAATTTCTTTCTGTTCCAAAGCGGCTTATTCCACACATTTTGTTTTTGGAAATGTTCTGTGTAAAAACAGGCTTTGAATTAGATTTAATAGAAGATTGAGGCTTTCTAGATTAATCAGCTTAGGTTCAAACAGTAAGGGGTCCTTACATTAGTAGAGCAACGCTGAAAACATCACATCAGTGCTGTTTTTCAGCAAGATCTCTGCCTGTAGGCTGGTTCAGAAACAGCTCAGAAACCATTTTGAGTTTAAAGCTCTGTTCCAAACAAATCTCAAGGAAACACATGAGGTAGTCAATAATTTGAGGGACTGCAAAATAGACTGAGGAAAAAATGTACCAACACGGTAACGTTTTCACAAACTGTCAACTATTTATTTTAAGTGCAACTAAAACAACACAGATTTTCAGGCAGACACTTCAATATAAACCAAAAATAAACAGTACCCCCACCCCCCTGAGGTACTCCACCCCCGGTGCTACAACCAACCATACCACTCAATCCTCCCCAAACTCTGCTCTCCTCCCACTGGTTCAGCCTCTGCCCCTGGTCCATCTGTCTGTCTGGGGGTACTAGGGCAGCCGGAGAATGGGGGTGTATGTGAGGTGAAGGAGGGGCAGGAGTCTGAAGGGACATTTTGGGGGGGGGGCGCTGTGTGGAGTGGAGAGGTGCCTTTGTGGGGGACCCGCACCATAATTAAGGATTCCACAGCTGCCTCTGCCTGATTTGCATGTCTGATAATTTGCCACATGCTACACACCACAGCTATCTCCCACATCAGGGCATTACTGCTGCAGCAAACGTCATTAAGGCTGGATAAGACTGTGGGGGAGCAGGCCCCATGCAGGAAATCTGAGCACTGTGTGAAGGCCTTTTTGCATTCAGGGCTGTTAATATTCGACCACTCTTTTCATACATTCAAAATATACAGTCTCCTTTTTTATGCTTTCAATCTTATATTTTGTTAAAAAAAAAAAAAAAAAACAGAGAGTAGGATTTAAAAACTTAGTGCTCCTGACTTACTTACAAGTGTATTTATTCACAATATACAATAAAATATTTGGAATCATTATTTAAAACCGATTTGGGATTTTCTCTATACCCAAGTACGACATATCAGAACATTATTGAAAAAAGCATCTATTTATATATAGGTCAAATGAAAAAGGTTCATTTCTGCTTTCGTGTGACAGAATGCAGCACATGAGTGGGTTATACTTAACAAGGTTTTAACTGAACTGAAATTTTATGCGAGTCGACTAACCAGTTA
Organism: Maxillicosta whitleyi; assembly: GCA_029822895.1. Classification (NCBI taxonomy): domain Eukaryota; kingdom Metazoa; phylum Chordata; class Actinopteri; order Perciformes; family Neosebastidae; genus Maxillicosta; species Maxillicosta whitleyi. The sequence continues at coordinate 15,807,831 of JAPSES010000002.1, forward strand.
ATCTCTTACAACACGATTAGCATAATAAAAAAGAGGCACTGAAAGGATCTGAGGGCTCTACAGTTTATAGACTCTTAATTTCAAACATTCAACTTTTTATTGGAGCATCAAGACTCAACAGTCTCAGTGGGACGTCACTGTAATCTAATGTAAAAAGCAAGCCCCTCTGAGGAATAATATGATCGTTATCCTGGAAAATGTTTGCATGTCTAACACTATTATGGTATCTGTAATGTTAAGAAATTTAAGTTAAAAAAACAACACCCAGCTAAATGCCAGGAATCTTTTGCAAAGGAGTATACAACAAAATGCAAGTGTTCTGCCTTAGGTGCTATTAAGAAATCAACTCTAATCTTATTATATGAAACTCTAAAACCCGTCATTATGTTGACTCACTGTCTCTGCCTTAAATCAGTATTTTGTAATGTTTGTATTGCTGCATTTACAATGAGTGTATTGTGTTACAAGAAATGCAAAAAGTGAGCCAGTAGCTAAGAATTTCACAAAAAGTGCAGACACAGAAAGAAAACCTGACATCAGGTTATGTGCGAGTGTGACTTTCTAATGCTAAAGTTTACTGAGAGAAAATGAGTAGGTGTGTTATTTAGTTCCCAGCTCACCATTACAAATTTTCAGGCTAATTGACAGATCATTATGAATCGGACAGTGATGTATGTGTAAACTGAATCATAGTGTGTGTCAGACAATGACTCACTGGTTCACAAACATCTGATTCACTATGTGATATACCTCCAGACTCTGCATATACACACATATATAAAAAAAAAAATCTTAAGCATAACGGAGCACCTGGTATCTAAAATTGGATCTGTACTCATCTCCTTGGTTTGAATCTGGCAGGACAAGCTCATCTCCCAGCTTGGAGATGCCACTCAAGTGACAGATGTCTCCATTAAAGTGACACATGGGAAGAAATATGATCAGGCTTCGAGGTTAATTAAGACATTCTCAATTAATGAGCCTTAACTCCTGCATGTAATCTCATTTAGATCATGTTTAAATAGACAAGAGGACCGTGTAATTATATTTTCTTCCCAACTTGTATACATTTTGAGGTATATAATGCCATGTGGTGCACTAGGAACCTTCAATTCCTAACGTGGTGGTTCATGTTGTTTTGGAACGACAAGACATAGCCATAACCTACTAAAAACACAGGATTTTTCTTGTTCAGTTATACGGCAACTATGTCCAAACTCTGATAGAACTCAATGTCATTCGGTTGGGAAAAATATCCTTACTAAACCATAGAAAATCAGTGCAAAGCAGAAGGAATAAAAGCCAAGAAGGGGTCTGTATTTCTACATTTAAAGACAAGAAATGTTTCATTTTCTTATTAATTCCAGCTTTACTGAAACTATGCAATAGAGCAAGTAGCTTACAGCAGGTCTCTGATTAAAAAATGAATCATGACATTTTGTGTTCATTTTGTTTTTGCTCAAGCAGTCAATAATACACTGATGTAATTACCCTAAACATAAACGAGTGCTTCATAGACTCACCTTGATGCGAAGGGACTGATGGATATCTGCTGCTAGCTGTCCTTTCCACCATTGCAACTCCCTCTCCATCTTTCCCATCCAGAGGAGACTTCAAAGGTTAAGTTTTACCTGCTGAGACAGATGTTTCCAAAACAAGGTCAAAGTTCTGAAAGAGGAAGTAATCTGAACATGGTCTTCAACCATCTATCAGACACAGCAATAGCCTGGAGTTCAATTTAAGTCATGCTAACTAAGTCTAAATGATTGAGATCTAATCCAACAGGGGTTCTGCTGTTACACCCAAGAAAACACTATTATTAAAGGCGGGTGTCATCTGTAATGTTCGTTCTGGTAAAGTTTGTGATCACCTTGCTAATCCTAAGGCAGAAGTGTCTCTCCTGCATAGGCCCTTTTCTCTGCACGGGAATTTAAATGGCTCAGTTAAATGCCCCCTCCACTACACTGCGGGTCATCTAAACCCACGCCGCATTCACTGTAATGTTAGTGTTACTGGCATAATTATTTAATACAGATAATACACAATTAACTTGTGAATACTTTTGCTTATGGTCGAAAATGTATCTGCACCACGAGACAGCGGCCAAACAGTGAGGCTTCTCAAGTTAACTGCCCACCGAGCTCCGAAATACTCGCCTCGTTAAAAAACAAAAACAGCACTCGGCGAAAAAAACTCAGCGACTCGACGGGTATGTTGTTCGTACAGAAATACAACAACACGGGAAACTTTTTGAAATCCTCTCCATCGTTATTACATGTGCCACTCACCGCTCCGACGGGAATGCCCCCCAGACCCCTTTGTCTCAGTCCGACATCCTGAATGAGAGAACTCCTCTTCGGTTCAACTTTGCGAAAGCCCCCTTTTTTCGGCGAAAACACACCAGTCAAATTTTCTGACAAGTTCACAAAACAGCTGCCACCGCCAAATCCAGACTACAAGCGTTCTGCTGCACCGTTTTCCTCCAAGTGTTTACACTTTTTCCGACAGGTTTTCTTCAGCCGTTTTCTCTCCGGTGGCTCCGCTGTAACAAAGTAGCCTCCTCGGCTGCACCAGCTGCTGCTGTTGCGGTGCTCGTGCGCTCGACGCGACGAGCCCTCCTCTTCCGTTCTGGGGGTTGTAGTTCTTTAAGGGTCAGCGCCAGAACTACAAATGCACAGTTTTGTGTATTATTATTATTATTATTATTATTATTATTATTATTATTATTATTATTATTATTATGTTGTTGTTGTTGTTGTTGTTGTTGTTGTTGTTGTTGTTGTTATGACCAAAATTGTCAGAACACCCGAGAGATCTGAAAATGCTGCCTTTTTTCCCACTCTCAAAACATGATTTCATGTCATAATGTTCATGAAATATGCAGATAGTTGTTCTGAGCACAAGTGATATAAGATGAAGTGAGTCATAATGTTTTGGGTTTTTTTTTAACAATTTTTAACTTTAATATTTTCTTAATGGACACAATAGGCCTCATACGTAGAATAGAAAAACACACAGCTGTTTCCTAAGACTCTTGCATCATCTTCAGTTCAACTACAATCACACCTGACAATGAATACAAATGGAATTTGGATTCTTCTGTGAAGGAACATAATTGTGTGTTATTATTGGTGAAATGGGATTTCATTGTTTTTGTGTAACCAAAATGACCAAAATCTCCTTATGATGCCCATGATACAAAAAAGATGAAACCTTTTAAATATACCAAGTGTTGTGATAATAAACAGTGATTAAAAAAAACAGTAGGTGAAACATATGAAACATTTGTTAGTTTATATCCATTCTATATTGTGATTTTGTTAAAGGAGAGAGATGCAACACTGAACTGAATATGATCTGTTTGTTCTGTAAAAGAAAAAAAAAAGAAAAAAAAGTGACAGAATCTTGTCAGATTTAAAAAAGCTTGAAGATTAAGAAGCTCAATACTATTAAAACATCAAGTGTTTCTATGACATGTTTCCTCTCTCTCCTGCGCCACCTGGTGCTAGAATATGTCAAACACAAGCTTACTTACGTGGATGAAATATTAGTGCAACAGACATTACAAATACAATGAAAACAACACCAAACTAGTTTTAACTGTCCCCTTTAGCGTTGGCCTTTCTGTCAGCCTCATTGAGAAATTCCTGGTCAGCGTAGATAAGGAACCCAGTGAAAGTGCTGTCTGTCCAGAAGGGGTCAAAGAAGAGTCCATTCTGCTCAGAGTAAAAGATTTGCAGCCACACCTGGTCAGACTGCTGCAGCTGGAGAACAGTAGAACCAGATGCCACATCATGGTTTCCTGTATTTGCATCAAATGTCTTGATCTTGTACTGTCCGTTGTGAACAAGCCCAATGGCCAGGTGCTTGTTAGCTAGTGTGATATCATAGGTGAAGTAATAAACTCCAGGAATAGCACAGATAAACTTTCCACTGGTGGCATTGTAATGATCACCCTCATTCAGCAGGATCCGGCTGAAGCGGATGGGCATTCGTTCCTTGGGATAGCTTTGGGTCATTGCCACAGAAAAGGCTGAGCGGGCAGTGCTGCCACAGTTGCATCCTCCTGGAGCTCCTTGCTCCCCTATGTCACCTACCTCTCCCTTTTGTCCTCTTTTTCCACCTAGTCCAGGAGTGCCACGTGGCCCCTTTAGTCCTCGAGGTCCAGCCTTACCAATAACACCTTCACGCCCTTTCACCCCTGGCTTACCTTGATTTCCAGTCCTCCCTGCATCACCTGATGACAGAAGAGGGACAGCAATCTGTATAAAGATTTGTTTATTTAAATGGCTAATGCAGGACTCTAAACCAGACATTAGATACAACCTAAGACATTCTATACCTCTGTCTCCCCGTTGTCCCTTTTCTCCATCCTTCCCATCTGGCCCATCCTTTCCTGGAGGGCCCATGGGCCCCATGGCTCCTGGTGATCCAGGAGCTCCAGGATTTCCTGCAGGCCCTGATGGACCTGGCAGGCTGCAGACCAGCTGGGAGGACTGGACAATGATATGGCGATCTTTCTTGGATGCATTAAATGTTGACTGGGAGAGGACGACTGACAGCAAACAGAATATCAAGCATGTCTGGAGCATGATGATAACTGTGGAGTCAAAGAAGACCAGTAATTGTTTATCAGTCACTTTAGGTTTTTGGTGGAATGTCAATTAGATGATCAAATGTTTGCTTACAAAACACATTAAACAGGCAAAATGAATAAGAAAGGTAGCTTGGTAACGGGGAAAACACAGCGCCAGTGTTAGATGAAAAAACATGCACATAGTAAACAGTTATCTAAATGGTCATTGTCGTGTCATGACACGCTTGATGAGAAAAATGATCCTTCAATGATGCAAGGAGTCAATGCAAAGCAAACAATGCAGCTCACAGCAGAATGAAAAGGGAGTGGATGAGAAATTTAAGATACGCATACAAAGAACTCACCAGTTGAAAAATTATGACCCATGAGCATTTTTCTGCAATATAAGTCCTTTTTGTGCATGAGTGTGCACAAACTTTACTACATAATTGTCCAGAATTCGGGTGGGAAAGCATTCTCCAAGAGAAGAGACACCAAGTGTGTACAGCCCAGTGAAACAGAGTCCATAACATCCGCCCTGTTTAAGCAAGTACTCTGCCAAAAAATACTTTCATGATGATGTCATAAATTCAAGTCAGTGCAACAGTATCTCACAGCGGAAGCAATGATGCGTCTCTTACTCATTAAGTTATCCAATGGGAAAATAGGACAATGTGGAACAGATATACTTGGATGCACAGGCGGAACCACCTATTTATTTCAGTGTCCTTTTATTTAAAGTCTCAAGTTTGTGTTTAAAATTGTCGAGTGTCATAACCATTTTAAAGTTACACGTGCAACATAAACCTAAAGACAAGGTGGTCTGCAGCTGCTTATAAAATGCTCTGTGAACATTACCAAATGTTTTTGTGCCCAGATTCAGAGCTGAGAAATCAGTAAAACCATTCCAGCTGTGGAGTTAGGCATCACCATGTGTTCAGCAATTTACTGTATTCACACTAACTGGAACCAACTGGACTTACAAGAGTAGTGATTATATTTCATACATTCCTCAGATGGCCAATGAAATAATGGCAAAAACAACCAAGCTATTTTCAACTAACCTTCCTCTTCTATAGATTTGTAACATTTAAGTTCACCAGACAAGCATTGTAACTAACAATGATATAATGCACATTATTAAGGTTACATGCAATGTTAGAAACAACACGTTTTTAAACAAACATATTTTATTAAAAAATACACTATCCACATCAAATTGTCAAAGTAGCATGTGAGGATTTTTTTTTTTTTTTTTTTTTTGGGAATGACCAAAATGTAATCTGAAATTATAATTTGTCCTTTGAAACTAATAAAATACAAATAAAAGAACACTCAATTGTCTAGTATTTACAGTCCTGTGGCCACAAAAACAGAGTGTGCAGAATACTTGACAAAATGTTGTACACAGTTTTCAGTTCTGTTCATACCAGCATGGTCTCCTGCTGGTGTAATGAGAGAACTTACATTAAACGAGTTAGACATTTTTAAAAAGCAAACGGTCCGACAGGGTCCTTAAAGGGAGTATTAGGCCAGTTAAGAACAAGAGGAAGAAGGGGGTCACTGTCCCAGAAAGGACGCCATGGGATCATCTGGTCGACTGCGTTTCATGCGGAAGGCCTCCATCTCCTCCTCTGTGGGTGCCTTCACTTCCTGCAGGCTGTGGTATGGCCTCTTCCTCTCATCCAGCTGCATCATTGCCTCTACCTGCTTTACTCGCTTGTCTTCTGCTTCAAGGGCCTAGAACATTAGAGGGGAAAAAAAAATAAGGGAGATTAATCAAACACAAACAGTACATTACCCAAACCAAAGACACATGTGAATATATGTTAGGAAGACTTCTTGTCATCACAAATGCAAAATAACCTTTTTCAATTTCTCTCTCTTCTTTTCTTCGTTTTCTGAATCACTGCTGTCAGATTCATGCTTCTTGTTCTTTCTGTTCTTCTTCTTCTTCTTCTTTTTCTTCTCCTGCATCATCTTATCTCGATGCATCTGACAAATTCAAAACACAACACCTCTATTACCTGCTGGTTGATAAAAATATGCCATCTAGTTTTCATAAAAGACTGCCATGTAAAGTTGCTTTGAATCACCACTTACTTCAAGCAGAGACTTTGGTTCTTCCTCTTCCTGGGGCTCATTCAAGCCTTCTTCAAATGGAATACAGTCCGAGTTGTTCTTAAGGTTATTAAAAAGAACAAAAAGTGGGGGTCAATTACAACACAACCCAAGGAAGACCATGTCAAATACAACTACAGAACACATTCAGACAAATACTCACTACTTTAATTCCAGTTTCTCCTGTGCAGTAACTCTGTTTGACCATGGAGTGACAGCACTTGTATCCCCAAAAGCCATCCTTCCAGTAGGAGCCCCAAATACACTGCCAACAAACATCCATTTTTAGGACATAAAGTAAGACAATAACAAGTAAACAGGCACCACAGTTCTGTTCTGCTGTCCTTACAGTATGATTGTTGATGAGCACATCCTCCTCGTACTTGGAGCGAGCCACTGCTTTGTCAAGTCCCTTCAGCACAGCACCATGACGGGAGTACTCCACATAGTCCTCAGTCTGAGCCAACAGCAACTCCCTTGGGGGTGCATCCAGATGTTCTTGACCTCCGTACTAATCATCACAAACAGAAGATAGAACAGGATTAGATTTGCTCCATTTTCAAAATTGAAACCAGAAGAATAAATGCTCTTTAGACATTTTTTTAGTGTCGTTGTACTGCCATAAATACAGAATAGGCTTAACAAGATTTTTTTAATATGCCAGTTATGCACCTTGTCAAGAATGCTCTCCCTCTGTTCCTCTTTAAAGTCCTCCTTCTTGACTTTGAAAGACCGGTGGAGCAGCTCAAGCTTGGTGGGATCGGCCTGCAGATGAACTTCAGAGCCTCTATCATAGGCCTCCCAAGCAAACACTATAATGAGACAAATTGTTTGACCGTTACAGATGCAAACAAATACCTACCACAAGTCTATTTGAGAGAGATGATATTTTAGGTCTAATTTCATTCATTCAGAAAAATAAAAGAAGTATGGGAGTAGACATGAGTAGGCAAGGATTTCTGTGACTTACACTGTGTTTGAGCCATAGTGATTGTGTCGCCACTGTAGCGGGCAAAGTTGTCTCCGGCATATCCGACTCTGTCAAATGTACAGGAACATCATGTCAATGTGAGAGAATGACACCTTTCAGCTTATGATGAAACAGAAGATCTATAACTTACTCGTCTGGGTTCATGCCAGTGTTGGCATATGGGTTCTCTCTCATAGCACGAGTCTTTGGGTCATAATATGCAGAATTTGGATCCAGATTCCTCAGGTACTAAAGGAGATAGATGGATTTCTGAGTTAGGAACCTGACAGGATCTAATCAATATTTAGCTTTAACAATGACATTAGAGACAAAAACAGTGCTCCTCTGTATTTGTGTAATAAAAATGTACAATATTCTTGACAAAAAAAGTATCATCACAGCAGAGTGATGTTATTCAAGGTCACTTACTTTAGCTGTGTCTTCTCTGATACGCAGATTCCTGACAGTGATGCGTCTCTTTGAGTCGAAGTTCTGACCCGGCATGTCAATGTCATCAGCATACTTATCTTCATCCTCATCTTCACTATCATGTTCCCGCTCCTAAAAGTTGTTAAAAAAAAATTGACAAATTAAAATACATACTTTTTTTTTTTTAGACAAAAAAGGTTTTTACATATCGACTAGAAAAGTTTATTTTTTTATAATAATGTTCAAGTACTGGAGACTCACAGTTTGATCCAGTTTTCCTGAGGCCAACTCATCTTGAAGCTTCTGTGCCTTAAGTGTCCTTTTGGCCTGATGGATAAGCAAAATGTGTAATCCGTAAATAAATAAATACAACCCAAACACCACACAGAAAATCCATTATTTTCATTTAAAGATTCTTACATTGGATGTGATTTAGTGCTATACCTAGTAGTTTTTCAGAAACTCTAAGTTAACTAATGCTTTACCAGGTCTACTTTGGCGTACTCTTCCACAATGCGCTGATGTTCTTCAGGGTCATACCCATTCCAACGATCACGCTTCCCATCGTAGTCCATTGCAAGTTGGATCTGAGCGTGTTCATCAGGAGCTATACCTGTGCCTGTGTACCTGGCCCCAACTTTTCTTGGTCGCTGATAGGATAAAAACCAAATGGATGATATTAAGCACTCCATGCATCACTCTTCTCATCCACAATAAAGAGAAAGAGATAGAAGATATGTTTTTTCCAGTTTTATTTTACCTCCATGCAGTCTTTCTTCTTGTGTGTCATAGCGCCACAGTTTTCACAAGCTCCCTTACGGAATTTAGTAGAAACAGCAGTCTGTGTAAAAGCACAAAGTAAATCTATTAAAAATAATAGTTCATTTGTTTTATCTGTATTAAATCAACTCTGCGCTTCATTCCTACCTCTTGTACTCCTCTCTTATACCAGTCACCGATGGCAGAGTATTGCCTCTGGTTTTCAGGTTGTGGCCTCTGATGTTTTAGTGTTGGTCTTTTGGATGGGTCAATGTACCATGGTACTGATGAAATATATTGTGGGATGTGAGGGTTTATGTCCCTAGAGAAAAGCAGAGGCAAGCGAATATAGCCCAAATTAATGTTGACATATTCATAGTAGTTATGACAATTAGAATTAACATTTATGCCTGAAAACACTGCTTAGATGATTACTGACTGACTGTTAACACGCAGTAAGTAATGCCATCTCTGTCCACACAGATATCAGCTTACTTTCCCTCCTCGTCCACCTCAGCAGGAGCATTTCCCAGCTTTCTCTGCTCCTCGAGCTCCTTCTTTTTCCTCCAGTCCTCCCTGGTCATCTTCTTGGGCTCGTCCAGGCCCACGATGCCCTCCGAGCTAGCGCTGGGTTGTTCGGTTGTTTGTTCGTTGTTCATGACTGAACCTAAAGCGAGGAAAACACCTTCTTTATACATTACAGTCATACACCCAGTTACCTGTGTGCTATAGAAACAGTGTGTTCAGAACACAACACTCTAACGGTTAAGTATAATTTGTACAACTTTTCAGAGTCAGAGGCAATCGTTAACAGTAACGAAACTAACCTGACTGTTTTATACAAGAAAATAGTGGGTAAAATTTTGTTTTCTGAACATACTTACTCGTTGATTAACTTACTTTGATATGACCGTCACTAAAAGTGTAATTATTGGAGCTTCTTGGGCAAAATCTTCAGTATTCTCTTGCTGGTTTCAGTCACCTGTGTTTTGACGATGCCACAACAGTCGCCATTTTACCTCCACAAGTTACGTCACGTCTTTTCTTCTTCTGTGGTTTGGATCCAGATTGTTCAGAAACATGCGACTACTAGTGGACAAACCCGACCACTTCACATAATTGGCCGCAAAACTACAACTCAACATTACATCTGAAATGTAAATGACTATTTTATAGCCTTTCTCCAGTGAATACTGAAAAACGCACACTTTAGTGGTTAAATTTGGTGATTTCCTTAACTTACCTGACATGATCACAACAGAGATCCTTTGGTGCCAACTGCAAGATCTTTATAGAAAACACAAATTAAGTATCCTGAATAGAGAAAATATCACCCATATCATTAACAGATTTTCTGACATTAAAATCTCTTTATACACGTCCTTCTGTGTTTTTATATTGTTTGAGTGATTTAATACACTGTTTTTATTTTTTATTTTGGTGAGTTCATTTTTACTCAGAATTATCACATATTTATCATTATCCCTTTGCACTATTATTAATATTTTAATATGCTATTACCACCATGGTTTTATTAGTGGTAAGTATCAACACAGTTATACACATATGTATTGGTTTTTCGAATGCATTTTTACTTCCTCTATCATAGATTGGATTATGTATAATTTAAGATGTGGTTAAGTATTGTGTAATTTTTTCCCCTCCTCTGCTTTCTTTGTATGAAAGTACATAGACATAGTCATATTTTTGTGACTTGATACTCATTTAACTTCCACAGATGAAATAGTCAACCAACGTTGACTTGTGGTAGATGACTTGACAAGTCATTCTGCTCAGGAACCTGTTACAAAGTTAGATTTTTGAAGTACAGGACTTACCTTGTGTCATTTCAAGAGCCCTGATGTATCTGACACGTGGACAAAAAGAAATCAAATTCACCAGAAGTCTCAAGTGATAAAAGGAGTCTTGAGACCTGTTTTTTTTATTTTGAAAAGAACTTTGTAGATTAATGATAACTCCTCTGGGTTTATTTCCTCAGAATCACCAATATGATATAATTGTGTCAAACTGTAACAGGAACTGTTGTGATACCTCTTGATGTATGAGAATGTGATTAACAACAACATAAAATACCCTTGTGAGAGTTTGGTCAGGTGAAACCTTTTAACGTTCTTGTATATTTCAAACATTTAAAAGGCCAAAAAATGTAAACAATGTTGTGAGAAAGAACAGAAGAACATAACAGCACCAAACACAAAAATAAACATATTGACAGAAGTATAAAAGGGCCGAATGAACCGGTCCTTGACGTGTAGCACCAGTACACATCCCCACTGTCAGTCCAGCAGTCTCGGGATGAGAAGGCAATAAAGTACCAAAGTGAAGGCAGTGATGCATTCAAGGTGGTACCAAAATATGAAACTAAGTCTTTTACTAATATTTTTTCCACTGAATGTCTGCTCAGTCGTTACAATGACAGGTTGGACTGAGTCATTTGTCATCATCCTCGACTCTCCCCCACTCCTCCAAGTCCTCCCCATCCCCCTCCACCTCTCCATCCTCCTCCTCCTCTACATAATCACCCCAAGTGTCAAAAACATCTGTCTCTTCATCACCTTCCTCCTCCTCCTCTTCCTCTAGGAGATCACCTCCATACAGCGGCTCATCCTCCTCATCTTCCACTATCTCCATCTCCTCCATTTCATCCTCCTCCTCCTCCTCCTCCTCCTCCTCTGCTTCTTCCTCATCATCGTCTACCTCCACCTCTAACCCACACACCTCCCCGTCCTCTCTTTCATCTTTTGAGGATGGTTTCTCCTCAGTCCTGTCTCTGAGGTAGGACTTGCTGCTGGGGATGAAGCTAGAGGTAGCAGTCTTTGTGTTGATGTAAAGACGAGGAGGGGGCTCTAGTCTGGCTGGAACCACTTGGAGACAAGTGATGGGAGTAGATGAGGAGGCTCTTCTGGAGTTTGGAACCAGTGATGGATTGACAGGCACACTCATGTTGGGCACGTATTCCCGAATCTCCCCTGGCTCCAGCGGTTCGGGCCCACAGGGGTCATGTTCACTACAGGACAGCTTCCCGTCCAGCTTGGAGATGAAGAGCATCCCATCACGATGTTCCTTACAGTAAGAGCTGGGGCACATCTCACAGAACGAAGCTGCTTCTTTACCACAGATGTCACACTGGTGCCAAGGACACTCCCACCGCCCTGAAAACAAGAGCACTACCAGGTTATTACTCAGGACAAGAGCACAGACCTGGAGTCAAATTTATAAAACTGTCAGGTACAAAAAACTCCTAGAGATAAAATTGTAAGAAATTTGAGAGTTTTAACATTTTCTAGGAATTAGAATAATTAAACCTGGAAAAGAGACTCTTAACCCCAGACTTAACAATAGGAAGGATGATTTTGTCTGAGGAATTTATGGGTGGAAGACAAAAAAAGGTGAAATATTTATAAAATGATGAATGTAATCAACATGTCAGGTTCACACTGATTATCAGACAGATTTTCTTTCTACAGATTTCACACCACACTGTCTAGAATTCACAGAAGAAGCAGCACCATGGCTCTTCAATCAGGTCCTTGTATACTTTCTAGGATTAAACTTGGAAGTAGGTGGGTTGTCGATCATCAAGTTGAATGATGTTTATTCTCATTAGCATTTCTAATAATCACGCATCTTTCAATGAGATGTGCAGTAATCTGTCAGTCAGCTGGGGTGGTACGGGGCAATTTGACTGCAGATACTACAGAATGGATTTTTTGTTAACATGAACGTTAAAAAAAAGATCTCGATGACTTGTTCTGAAATTTGAAAGTCCTTCTCCTCCCACTGTGGTCCAAGACCGATTCAAGGCTGAAGGGTCAAGTCTGAGATGACACCACGAAAGTAGAAAATGGTCTTTAGTCCATGACTGGACTCAAAGACTACCACACTAATTTACACCAATATATGCTGCTGTTAACATTTATTAAAAAAAAAAAAAAAAAAAAAAAATAGAAGACATCTCCTAGCTCAGTCTGAAAACCACTTTGATTAAAAATGCTGTAAAGTAATTTTTGCTCAGTGATACAAAAAAAACAACAACTATCAAGTACTGCAGCTTTAAAAGAATATGTCAACTACATTTAGTCACTCAGGTTAAATTAATTTATTCAGAGACTTTCATAAATCTGTCTGATACTATGTAAGAAATGTTAACTTTAAGAGTTTACAGTAGGAGACCTCTGATGGGATCGTCAGAACAGTTATGACTAAGGCTAGTTAAGGCTTAAAGAGGTTGCAATAGTAAGATTTAAGTCGTTATAGTTGATAAAATACATGATCCATAATCATGTTATTAGATCTCGGTCAGAAAAACATTACTTACTGAAAATATCTGAAAACTCAGCAATAATCAAGCCTTAGGAATTTCAGGAAAAACCTTCAACTAGCTCAATCCCTTTGTTTTATTGATCAAATGAAGTCTGTGCATCATGGGCCCGTTGGGAAATTTCTAGTGCTTTTTTACTTTGTCCTGAACATCAGTTTGAGCCCATTCCATTTATTCATGCCATCTATTTTAAGTCTTAAATATTCTCCTCATTTCTTATTTTCATTTTGATACTGTAATTGTAATTTTGCTTATCGATTCAGATATTGGATATTATCTGCATGTTAATGTGTGATTCACTGCCTTAATTCTGGCATTAATGTCTTTGTTAATACTACACTGTTGTCCATAAAGTTACAATAATTGTGTTTTCAGACACATTCCACTTTTTATTCCTATTCCACATCAGTAATCACCTTTGAGCATGTGTAATAATTGTGCAACAGTGTCTTATTAATATGATTATTTGTATCCTTAAAGACTGATAATTACTGCTGAACCTTCAGAGCATGATAAATATATCTCTGTCTCATATTTTATTAAAACCTGTAAAGAACTCAAGAACTCCAAAAAAGTCATGACATGTGTTCCCTCCACTCTCTGGTGTCTACTTGCCTGCAGGCCTCTTGGCCAGGTTGAGACAGTCGGCGTGGTAGACCTTGGGACACCCCGGCTTCTTACAGGATACTATCTGACCTCCATCTCCACAGCTGAAGCATTCATCTTCTCTCTCCTTTTTCACTTCTTGCTTGGTCTTCTTCTTCATGGGGACTTTCCTTTTCCCTTCCTTCAGCTTCAGTTTCTCCGCTGATGGCTGGTTCTGCACATGGATCAATACAGGAGTTTAACATATAACATAATAAATAATACATTTATGTGAAGTGTAAACGTCCTCACTACTAAAACTTTTACCTTTGGACGGACACCGAGGAAACCGCTGCAGTTGGGCGAGCCACATTTACAAGCGGTTTTCCCATTGCCGAGACACTCCAAGTTGTAGTTGAAAGTCAGCTCTACACCTGTTGAACAAGAGAGTATTTGATTACTTACTCTTATTGAGTACTCTGATTTGTCAGTGATGACAGTCTATGGTCTTATTTCTACATAGAAGAACACTACAATGCTACTTAGTTTCAACTTTACAATCTAATGAGTATTTTTGCAGAGTTCGTAATAAAATAATTTTCTGGTTATTCTTTAACAAAAAAAAAAAAAATCAAATCATACATCTTTTCCCCAATTGTAGTTTTCCATTTGAACAAAAACAAAATTATATTACATATTAAAGCTGCATATGACTTTCATCATTATTTTTTTCTTTTTTTCAAATCTGTAAAATCCAAGCGATAGCCTCCTTATCACTATTCGATAAGTCTTTCTGTGTTAATGCACCTAAATCACTTCCCTCATGGTGAACAACCTCGGAATGTACTCCATCACAAGACATAAGTTTGTTTACATACCAAACCAAAACCAAACCATCACCTGGGCCTTTTCAGAATTCCATGCAGCAGCAAGAGGCACTGACGCTGTTTCCGTGTTTGTTGCTGCTGCAGCCACACTGCAGCTGCGTGGAATCCTCATTTCCACAATGCACTTTGCAAACAAAATTTCCAGCGAGGCCTGAGTGACATATTGGTTTGGTGTGTAAACAAACAGATTGTGATGGAGTACACTTCAAAGTTGTTCACTGTGAGGGAAGTAATTTAGGTGCATTAGCACAGAGAGACTTATGGCTTAGTGATAAGGAGGCTATCACTTGGGTTTTATAAATTTGAAGAAAAATTAGAAATGAAAGTTATATGCAGCTTTAAAGTAGTATTCCTAGTTTTTTGCTTTGTTGCATTCCCATGTACTCAAAGCAGTTTTATAACTAAACATATAACCCATTTATCACAATGCAATTGAAAATTAAGTTGTTCATTTCATTTCTTTGGTCTTATGTTTCAGCATCACTGTTTTTCTCCAGTCAAAGCACTTTTGCAACATGAAAAATGAACCTATTTACCACAACTAGGACATGTCTGTTTAAATGTCATCACTATCAATATTAATCATCAATAAAAATGTATAAAAGCCATGTGTACATGTTATGTGGACTGATATTGACTCCTTAGGTGTTGAAATGTGGTATCAAATGAGAAGACAATTTCAAAACCTAAGCAATTCAGTCACTGACATAAAAACATAATTGATGCCAAGCTCTATTTTTAAATTACTAACTTTCTTATAAATAAATACATGAAAAAAATAAATCAAACTAAGGATTTCTTTACTAAACTCTCATAATACACAGTACTATATAGTGAGACGGTCATTATGATGAAATAAAACTTGTCTTTATTAAAATGTAATAATGTATATAAAATCCATATTACATATAGTAGTTGTGCTGTTTTTTGCAGTGTTGCAAAGACCATTCATATTTTCTAAATCAGCATCTTTTTTAAGATACAACAGGAAACATGTGTGAAGCCTTAAAAATGAAATGACAGGGAAGAAAAATAAAATAAAATTCCTTCTGCAAGCAAAAGGTTGGTATTTTGGCCTGTGTTACCTTGAAAAAAAAAGCCACACAATGAGAAAATATTTGACATATGTTCCTGAAACCTGGAGTAAAACACCACAACACAGATACAGAACATTTCATTTTGTCAGAACAAAAAAGCCAAAGGCCAAAGCAGGGTCACGTAAAATAACAGACTCATTGTTCTGTAGAAACTGTTCTTGTCTGAATTTTTGTTTTTAATGCCAGTTGTTTTGTACATTTCCGGTATGTTCCCAGAGACAGAGAAATGCATAAGTAAATGGAAAAATGTTAAAAATCCATTCTGACCTTGTGGGATATCCTGAAGTGCAAACAGCCCCACCCTGGTGTCTCCGTTCACAGTCCACTTCTGAGTCTCACAGTTGGGCTGGCAGCTGTGATTCATGAAGCGAGCCTGGTTCCCTTTGGGCCCGGCATCAATGATCCGGTCCTGGATCCACAAAATACAAACTTGTTTACACAGAATACTTGTTTCATGTGTGTTTCAAAGTTGTAAAGATGTGGCCAGATCTGAATCACCTTGTCCAGTGTAAGCATGTAAAAGTTACAGATGTCACTCTCCTGGGCGTGTCTGATCCTGGCTCGACACTCTTCTTCATCTATCACCTCTCCCACATATTCACTCACAAAGGCTCCCTGAGAAGCAACAAAGAGGGATCCTCTTAGTGGCAGTAAGGGACAAAGCTCATATGTAAACACACATATGTTAAAAAAACAAAAAACACAACTTACCTTCTTGATGTCAGCCACACCACGTAAACCCCACCCACGAGAGAGGGTCCTGAAAATATCCACAGTTGTGTACTCGCGCTTGGTGAAGGCTTGATTCTGACACCGCTCCCCTGCTGCGCACACCTGAGGGTGGCACTCATACATCAGCATGCGATTAATGCACTCTGAATCGATGCCACATGGGTTTTCATCCGTCGCCTTGCAATTACATCGTGGTATTTCTGACAAGTCAGCTGTGATGATCTGCACCTTCCCAATTGGCCTGTTAACCTAAAAAGAAGACACACAGGAATCATTTTCAGTCACATACCACACTGAACTGATCTTGATTTAGGACAGAAAAGCACATTCATGGTCTTGGTGACACACATTACCTTAATATGTCTGTATGGAGGAGGTTTCTTGTCGTTCTTTCTATCCTCTTGAAGCTGTTTCATTTCCCTCTCTCTTTGTAGTTCTTTGAACCTTTCCGCTGCTTCCGTCAGTGCTACCAGAAGACACTGTTTTTTACTAATATTGAATTATAACTTGATTCCTACCTAAAGTAACAAAAATAAGAAATGCTCAGAAAGATGCAATCAACAGACATAAGTGCATACCTTTTTTGTACACAGCATCTGCACCCTTGCCCATTTTCTCTATGTTTTGAGTGTCTCCCTCCATGTAGGGGAAGACTCTGGCCTGGTAAGTCCACACAAAGTCTCTGGAGCCAAAAAACTGCACTGGGAACTCTCCTACTTCGTGCTTCATCCTCAAAATGTTATTTGGGACATCTTTGGCCAGGCAGACTTCAGCAGGCCACCACCTACACACAAGTGCACATCAACATTTTTGTCTCCTGTCTGGGGCCAATACCTCTATAAAGCAGGTAATATTGTTGTGCTGTACCTGTAACGTCCCCATTTAACCCACAATATGTCTTTAATGCGAGGCCTCTTTCCTGCTTTGCAGTCATTACAGAACCAGCTGCCCTGAGGCATCTCCATGTTCAAACATTCCCGATGGAAAGCAGCAGGGCAGGCCTCACAGCACAACAGACTGCCTCCTACAAAATCACAGCAAAAACAGAAGGATTAGAGCTCTAGTGACAAAGTCTGTCACATTTTTTTCATTGTTTAGAAAATTCATGACAAGTTACTAGAGCGCAAACATATGAAATCATGTAGTAAAATATATTCCATTGTCTGACACAGAGACTCCCACCCCCTCCAGACACACACTCACTGCACTAAGGAGTTCCATTAGTGACAGGATGATACACCTGAAGTGCGTGAAGAAGAAGGAAGGTCTTTCCTTCCTGCAACTGTTAGGTTCCACAACAGAAACGGCCCCACATAATTCTGTGCAACATAATTATGTATATATAAAATTATGTGTGTAGATATGTTTGTATAGATGTATGTATGAGTAGCTTCCCTATCCAACCTGTGGCATGTTCAGCATGTGCACAGCTGTAAATAGTATTTATTGCTTTTCTATTTCAGATTTTGCTCTTTTTTGCTCTTGTGTGCTTTGTTTGTGCTCCATTCTTACTGCTGTAAATCTGAATTTCCTCCTGTGTGACGAATAAAGGAATATCTTATCTTATCTTAAATTGCATCCAGTGTCATGTGATCATATGACCCTCTGTTATAAATTATACAAATGAGTACAAGGACCAGACAGAATACAGGGACCAGACTCACCTTCAGAACAAACGAAGCACCAGCTGACATTGATGTGTTCATGATTCTTACAGCCTTTGCGGGGGGTGAAGTGGTTGGGACAGAGGAAGCCATTGTTTGCCAGCACCAAGCTGCCTGCTGCCATACAGTTGTCATTGGCATGATAAGCCACAGGGCAGCGAACGCATCGTGCTAACCGACCTATAATTATAATACAGCAGTTCACTGTTAGCACCCTGCTTTATCTATGCCAATACACTCACATGGTTATATTTGTGCAGGATTGTTAACATTCATACTAAAAGTCTTGCAGGTTAAATGAATACCAAATGTCAAATTCAAAGGCTACACAGTGGTTAAAATGTAGCAGTATGACCTGTTTTCTAACATCTCAGATTAGATAAATCACAACCACTACATCAGATACCTTTTCATTTCCAGTAACAGCTCACTCGTTAAAACAGTTTATTCAACCAAAGCAATCCTGTCTGCTAAACCTGTCATCACTTATTTAAATAAACTAATCATATGGAAATAACAACAGATGGTTAAGAGAATATCCCAGAAAACATACAGCTTATGACTCTTAATATTGTTGCTCATTGGGTGTGTCCATTCTACTTATGCTTACTAAAAAGGATGAAACACCACCTTCAGCGGTAAAACCTGATTATGTAAAACTGGAACTGTACCTTTGGAGCTGCATATGTTGAGGGGGTTGGTGATGTGGCAGGACAGACACACGTGAAGAGAGCAGCGGAAGCCTTTGTTATGTGGTTGTGTAGCAGAGAAGGTCATTATACAGTCGGTATGGTAGAATTTCCCGCACAATGGTATCATGCAGCGCTTCACCCCACTGCCAGACTTCTTACACACAAAACATGCGTGAACACCTAGAAGAAAGCATAAAGGTAATCTCATGATATATTTTTGTCACGCTGATGCTTTGACTGTCTATTAGAGACTGTGTACCCACCACTTCTACATTCACCACATAGAAATTTTCCCTTCGGCGCCACTGACAGGCCAATACACTGAAGATGGAACGCTCCATAGCAGTGGCCGTCGCACACCAACAGGTCTCCTGCCCTCTCACACACCTTCACAATCATACAACCAAACATATTTATTAAGGTCCAAGAAAGCCAGCCCTTACTTTGATATGTGGAGTATTTTAATTCAAAACTCAGACACAAAATATACTCTCGTACCTGACAGACATTCTCCTTTAAGGTTGTGCTGCCAACTTTCCCTTTTACATCTACCTGAGAAGACAGGCTGTCATTCAAACCGACAGACAGCACCTGCAGAGATGAAGAGAGACGTGATGCAACTCAAGCAGATTCCTCTTTGATGGACCAAGTATTCTGTGTTTATAGTGAGTTAGTGAAACAGGCAAACCTCAGCTTTGGCAGTTAGTGTTCCAGTGTGTACAGTTTGTTTCTCCTCAGTGCTGAAGGTTTCCACCTCCGCCTGCTGCTTGGGGGGCTTTGATCGACAGGGACTGGAGGGTCTGAGTGGAGTCAGAGCCTTAAGCTCTTTGCTCTCTGAGGGTTGGGTGGCAGATGTGCTGGGTATAGACCGTTCCCTCTTTATGGATCCGACCTGTGGGATATCACAGTGAAAGGTTTTTAATTGGGTTTCATTTTAGGATCATCTCAGTGGCACATGTGTTTACTTTTACATTACCTGAGTGTTTTTTTCTTGGGACTTCGCCTCTGAGGTACTACTACTAAGTCGCCTTGGCTCCTTAAAAACACACAAATAACTTATGAGAATACAGAAACGTACTGATTACAGTAACTGTCAACTCTCTTGCGTTGCATTTATAGTCTCGACATACCCTCCTCTTTGTAGGAGTAGCAGACACTTCTTCTATAGTGCAATCCAGCACCTTGTGTGACAGCTTCCTTGGCCGCTTTCTTTCTTGGATTATAAATCCTGTGCATAACATTAAGTTATGATATGTATTTTTTATTACTTGCACAGCCCAGCAACTTAAGCTGATTTTACATTAAGAAAACAGGACAGTTGTTGTAAAATAGAAAAATGAAACACAAAACAACTTAATTACCAGATTCAGGAGGTAGATCACTTTCGTCTGCCATCTCTGAGTCATGTGGAGGTTGAGTTGTGGATGGGGATACTGCATGTGCTACAGGAGACATCTCATCCTGAGATAGACTCTCTTCCAGTGCTGCAGTGGCCTCAGTGGATTCATCAGAAGCTGGAGGAGACATGGATGCTGAGGTAACTGTGCCAGGTACGGGATCATGGAAGGACATTGTCCCTGGTGACTGTGATGCACCACTTTCACTGCTGACACCGATAACCTGGGGGCCACATGGAAACACAGCTTACTGTAATTTACATAGTTATTTACAAATATCTTCCCATTTGGAAAAGACTGCAGTGCTGGAAAATGATCTATTTAAAACTTTATACACAAGACTTTTGCAACATATTTAATCATGCTTTTCAGAAAAGAAAAAAGAATGACAAATAAACTTCCTTTTTGCATATGTCACTTTTCTTGTGTTTTCTTACCGTTTTGGGTGATTCTGAGGTACTCCTCTTTGATTTCTTTTTTGAGACAAATATTTGTTCATAGTCTTCAGTGGATTCCAAAAGCCTTTTTGTAGGTTTCCGGAGGCGCTTACTGTCTGACTGCCCTGTATAAACAAACATAAAGTGCATATCACTTTTGATATTCAGTTTGATCAGGGGACAATCTTTTGTCTCTTGTAATGTCTTACCAGATGTGCTGCTTGTCTCTGAGAAGTCATTGTCTGTCTGCGTCTCAGCTCCTAAATCCGGTTCTATGTTTCCACTCATGGTGTAAGTCCCGTTCATCTCAGCAGACTCTCCACTCAGACCATCATCCACATTCTCAGCCTTCTCCCCCTTTGTCTGCCACCGCTTCTTTGGAGCAACTGCGGATTCAGAGTTCCTGTCGAGGTAGCTAGCTGCAGGTTCAGTAGACCTGGGATCAGCTAAGTCAGCGTGGCCGCTAACAAACTCCCTGCCATAAGCCAAGTTGGCCAAGTCTGAAGACAGGCGAGGTATACTGACTCTCAATTTGGCAGGTAGTCTTTGTTTTCTCCGCTGTCTGTCTGGGCTTCCAATCAGAGAGGGAATGGGGAAACCTTCACATTTATCTGCTGCACCTTTTATGGTTGTTTTAGTCCTTGCCCTGTTTTTGACTGTTGCAGACTGGCTACTTTCTGTTTTGATCCTGGCTGTGATTTCACCGTGAGAGAAATCATCGCAACAAGCCTTCACCTGGTCACCTCCTGTGGAAGTAGGAATGACCAGGGGTTCCTCTTTGATCAGGACGGGTGACGGTGGAAGAGTAAGAGGCTTACCCTCTTTTTCCCTGGTGTCATGCATGTCTTTCAAGAGCATCAGGAAGGTACTAAACTTATAATTGGAATCAGGTCGAAATGCCTTTGCCTCTGAGTCAGTGCTGTCCTCCTTCACAAGAGACTTAAACATTAGTTCCTTGACATCATGAAAAGCATCCATGGGAGACCGTGATGAAGGTGGAGAAGATGTTAACTCCATATTCTCTGTCTTGATTTTAACAGTGTGTACACTAGAATCGACATTTTTAGATTTTCTTAATGAGCCATTACGAATTAGCTTCTTGTCAGGCTTTCTTGCTCGTCTTTTGGGGGAGTTATGAGTAATGGATGATGCAATGCTGGGTGATTCCAGGTTTGGAGATTTTTTTGTTTTGACTGGAGCATCAGTAGATGTATCATCAAGACAATCGTCAGTGTGTGCATGTGCTGAGATTTGGCTTGTGGCCAGTGCATCGTTGAGTTCTGTGTCTTCCTCTGCTTTCAAGGCCCGCGTCATTAAACGACTGCTGGCAGGAAGACTCAGCGAGTGCTTTGCAGTAGAAGTGTACATGAACTTGTTAAAGCTGCCCAAACTCTGTTCAGAATTTGTATCGGATGTATGTGATGCTTTTGTTAATATGCCAGAAGAGTTAGTGGATTTAGTACAAGTGTTCACCTTTTCAGTACACTTTGCTTTAGTTTTTGCAGAACCCTGTTCTTTGCTGAACAACCTGTCTACATCATGCACAGGGGATATCTCTGTGCGTTTTGGACGATGCAGCATTGGAACTGAATCCAGGTCTGCATAAGGGGAGTCCTTTGGCTCTTCTTTCAGTGCATGAGTTGTTGAATGATACTGGTGTGTTATGTTTGATGAATCCTTTGATCCACCTACTATATGACCAAATATATCTGACAAGCATTTCTTTTTCCTCTTACAAGCTTTGCTTTTGCTGGTTTGAGTCGGAGCAATGTTTTTATTGAGATGGTTCTCATTTTCACCGCACACCATATTATTGAGGGATGAAGGTGCAACGTCCACAGAGAAAGAAGGCTCATCCTGTTGCTGTTCAGGAGACAGAGGGCTGGGTTCATGCTCTTCTCCATTTGGAGATATCAAAATTATACTTTCAGTATTCCGTTGTCGAGCAGGGAGCAGATGCTCAGCTTCTGTCACACTAACTTTCCATGCAGTCTGTAAAGTTTTAGGTATCTGCAAAGAACAAAAATAACATTTAAAATTAGGTCAAAATTAAAGTTCAACACAAGCTACTGAGTCGTTTTAGGTAATTACCGTGTACTTGTAGTCTTTCTCCTTTTGCTTTCCTCTTCGTCTTAGCACGGGGAGGTCTTCAAACTGATGACCTCCCTCAAAAGGAAGGACAACATTGGCTGGGACCCATGCGCTTTCTATGACCTCCCCAATAGTCTGCAGGAAATACATCCGACAAGGACGAGGACTGGGCACTGGATAAAAATTAAGAACAATTGTCACTTTATTTATAACCATATGTCATCAGTTCAATTTTAACTTGTCAGACACAGGACAAGGAATGGATTTGCTTATTAAATCAGCATTCAAATCGTGGCTCTTTGCGAACTAAGTCTTACCTTTCATCTTACTGTAGATTCCCTGCTTTGGATCACAGGTGATTTGGCAGGGCCACCAGGGCCTTCTGTTGAACTTAGCCCACACCACATCCCCTTCCAAGTATTTAACAGCAGGAAGAGGCTTTTTCTTTGGGCTGTTGGACTAATCACAAGATTCAAGACCATATTATTATCTGATACGCAAAATATTTAAAATGTGTTTTAGTAGTTAATGGCGTTTACTATATTTGTCATGACTGAGGTTGAAGTACCAATAGATACAAAATAAAACAACACAAGTTTAATGTATATAGGAAACTTAAATTGTGCTTGCACATATTTTACCTTATACAATGTGTAATACATTTCTAAGATAGTAATAAAATTAAATTTTTGGCAGATTATGTGCGGCACATTAAGATACAGCCACCAAGATTATGAGTGCTACAATTTCCATTCTAATAAAAATTTTATGAGCAAGAACACCCTTAAGAATATTAAAATCTTATGCTAGTTTTCTAGAGGTTATGTATTACATATTTCAGGTGTATCAGACTCACATTAGAGTTTGTGCCAGATGGAGAAATAAGCCTGTGGTCAACAGGAGAGCCAAGTTCATCATCACTAGCCGATTCTTCACCCATGCTCCATCCATCTCTCATAGTAATTTCAGGTAGTGCACTGGGACTGAGGGTAGGGTTGAGTTCAGATATGGTTTTGGACATCAGGTTAAACACAGTAGGTTTGTATGTTGTTTTATCCGTCCCTGAGCTGCATGTGGTCTTAGAGTCAACAGATTGATCTGGAGTCAACTTTGGGGAGTGGTGAAAAGGCATAAGGTCCTCACTACTACTGTGCTCCCCCGCTTCATCCTCCTCCTTACTGCAACTGCTGTCAAACAGCGTGGACTCAAAATGCAGGTAGCCATTGGAGATGGGAGAACAGCCCTCCAAACTTTCAGGACTGTGAGAAGAGAAGCCATTTCTGCTCACATCCTGCAGAGTCCCAAAAGGCTCCACATCATCATCTTCTGGAGAAGAAGGCAGTTGAACTGATGGTGCCTCAAACTCATCATCATCGCTGATTGGGCTTGCACAGTGCAAGTGGTTCCTTGGATGGAGGTCCTTCTCATGTTCAGGCCTGTTAACCACAGTGCTGAGGTCCTGAAACCGCCTCAATGGACTGTAGCAGTGAGATCGGTCGGGCTGATTGTACCCTAATACAGCTGGTTGTTTGAGGCTGGAGGATGGCAGTTGCACGGTTGACGGTTGGTCAGATCCACGCTTCACAATACCACATTGGTTTCCAAAGGAAGTGCTCATAAGGCCATTGCGGGGCCTCAGCTCTGGCTGGCCTGAGCCAAACACTGAGTTTACCCTAACAGCCGGTCTGTATGACTGATTCATGTTGTCATGGCTGTATCCTGTCAGTTCAAAACAAAAACAGGCATATTAGACACATACAACCCAAGATTCAACGTACTCACTACCTGTAAACTGAAAGAGGTACCGAGTCTAGTACATAGTGAATATAACCTAATAAAACATGCTGACAGACACATTAAAACATTGCGGAAATAGAGCGACAATCACATCCAGTCTGATAGAAATGTGTAAAGAGGTACACTAGATACAGACCGTACAAACACACACACACATACACATACACACAAATACACGCACACACACAAATAAGCCGACATTGCATGGCCTCCGTACTGAGGCCGGTCGGACACACAAGACAAAACACAGGTCCGCTCCGTTCACTCATTTCATTCACGAACTGTCAGAAAATACAGCCGCTTTGTCTAATGTCTGTGGGTCATGGCGATCGCTGACTAGTACAGTCATCGGAGGAGTGTTGAGGCTGTAGTAGAGGTGGTGACACTGAGCCATCACAGAAACACAGTGAGTGGCTTACACAAACAGGCTACAGCCACACACCGACATAGGAAGCTACTATTAACTCACAAAAAGCCTTGGACGGCATAAGTTCACAACACCACCAACACGTGGAAAAACGCGAAAAACTCACCATTTGTAGGTCGGTCACTGTGAAACCAACAGCGGATGTCTAATAGTGTGGCACAAAGCGAGTGTTTTTCTCGGTTTGTGAAAGCGGATCTGCACAATCCCAGTTGCAGCAGCACTAGTAGGCCAAGGCACAGCTCTCATTCTCTGCACTTCATCGCCTCATCAGCGGCGGCCCTCTGAAAAACTGTCACCTTAAACACTAAATAACCAGCAAATATCCATTACGCTGCAACATCATACAGCGGCGAAATACAACGTGCCATAGCCGGTCTCCTAAGTGCTATAGCAGCTTATTTACTACATGATTTTTTTGCCTGCTGTCGAAGTGCCCCTGGTTATGTTAAAACAAGCCCAGACTGACTGTGTTGGTGAGCAGCAACCAATCGGCACGGCTACATACCCAACCCCCCGTCTGCAGAGGGCCGTGACACTCACCCTCCTCTAACACACACGCACACACGCGCACGCTTACAAGCACGCACACATATATGCACGTCCATCCGCGTGCGCATCCAGGTGAAGTTTCAAATAATCACCGGTGTTCGGGCAAATAAAAGCACTATGACATGATAATAACAAATGAATGAATGGCCTATTTTTTGCTGTCCTATTTATGAACCCTGATGAGGTTTTTTTTTCTTTTCGCAGAGGCCAGTATCAAAGTGGAACGGCTGCGAGATCGACAAAAACAAAATGATAGCGAGCAGGCACACGGCCTCTTTGGTCACACAGGCGAACTCCGTGCGCCATGTTGGCTTTACGCGGAGTCTTCTGACATGAGGAAACAGGCCGCCAGGCGCTAAAGAAAAGAAGATGAAGGAGTCAGTGTGTGGCAGTAGACGCGTGTATGAGCCTCCGATTTGATAAGAATAAAAATAAAATAAAGCACAATACGGTGTGTACGAACTTGTTTTCCATAACACTCGCAGTGGACTTGGTGCGCGTAATGGAAATGAAATGTTTAGTGTGGATTTATGGACGCGCAAAGTACAGACAGCACAATAGCGTCGCAGTAGCGGGCCGGTCCTTGGAGATAAAACAAAGACCACAGCAGCATGTGAACTTACCCACTAGTGATCATATTTAACACATACCACTGTCTGCTCAGGCCTCTATAGCGCCCCGTTTAGCTCTTAATATGTTTGGTAAAGATCCATTAGAAAACACCAGAGACCAGCGAGAAGTGACATTTTCACCCACCCTTCATCAGCTGACTGGCGTTTACATAAGAATATGGCCCTTATTAGTTATTTTAACCACCTCTGCTTTCACGTCGCCCTAATTATAATACAACAAGTAAAGTCGTGAATATGAGTAGCCGGTATTCTAGAATAACAATGGGTAAATGAAGGTTTTATTACTAGTTGATTGTTGTGTCTGGGGACGAGCCCCCTTGTGTCTACAGGAAGAACTACGTGTTTGCAATTTGTCAGGAAATATTTATTATGAAAAACTTTTTGTTTGTCACACATCACGTGTTTTTTACAGAGCTGACAAAACAAATGTGGGTTATCGCACTTATTTTTTTTAATGAAGATCAGGACAAGATAGGTGTAAATATGGATTAAATGAGTTCAGAGACCAGTTGAAGCTGATTCCAAAGGTATTATACAAAATGAAAGAGCAGATTGCACAAGACAACACAGAAAAGACAATTACATATACACATATTTATGCTCAAGAATTATTTGCTAAATAACTAAAATGCATTTTTTTAATAAATGTAGAAAATGTAACAAGAAGTTGGTCATAGAAATGTTAGAGCAGAGTAAAAGAATGTCACAAACATTATCCCAAGGGAAAAAAAACAAAAACATCTCTCTTGTGAGGTTTAAACCACAAACTCAAATACATTTCTTGTCAACACTGATTGAACTGTGGTTAACTTGTGTGCATGCATCTCTTCCAAAACAGGTATAACATATTCTACATGTAAGTAGGAGTGATTACAGTCATTAATTACAAGAGGACAAAGACAATGTCAGACTCTGGACAGTGAAAAATTCCAGTCCATTTTACGTGACAAAAGTTCATTGTTCCCATATGTAAGAGAATTTTTTTGCTCTGCATCTTCTTGCTCATGCATCCAGATGTTTATCGAGTGATGAGTTGTGAGAATGCTGCACAACTACTCGCCGGTCTCATCCCCTTTTCCACTGGGGTCACACACGTCTCTTTTTTCTGCCGCACTGTAGTGAAAATTTGGAACATCACAACCGGTGAAGTCCAGCTTCTTGGAACTACTACAGTTACTAAAGTCAAGTTTCTTGGGGTCATCACATCCAAACTCCAGCCTTTTGAGCCGAGCTAGACTCTTTATGCTGCCAGGAGGTCTACCGGGGCTGACTTTATATCCTGCTGCTTTAGTGGTACCAAGGGGCCTTCCAGGGCTTGTTTTAAACCCAGCTGCTCTAGTGGTCCCAAGTGGACGTCCCGTACTTGTACGGTAACCAGCTGACTTTGTGGTCCCTGAAGGCCTCCCTCTCCTGCCTGACTTCACTACGCCCTTCTTCTTCTTTGTGCCATCAGGCCCTGCTGCTTCACTGCCTCTGATTCTCAGCGTCTGAGGCTGGAAGTCATTCTGGGTGTCTTGCATTTGGCATGTCATGACTTTGTGCATGCTTTGTGGCAAAGTGGACAGGCCAGCAAGAGACAGCTGCAAGCCAGGGTTTGCTGGAGAGTGATAGAACTTGCTGGATTGTGTGCTACATAGATCAAAGTGGGTGTCTGGATGACAGTCCTCTGTCAGTCCACCCATGCAATAGTCACTGCTGCTGCTGCTGGTAACTTGATGCATCATTTTCTGTGGGGGTGCAGAGATATTAAAACATCAGGCAAAGAAAACACGGGACAAAGCGGTTGCATATGAAACCTGTGCCACAGTAACCGTTTAAAGAAGCATTTCATAGCTTACTTTTGCGGGGGAAAACAGGCCTTTAAGGCGATACAATACAAATCATAACTAATGTCAAGACGAAGTTACAGTTTGCAAAGAAATATAGCTTACGGAGAAAAAATAACGCAAGTATGTTAAATATATATATAATACACTACTTTAAGAGCGTAAAACGAATAGTTCGTACCTCATTTGCTGGTGGATCATGGACTACAAAGGGTTAAGCTCGAATCGCATACATTTTCCTTCTCTGACAGGCACATCATCTTTGTGAGGGATCTGCACAATCTACGCCATGATGTCCATGACTACTGGGTTGAAGATGGACAGCGATTTCTGTTTTTACATGCTGATTTAATCCTTTCATCAGAGGTTTAGATGACAGTGGCAGCCATTTTCGCCCAGAAAAAAAATAATAAAACAGGATGCGCTAGCCACGCATGCGCACAAGTGCTTAAAGGAAACGTAGGAGCAGTCACCCAATGTGGCTTGTCGAATTAAGACCTTACCAAACAAAGACGCATCATAGTAATATGTGGGGTTCCACCAATAATAGAGGCAAGACTATGAATTAACACTTAGGTTACAACAGCTTTCATAACCCTACTGGCATTTACACAATAGCTGCTTTTAGAGGTGGGGGGCG
>JAPSES010000002.1:15841714-15852215 GCA_029822895.1 Maxillicosta whitleyi
CATAAAACCTTTTTATTTATTTTTGTACAATTGTTTTAATATTTTAGGGAAGATTTCATGTTTATGATGTCTAACAACTCTAAAATTAATACAGATTATATATTTCAATGTCCATACGAATGAATGAATTTAATAGTTTCTGGTGAAAATTTCAAATTATCTACCATTTTTATTAACATACTGTACAAATTCATATAAGGGGTAAAAATTCTATGGGGATGGTCAGTTTTCCATATTAGAAAACTGACGGGGTCGTATTCTGAATGTAGTTTTTAGTATTAAATCAATCTCCAGCTAAACATCACTGCTGATTCTTGATTTTCAGGGTCCGATGTGTGACCTGTTATGGTCCGATCCAGATGACCGTGGTGGATGGGGCATCTCACCCCGTGGTGCAGGCTACACTTTTGGACAAGACATTTCTGAAACTTTTAATCATGCAAACGGTTTAACTTTGGTCTCTAGAGCCCACCAGCTGGTAATGGAGGTATGGTGCTTTAACAAGTTTACTCATCCAATGTAATCCTAATTTTCCTGTTGTAATATGCTTTACATGTTGGGATTTTAAAATCATGTTGAAGTAACATGCTCTCTTGGTATAGGGTTATAATTGGTGCCATGACCGTAATGTAGTGACGATCTTCAGCGCACCAAACTATTGTTATCGCTGTGGAAACCAGGCAGCAATCATGGAACTTGATGACACACTGAAATACTCCTTGTAAGTATTAGAGTGATAAAGACCAAGTGTTTATATAAATTAGTGGTAGTAGAGCTTGGCAGATGGTTAATATTAGACCTCTTGCCTGTAATTACTGACTTTGAGGGAGAATAATAGCTCAATAATAGCTGTCGCTTTGAGTTTGACTTTGAGTGATGTAGACGTATTTATTTTGGTGTTATTTTAGTAACAGTTTTTCATCTTCTAACAGTCAAAGATACATCAGTACTGTCACTGTGGATGATATCACCTGAACAGGAAGCAGTTGGCTTTTTTTCTGTTAAAAACAATTTATATTCTGCCTGCCTTTAAAAATTCACTACTGATTGACCTCGAATGAATATTTTGTGGACATTGAATTCATAGTTTATTTTTATTGAGGACATATATTGCAACTTTCATAAATAAAATGAATACTGTAAATAATTCTTTGCATAAATTGATGAGACTTGTGTTTTTTTTTGTGTCTTAGCCTACAGTTCGACCCTGCACCACGCAGAGGAGAACCTCATGTGACGCGGCGCACTCCTGACTATTTCCTGTAATTATTACAACACTTTGTCAGAATTTGGTGAGGATGGCAACAACATACACAGAGCTTTGAGAAATGAAGCATTCATAGCCCCATGGACCAAAAAAATGTGTGCCATAATCACAATGAAATGGAAACTATCACATTTAGCTAAAGAACACCATCCTTTTGACTTTTTCCTCTCTGTGCATGATGTTTTTATTGCAAGAAATGATTGCTATTATGAATTATACTGTCACAATACCTGCTGGTTTGTCAGGAAAACTGAATGATCTAATGTAAGTAATCTTTGTGTTAGGTTGTTATTGATGAGCAGAGTATGTTGCCATAATACAGTATATACACTGTAAGCTGCATCTTTCACTTGGCATGGCCTCAAATCAAAGGTTGCAGTAAATATAATGTGAACTCTTTTTCTTTTTGTAACTGAAATGCAACAAGTTTTGTGAAGTGAGATAATAGGGTTAGATGTCAGAAATGACATTGTTCACTTTTGTATTTGATTTTTATCACACACTGACAGACTATGTTCTTTTTTATACCCTATTGTAGTGGAAGTATCTCTCGTTTTGCTCTGCTGTATCAACTGGAATTCATTTAAGTAAGCAATATTGGTACCAATTACATCAGTTGTTAAAATAACTGTTTTGTAGCTGCCAAAGACTGAGGCTGCTTCGTCATGTATTTCCTTTAGTCGCCAGTAGATGGAAACAGACAGCTAAAAACAAACTGATGATCTTCAAAAAGATATCCAACATGTGGCGATTATCGGGCGCTGCAAATGCTGACAGTGAATCATCAATTAAATATATATGTATGTGTGTGTGTGTGTGTTTATTTTATTATTTGTATTCCACTTTTTTTTTTTTAATCACAGCATGTGAATATGACCAGGATCGATTGATGTTAATTTCGATGAACCTAAGGGTGACAAATTATGTTTTTTTATTAGTATATATATATTTTTTTTGTTTATTTTGGCAACGCTTTTATTATACAAATTGAATTATTTGTTTATTTATTCCGCTTTATCATGAACCGGTGTAAGCTTTGTGTGTTTTAAATGGCACTTTTGCAAGATAAAATGTGGCCTGATGATATAAGACAAGCTGTGCGTAAAGTTGTGTGTGGAAACCATGCAAAGTTTCACCAGTTATTAAATGATTTACAGCCTGTTAATAAAATCAGGCAGAACATGTCAGAGCATTAACGGATGTAGTCACTGCTGAAAATAAAAGTCACATTTAAAGGAATCGTGTTGAAAATGAATTTGTCGCCTCCTTGAATTTTACGCAGTGGATTTCATTTTGACAATAATAATAATTTTTTAAAAAGTGTGTTATTATTATTTTGTTTGTTTCAGCAAGGCGCATCTCTTTTGGGGTTTAAGGTGTACAATGTGCTTCCTAGAGGCTGGACTTTTATTTTCTCAGAGTGGTTCCTTCCACTGGGGGATGTGCGTCCGTGCGCTCACTTGGCCTTACGCTGCTGCATGTTAAATTAGCTGGCTGCAGCCTTTCAGGGACACCTCTTGCGGATTGCTGGAGCCCACAGTGCAGTGAGTAACCTATGCTTATTTTTTTTTAATCCCTCATTAAGACGTCTACATGTGAAGAACAGTGTGCACTAAGAGTTTGAGATCGCCCAACTGTCATTAGACATGTTTGACTCCAGGAGAAGCGCTGGATGCTTGGATGTGTGGATGTGGCAGGATGATACTAGTTGAATCTGGGGCACACAACTGGACAATGATCGGGCTGGACAGATGGACAGACGAGCCATCGCAAATGCTTGTTTATTTTATTTGGTGTGTTTTTGTGTGGGTTTCATTTGCGGAGCGTCTGTGGAGTGGAAGGATCCACAGACACCTTCAGTTACAGTCCAGATTTGACTGGTCTAGGTCGGGTTGAACAATTACCCACATCAGTCACCGAGCATGTTTCTGCTTCGATCACACACAGAAAACACGTTTCCTCATGTCGGATGTATGAGAATGAAGCGTTTAACAGCAGATAACACGCATAGTCCACGAGTGATGAGGTTGATGGTGAGGAGTTGTTGTGAATTGCAGGTTAATGTGTAGCCACGCAGGCCGTCTTTGATTGGCTGAGAGTGAGGGCACAAGCAGCTCAGGGTTTATAGATCAAGAGTCCAAAGTTCAGTCCACTCATCATCCCGTTATGACATATTTTTATATCATGTTCTGATAGCTTTGAATAAGGGTTGAAAGGAGAAAGTGTCTTGAAACAGCGGCAGAGACCACACAGTTGCAGCCACAGTGTTTTATTGTATGTTACACGCCAAAACAAGGGGGTGTTGTTGCCATCTCGTGAGAGCCCCATGGAGTTTAATTCAATTTAAAGAGACAGCACGCCTACTGCACTCCAAGCCGCCAGCAAAAAAGAGTTTGCTATTTGTTGTCAATCTCGCAGCCATCTTTGGTGCAATTCCAGGTGGAGTTTCATCATGCTGCTTTTACTGCAGACCCTCCTCCACAAGAACTGTCTGTACTTCAGTGCAATGATGTCCCAGTGGTTGCTCTGGAACATGGAACAAATGGTTAAAAACCAGATCAGACTGGGTTAGCTATGTAGTAACCCCCCACAGTTTGATTTTCTTTGGGAAGAATGAGCATAGAGAGCAAAACAGCAAAGTCTGGTGTCTGTTCAGGGCCGGTCTTATCTGGTTTCAGTGAGTGAAGTTCAATGACACTTCACCGTCCTTCACATCACTTTATGGATTATTGAATTATTTGCAGGTTTGCCATTTTTGATCAGGCTTCGTCCCTTGTCGAGACCCATTTGTAGCCACAGTTTGAGGGTATGGTGTGTGACTATAATAGGGCTTTGTAATTTAGTGCTTCAAAACCTTTGTGTCAGGTCAGCCATCACCATAGCAACATAATGCTGAATAAGCAGCATGGCTATTCAGATAATAGTGTTTTGTTTGGGTTTTTTTTTTTTGTTTTTTTACAAATCTGACTTGTGTCTGCACAAGAAAATAAGAAGTGAAGGGCTGTTACTCCCACACTGAGTGCAGGGACATAGTGCCAGATGCAGGAATACTACCAGTCACTATCAGCTGTTTACAATGCACCTAATAAATGTTTCAACATCAGTCCATTGTCTCCGTTTATTAACTTGAGATAAGCAGCTCCTTTCATTTCTTCAGTCTCTGTGCACTGACAAAAACCTGATAGACTTCCTTTTATTTTCTTCAGATAAATATGGCAGCAGAACTATCCACGTCCATAAACATCAATGAGCCCCGGTGGGACCAGAGCACATTTGTGGGTCGGGCTAAGCATTTCTTCACTGTCACAGACCCCAGGAACATCCTCCTCAGCAACGAACAACTAGCCCATGCACACAAAATCATCACCGACTACAGGTAAAACCACACTGGAGCTGCAAGGCCAAGAGCCGTCCACCAATAACCAGACAAACTTTTAGCGCTGTCAGTACTTAAGTTTGCTTTTAATGTCATTTTTACTGCTTCAGGAAAGGTGTAGTCTCCCCAGGACTGACAGAAGATGAACTATGGAGAGCCAAATATATTTTTGATTCAGCTTTCCACCCTGATACTGGGGAGAAGATGATCCTGATTGGCCGCATGTCAGCACAGGTTCCAATGAATATGACGATCACTGGATGCATGATGACATTTTACAGGTTAGAACATGTTTGGCCATATAGAATTAAGCACTTTACAACTAAAAACAAGGTGCTATTACTATTATCTGAACCATTTCTGTTAGTTAAATCATTAAACAGTAGATAAATGATATGTTTAGATTTGGTTAAATAATCATTGGGCATATTTCCTAAAGCTAAACTATGACAATGACTCACATTTATCTGATATGTTTCAGTTACATACCTAAATGTATAGTTGCAACAAAAAAAAAACTGTATAGTAATTAAGTTTTGAGTCTGAATACGGCTGTTTTTTTTTTTGTTTTGTTTTTTTGTTTTTAATTATTTCTGGGCAATTTTTTTTCTCTTTTTTAAATAAAAACATAGATGAATATGTCACCACTTTAGTCAGAAAACATAGTAAAATAATTTTTATCAGGTCTTTTATGGTTGAAATTCAGAAACAGTATTAAAAAAGTACAAAATGGAGGAAAAAAATGAGGCATTTGATTAAATATTTGCCATTTTTTGTCATTACTTTATAATTATTATAAATATACAATTATAATTCTTACTGCACTTAGAAAAAATGTCTCCAATTTATCATCCCACAAGTGTCTGTAAACCACAATTGTATTACTCATTTTAATCAGTTTATGAGTAGCTCTCTGTTCAGGTGTAAAAAAGATACTGAAGACAAAGGAACACTCTGTGAATGTACAAAGCATGAGACATCTGTTAATACAAGCTCAGAAAACAGAGGTCACTTGCAATACATCCTATATTATTAAATGGAAGTGGACTCTGTGTGTCTCAGGCATCACACAAAATCCAGAAAAGAGCAAACTGCAGTAGTTCAGCACACTTATGTATTTTTGGTCACAGAAGGCACTAGTGACAAGAGCAAGGTGATAGGACCAACATTTTGGAAGATATTAGTCATTTTAGAAAACAATGACCAATCCTTTTGCTATGCACAGAATCATCATTGAAGTGGGTTACCTAGCAACAGATAAACAATCAGAGCAAGTTGCCATGGTGTCAGATTTCATGTGCAGAAAGAGACATGCCAGGTGAGAGGTTATACAACTGAAATACCAGTGGGATTTACCAAGAAAATAAAGAAGGGAAAGGAATGAACTGGATCATCGTAGCTACTT
This sequence comes from Maxillicosta whitleyi, assembly GCA_029822895.1. Classification (NCBI taxonomy): domain Eukaryota; kingdom Metazoa; phylum Chordata; class Actinopteri; order Perciformes; family Neosebastidae; genus Maxillicosta; species Maxillicosta whitleyi. The sequence continues at coordinate 15,847,763 of JAPSES010000002.1, forward strand.
CATGAATACACTTCTTAATACACTTTGGTGTGTTCGTACCCTGAATACCATTAATACAATAAATGAATCATTCATTTAAGTGAGAGAATAGAGTGAATGTCTCCTTTATCAACTGGTCATGAATACTTTGAAAATACCTTCAGTCTAATAACACAGAAATCCAGCCAGTCCTAAAGACGACAAAAGGAGACGTTCTGGGTCAAATGTCAACCTTGATCTTGATGGTGAATGTCAGAGGAGACAGCAGAGCGGCCCATGTTCTAACCTCACAACCTAAATTTCTCCAGCGTTACAACCAGAGTATAGAGGAAAAGTGTTGAAATGTCTGACAACAGCTTTGGTTCAACATGGTGGAGGTGTAGTTCTGAAGCTTTCACTTCACAGCAGCTGAAGTTGTTTGACACAGAGATCAGAGGCAAGAACACCAAACTGTGATGCTTTTTGTGTATCACATTCAGTCCAAAACATCAGAAAAGTAGCTCTGTTGCAATGGATCGATGCATTTTTGGAATCACTGGCTAGTTTACCTGACTGTTACCATAGCAATAACAGTGTGTAGTACTTAAAGACCTAGAACTATTTTTGCGGCATGTGTGGAACTATATTTAATATTTAAGTGATTCTTCACCAGTTATTGTCATATTATCCTCTGCATTTTCCATTTTTCAGTCAAATCAGGTCTTTTCAAATATTTAATTTACTGGGTGGGTATAACAGATCAATAAATTCAAAGGTTATTATACTGAAACAGAGATAAGTGAAGGGGAAAATGTGACTTTTCTGGCAGAATATATCATTAAGTGAACCAAAAATCAAGCATCTACACCTCTGTCATGCGTCAGAGTCCATTGGTTTTATGGTGAATCATTACTGAAGAATCTGTCAGTGTTTCCACATTCAATTTGGAGCCTTTGAACATCCATATAAGACACTGATGCTGCAGAAAAAGCTGCATTTTACCTGAATTATTTCAGTAAATGGTTTTGCTCACTAGTGGTTGTTTAGTTTTGTCAGGGTTAAAGTCAGCCTTTAGTTTTGTAAAACTATCTTGCAGTCAACTAAAACAAAGTGCAGAAGTGTTTGACTGATCTAAAAGGATACATCAGAATCATAGAATAGCACCTTTATTAAACCAACTCCATGTGTTGTTTATTGTTAAAGACTCCTCTGTTTTTTTCGCAGGACTACTCCAGCCGTGTTGTTCTGGCAGTGGATCAATCAGTCTTTTAATGCAATAGTCAACTATACTAACAGGAGTGGAGATGCTCCAATCACAGTCAGGTAAGAGAGTGACGTTTTAGCGCAGACATCGGCCCATTTTAACCCTTTAATTAAAGGTTGTTGTGTGCGTACAGCTGATGTGACAGTTAACTCTCTTGTTTGCAGTCAGCTTGGCACAGCTTATGTGTCTGCCACCACAGGGGCAGTTGCCACCGCTCTAGGACTAAATGCACTAACAAAGGTATCAGTTCATCTAACCCCATTTTACATCTCATTTTAATGTTTTCATCGCAGATGCATTTGTGTTGTGACACAAGTCAGTTTTGCTCAGATAGTTTCTTTGTCATGGAGCAGCCATGTTATTCACAGGGTCGTGCCTCAAAAAAGAATGGGGTCTAGTCAGCTTTGATTGTGTGTTTGTCAAAACATAAAGAACGTATTATATCAAAAAAATAAATAAATAAATCCCCCTCTTTGGTCTTTAAACCAAGTTATATTGTGACCCTACTTTTCATGCTTCTTCAGCACATCTCACCTCTGATTGGACGGTTTGTTCCATTTGCTGCTGTAGCTGCCGCTAACTGTATCAACATCCCACTGATGAGACAAAGGTACGGATAACATGTTATTATTTAATTCTATTTTAATATTATTTACTCTTTTATAATGCAGCCTTATCATATAGAAGACACAATATTTCTTCTGAAGTGTATAGCAAAGGTAAGTTGATGTTTTTGTTTTTTTTTAACTGACTTGGATCTGTTTGTTTGTTTTCAGAGAACTTAAACATGGCATTCCTGTAACAGATGAGAATGACAACAGGTTAGGAGAGTCAACAAAAGCAGCACAGCAGGCTATCTCTCAGGTTGTGGTCTCCAGAATCCTAATGGCCTCCCCAGGAATGGGTATGACCTGCATTGTAACAGCAATTCAGCTATTTTAACCCCATTCTGGTTTAAAAAAAAAAAAAAAAAATCATAATCATATTTTGTAAACCACCTGCATTTTGAGGCATTTTATTGGTGTCTTTTCAGCCATTCCCCCATTTTTAATGAACCATTTGGAGAAGAAGGCCTTTCTGAAGGTAGGTAAAACTCAGCACTGATTTCACACAAATTACACAAAAATGGAGGACTGTAAATAAATATGACAATAATTACATTATCACCACGTATTTAAAAATAGCAGGGAAATGTACAGTAGATAGTGGGGTTTTCTGAAGGTCCTTTTTGCAGTCACACATGAGAGCAGTGAAAAGCACTGAGTACATGAGGCCACTCTGCTATAGGGATTCACCACTGCCTTTGTGCCCCTCATCCGTGTTTCTGCCTGGTCTTTTCAGAAGTTCCCATGGATGAGTGCACCTATTCAAGTCAGCTTGGTCGGATTCTGGTGAGTTGTCAGAGATGGTCCACCCTGATAAGCCACTATGTGGAATTCTTTTCAAACTATAACCTAATTTCTTCTCTCAAAATGCATATGCAAGCATCATATTAATGGTGAAATTATTTCACTTAAAATATTAGCGTATTATCCTCAGTGTGATGCAACCAGATTGATACTCCCTGTGCCTTGAAATAATAAGAACTTGACTTTGCATCCATTTAATAATTCTACTGATTTTAGGAATAATTTTTCAGGAATAACAAAACTTTTGGATTGGATTTGAGGAAGTTATGTCAAGGTTTTCTTTCATTCACTGTGTTTTAAACAGAAACAGGAACAATATTTATTTTCCATACAGTGATTATATTACATAACTGCTTGTCCTGTTTTTTTCAGTTTGGTGTTTGCGACTCCTCTTTGCTGCGCACTGTTCCCTCAGAAAAGGTGACTGAACTCTTTACATTCATACTCTATTTATTTATGAAGATAAATAACCTGAACATATCTGAAAGTGTTTCTTTAAAAGCACATACACACAACCTAAAGAAAACACTTTGTCAAATTACAAAAAAAAAAGGAACTGTCTCTTCATGCTGCTACAGTTCACAATATGACACAAACAAGATGGTAAAACAGATTTCTCTTCTTTACAGCTAATCTGTTACAGTATAATATAGAAAACAGTCACTCAGAACATTTTTTATCATATCATAACTCATGCTACTCATTACTACTGTTGTTCCTTGTTATTCCTTATCCTCATTGTTTCTGGTTCTTTGAATGTATAAGTTCAAATTAATAAAACTGTTTAAACAGGAAGAATTTATGCAAGTCCAACCTCTTCTACGACTACTGCCAATAATAATAATAATAATAATAATAATGCTAAACTTTATTTTGATAGCATTTTTCAGTACAAGTGACAAAGTACTTTGCAACACTCAATCTAAAAATCTTTAAAAAAAAAACAAAAACAAAAAAAACCCCATATACAACAATACAAACAATAAAATGAAAATAAACATCTCACAATAAAAACTTCCTTTAACTCTGTAAAACCTGAAACATTAAATTATTGCCAGAAAATTCCAGTTCTTTGTAACTGGAGTCTTTACAGGTCCTTCTGAACAATTGACCAATGTCAATTTACACGTTTTAGGTCTCAATGCTCAAATATTATTGTTTTTATATAATATTATTATATTATTTTTGAACAATCCAAAACATAATATAACACAAACATGTCTAACAAATTGATAATTCCTTTTCTAAATTGGAAAAGTTCTGCCTCCTTGGAATGACCAGAGAATTGTGGATTATGTCCTGGCTCGTAGGGGGATGAAAGTTCAGAAATATCCCAAGTGAGTAGCCCAAATCTGACCTTAAAATAAAATTAGTCTAAAATAGGTTCTGAAATACACCTGAAACCAAAAATGTTAAGACTGGGGTGATATGAGTGTATTGTTTTTGTAATAACACAGTTTTCTCTCTAAAAACGTGGTGCCTCCAAGCTGATTTTACAGACAGCTACATGACTATTTTCTTATTTATTGATGATAACCTGCAAATCAATAGTCAAGCCTACATAACAGAACTGCCTTGTCTCTAGTTGAATATATGCAGTGTCAGCGTGATTATGCTCTGCCGGAACAGTTGCATAATACGCCTGTGCAGTATGTATTCGACCCATTAACCCTTACATTCCTATCTCCTGGATCCAGCTCCATGTCAGTCAGCCGCTTGGAGCCGGAGTTGCAGGAGAAAATCCGGGCCAACCACCCAGGAGTGGAGAGGGTGTACTTCAACAAAGGGCTCTGAGTGTGGGGGGGGGGGGGGGGGGGGGGGG
>JAPSES010000002.1:15852315-15885367 GCA_029822895.1 Maxillicosta whitleyi
CCAAACACTGCCATAACACAGCTGCAGGCTCAGTCCTCGCCTCTCTGCCAGCCCTCCTCATTCAGTGTGCCAAAGTTAAGTTTGTGTCTCCTCATCTCCACCGTTCAGATGGATACTAGAGGACCCCCCGTCTCTCAGTCAGTCTATTTGTAATGAGATGTTTGCTTTTGTCAATGTGATTGCTGACTATGTTGTAACTGCTAAGAAAGAATTTCTCCGACTTGGGCGAATGCAAAGTCTGATTTGTTCCATGAGAGATGTAGTGGCCATTGTACGATCGTTCAAAGTGGACATTTTTTCTGTGCAGTATATTTTTGAGTTGGTGACTCGTCAACATCATATCTGATATAGGTAGGAAGGTACTTAATTCCATACCTGCATCACGATTACTACAATTAGACTTCAACATCAAACAGCCCAAGACCTCTGCAGCTCATGAATTTGCCAAATCTGTACTTTTAGACCTCTCACAACGATTACAACCTCCTACATTTTATCTCAAAGAAATGCTTTCACTTTTTACTCAGTTCATTTTGCCAAATGAGTGACATTCAGCAGGCCTTTAGGCATTTTCACATCTAATCACAAACCTAAAAACAGTTTTGCAGGGATGCACCCTATAAAATGTGATGCTATAATGGCAACAACCATTGACGGGCCAACAAGGTGCTATATGATGTCTTAATAATCAGTATTAATGTGCTATTTATTCTGCTTGCCAAACATTTTAGAACAAACCATTCATTCCTCACATGAGCATCGCGCTCCTCAACCAGCATCTGCTTCAAATAAAAGCCTTTGTCTGTCTATAATGAATTAACAATAGTTTTAATGTTTCAGCAAAACATATTAATTATCATTTTCCTTAAACCCAACCTGTAAAAACCGAATCCAGGATATTATGAATATCTGATCACAATGACGCCACAACAATAACTCATTCATGCCTTACACGTGTCTGACCTGTTTGGTATCTGGAAGTATATCTAAAATGTTTTACCATTTCAACAGTGGACATCTAAGACATTGTTTTCAAGGTGTTATAAGGCAATTTTTAAAAATACACATTTAGAACCTATGGGGATTTTTAGATGCCAGTATCAGGATAAAATAAGCCAAATAGATGTTATTCAGATATTATTGTTTATCTTCAAGAAAGATACATAGTTGGATTCATATGACATGTTCTATTGGAAAAACTAAGACCTTTGTGGATTTAACATGGACCTGGCTAGAAACTGAATGCTTAGTTAAAGTTGACAGTCTTATTATATTATTTTCTGTTGAATTCAGAAGTATGTACACCGTGTTACATACGGTTACATCAGCACACTGTATTACTCGGCTCTTGTCTAGTGAGCTGACAAAATGTATTTTTTGTACCAGTGCTGCAAGAATGACAAACAATAATGCTCTTCTGGTATGTTTGGATACAGTTGGTGTGAACTTCAACAAACATTAAAAAAGTATTTCTAGACATGTATAAAACTGAAAGTCAGATTTACAGCTACGATACTTGACTGTGAAGATGAAGTCTGGGCAGATTTCAAGAGACTGAACATCAAATCTATTGGAAAAAAACAAAAAAAAACAAAAAAACAAATGAAGATGATGGACTTGAAATATATGATGAAGTATATATACATCATTTAGGAAATATTTGAGCAAACATTCTAAATCTATGAAATCATTACATGCGCAGAAATCATTTAGTCCAGTTAGTATAAATGTTTACAACTGAAATTCTAACATTTCACAATCACCGATTTGATTACATATTTTGCTCATCATGATGTGTGATTTTTGTAAACTGTTTAATGTTTAATATAATGTAAACCTATTAACATTTATCACTGTATAAGTAACTTTATTTTAGATCGTCAGTGTTTTAGAGAAACAAGTTGGAGCTGTTTCCTACCTGGTGGAAGTGAAAACTATTATTCTAGTGTTTCAAAGTATCTGAATGTAGCATCTTCAAATTACAGCTATTTATGGTTTGTTAGCAAAGAAAAGCACAATGTGGGAAGATCTTAATGCTGCACATTTTTAAAACTTGTTGAACATGTTTAGATTTCTGACCGCTCTACTTTTCATTACATCTTTGATCAGTGAAGGAAGTAGCAGAACATTGATGAACAATCTTAAATTTATCTTCAGTGGGTATTATTTCTCCAACTGCATGTAATAAGACCTTATTCCTCTAATGTATTACAAATCTAAAATTAAATGCTTACACATAACTCTCTTAACAATCCCTCAATCTACCAAATCAGACCAGTCACTACAGCCAAAGTAATGCATTGTGACTTAACAGGAAATCAGTCATTTACAGTTTTAATTCATTGAAATATCTGGGGGTAAAAAGAATATTATGACAAACAGTTGTATGTGCTTGTTTTGCAGTACACTGGGGTGATGTAATGTTTAGACTAACTGGATAAAATAAAAGTTGATAAAATACAGTATGTTGTGTGTTTGTGTGGTGCAGCTGGTGGCTCCACAGTGCCATCTTCTGGTTGAAATTGAACACAGCAACAGCAAAGGTTACAAAAGCGCTTTAATTCCAAGGCACATTATGTTCAGAGGAAGTGACAATACAACAGAGATGCTTAGCACGACTGCACACAGATCTGAAGCCCTCTGAACATCTACAATGCATGTAAAACAGCAGATTGGCAAGAACTGTACTCACAAATGGAAGCGTGAATTAAAATTGCGATTCGGACAAAAAAAAAAAAAAAAAAAAAATTAAGCCAAGGAATAACTAAAGTGTGATTATTTCCTGATGTGTACGTATGGAATATAATCAAATAAGATAAATAAAGCGCTGCCAGATGAACAGTAGCAGGATGATCTTGATGATTTCATTTTAGTAGTCTATTAAAATCATCTCAGTAACTGTTTGGTAGAAGTGCTGGCGTGCAGCTGTGTTTAGTTGGTCGATCCTGCTGCTTTTCTTGCTCCCCCTGGGTTTAAAGATGTTCTTTGATCAAGTGCAATGGTGTGAATCAGTAAAACAAAACAAAAAGTAGAGACGCAAAGCTGCAGCAGCAGAGAAAGACACACAAACTCTTAGGAATAGTAACACCATCCTGTCCACCGATGAAACAACACAACTTTTCATACAACAAACTGCTTCACAGCACAAACCCTTATAATTGCAGCTAAATAACAACACTGTCATTAATGTAACAACTTCTGTTTTCTACACTGAATTTTGTTCATACGCATTAACAGATATTAAAACAAATCAAGATCAAAGTCCAAAATAATCCTCAAGGATATAAAGGGCCACCATCTATGACTTTTAATATTTATTTATATTTCTGAAGAAAAAAAAAAAAAAAAAGTAGCCACTAGTGTGATGTTCATCTGTTGGCGTCCAAGTTCCTGGTCAACCCGTGGACTCAGGTCTCAGTTCTGATTTGTTGACCTTATCTGTTTTCACACTTTGTTCACATTAAATTGAAGGTAATCTCCGCTCAGTGCTATCTTTGGAATGTGTTGGACTTTGCCAAGGTAGCATTTCAAATGGCACTTGGGAAAACTGACATTTACAATTCACTCCATTAGCGTTCAGCACATAAAATGTGTTTGTAACAACTTACGAGACATTGTGTACCGACTGAGCTTCATCTTACTTCACACAGTACGGTTACTTACAGTTTAGCAGATTTAAAATTAACATTGGCATTTGGATTCAAGAACTTCATTCGTCATATAGGATATAGTGAAAAAAAGATAAATAAGGGTAATATAAATACTCTGGAAAAAAAAACCAATATAACAGCATTATGTTTCCGTTAAGGAAAATTTGTTAAAATACAAGTCTGTAGTGTCCTTAGATGGGCCACAATTGTCAAAATGTCTTTGGATTGATGTTAAAGATTGTATTTGCAAACAACCACAGTGGCAGAGCTAAGCGGTACTCTGCACTCCTGGATGTGGACACCTGCTTCAAGGCTCTAAAGATGCTTCATCCCCCTGAACAGTGTCAGAGGATCAAAGTGTCGAAGGATTGGTTAAAACTGAGCCCGAGGGCATCAGTGACCTCAATAAAAGATAGTCAGCTACCGCAAAGGAGGGAATCAAACAGCCTGCTCTGAAGAGCATATGATCAGCTGGTTGAGCTAAAAGACAACAAGAGGCATACGAGCTTTCTCCAAGTTAACAGTGCTGCCCAGAGGGCGCCTACAGCAGATGGATGGGCCATTATCCAAAGGAACTCTTTCAGCTAAGTCTGGCACTGCTTTGAATACATGCTGTAAGTTTGTACTTGGCCATTCACAGGTCACTGCTGAGCTTTACATTTGCCTCAGCAGAACTCTTCCTCACACATCGTCTCCCCCACTAGCAGTGAGTGTTTGTCAGGCTCACTAAGCACCAAGCTGCTAAGTGAATGCTTGTCGGAGCGCAGGGAGTTGATAGAGGCGCGGCTGTAGTTGACGATGCGGTCCAGCAGGCTGAGTTTGGGGGAAGGCCGCCGCAGCTCACCCATACCGATATGAACGCTGACGTCAGACAGGCTGCCCTGCCGCCGGCTGTTACCAAGACGGGCCTCCAACTTCTCAGCACTTGGCTTAGTGTAACTAATCAGAGGGACAAGAACAGAAAATCATCAAAAAGTGTTTAGGTAGACAAACACAAAGGGCACATGAATAAAACCGCCTTTAAAAGCTTCTTCACAGTCCATTACCATTTCAGTAGAAGAGATGACAACACCACAGACACAGAGGACAACGCCATGGCAGCAGAACCCATCCACGGCTGTAACACCAGACCAACAGGCAGGAACACACCTTTGGACAGGACAGGGTCATGTTATTTTTATGGTCAATGTTACTGATCATCGTCCATGTGCTGACATCATTTGAAAAACACTTATGCAACCTCCTACCAGCAGCGATAGGTATGCCAACCATGTTGTAGATGAGTGCAAAGACAAAGTTAATCCTGATCCTTTTGACAGTCTTTTTAGACAAGTCAATGCTGCCAACCACATCCAACAGGTCATTCTGTGGACAACATGAAAACAGAATATGCACAAGATATCAAACTAAATGCCTCCTAGAATTATGAGGAAACACATTTGCCATCACAATTCAATAATGTTGCTTTACAATAGAGAAGCAAATTCATTTATACCTTGTAGTTTTAAATAAAATTGATTAAATTCACAGACTTAGTTGATTTCTTAGTTTTACGTTACATTTCCTTTTAATTAACACCGATCAGTTCAGTAACACAGATGGATGACTGAAACTACAGCATAACATGTCTCAGGTCAACATGCATTACACGGAGACAAAACTCCAGACGCTCACCCGGATCAACACCACATCTGCTGCCTCTATGGCGACATCTGTCCCGGTTCCTATGGCGATGCCCACGTCAGCCATAGCTAGAGCAGGCGAGTCATTGACACCGTCTCCTACCATGGCGACTCTCTTTCCTGCCTGCTGCAGCTGCTCCACCTTGGCCACCTTGTGTGAAGGCAGCACCTCAGCAAACACCTTCCTGATGCCCACCTGTGAGATGGAAGCAGAGACAGTTTGGTCTGTTTTATTATCATGGTTACTGAGACATATTTGAATTTTCATGATTTGTGTGCTGAACTGTCAGATAACTGTTTACTTTAATACTGACACCAACTGTGTCTGTCATTTGATCCTCCAATCCTTCTGTCAATGAGAACTGTATCTAGACAACTTCTTCTCACTGGCTTGTCGGTATCTTTTTTTTTTGTTTCCCTTTTGCAGGATTATTTTGTGTATCATCTTCATCTTAGTGTCAGTTCATCCTTAGACCAACACTATGTGGCTACAGGAAAGCCCACCATATACTAGTATATTCCTATTAATCCTTTTAAGGGTGCCATTACAACAGGTGGCCTAGGTGTGTTCAAGTTTTCTTTGAAATACAAATGTCAGAAAATGTCTTTTTTGCCAATTGCTTTGCACATTTGTTTTAAGAAAGAACTTAACTTTCAATATCTGGCCATTAATTATCATTATTATAAACAATAAATGCTTAAAACTGTGTGTTTTAGTCAAAAAGAAACAAATGGACTTAGCATCATCAGAAACAACTGTAAATGTCCATAATAAAACTTTTTGAGATTCCAAAAGTAAACTTTCAACTGTTTTACATCTGCTCAAACATGCTTTGTGGTCTTAAATATTCAGTATCCATATAATGGCTTCATGTTTGTTGTTATTTCCAGGCATTTTTTAGCCTGTGTGGAAGTCTCTAAAACAGATGTCAGATGTTCTGATGTCATATGAATTTTGGAAATTGCGCAAACGGGTGAGCAGCTACAGTAATTTTTTTTCTGTAAAAAGCAAAATGCAGCACCGGAGAGATTGCCATTGTTAAAGGGTTAAATAAACACACCAATGAGGTAAACTTATCGACGCTTGATGATGGATGTTTTTGCTTAAACATCACACTGAGAAAATACACTACAAGTAAATGCTCTGGGTCTTAAGGTAAAGGTATGCAAGCATCATCTACTGGGAACAAGTTTGGGTGGGTGACTCTGGCCACTACCACTGGGGTTTTCATCCATCATTGTAATTCCACTGTAATTCATTCTTTGCTCACTCAACTGCAGCTGACAGCAACAGGCGCACATGTTTTAAAGATGCTTTATCATTGGTTGAAGGAGGAGGCAGTGGCAGTTGTGTGGGCATTTGTTTGTAATCCAGCCTGTGAAATAAAATGCCTAATAATCCTCTGTCTTTAGAAAAGAGATTGCATACATGTGTGAATTGAGATTGCGATCTTTGAAAGATTAATTGTGCAGCCCTAATTTAAACTCTGCTGCTTTTTAATTCTAGCTTTCTAAGAGACATTATGTATGCAGGTTTGATATTCACTTTTGCATTACACAGGTCTATACCTTCATATAGTCAGTACCTGAGCGGCTATGGCCCGTGCCGTCTTACTGTTGTCCCCAGTCATCAGGACCACTTCGAGACCCATGTTGGTTAAAGTGTGGACTGCCAGCTCCGCCTCTGGTTTAACTGTGTCTGCTATGGCTATCATCGCACACAGCATGTCTAAACACAAAGGGTTAGCATTAGTAAAAACACAAGTATTTCATTTGAATATCCTTTAAGGAATGATATTAGGTAAAATTTAAGACATAACAGTACAACTTACTGTCTACAGCTACCAGGACAGCGGTGCGTCCTCTGCGCTCATGTTCGGTCATGGCTTCATCTATATCAGGTCTGACCTGCAGGCAGTTCCTTCTCATCCATTCCCTGTTGCCAATCAAGACAACATAGGTGGCTGTTTGGAGAAGGCCTGTGTAAAGACATGATATGGGTTAAATTTGCAATGGTAAGAAACATAGATGAATGAGGTTTTCCACGTATTTTAATATACAATACAGATAAGTAAAAAGCTCCAACAGTTCTGGGGATATGGCTCAGTATCAATAAGCCAGAACCAATTTTCAAAAACACTGAATCTAAAAAATTTCTGTGAACAATGAAACACAAATACAAATTAATTCCAACTGTAGGTGAGTCAGTGTTAAAAGCTCAGATGCCCTAAAATTTAACATCATGGCACAACATACGAGATCTTTAGCAGACTGCTTTATAAATCACATGAGAACTAATGTTTTCCTTCATCCTACAGTTTTCATTCAATTCAATTTATTGACACAGCGCCAAATCATAACAAAAGTTTTCTCATGACACTTTACATATTGAGACGGTTGAAACCAGACTCTCATTTACAGAATCCTCGAGGAGCAAAACTTGTGACTTTTGACAGTGTGAAGAAAAACATGCTTCCATAATTTGCATCATAACACCTTGAAAAACCAAAAAGCTACAGCGAAATACAACTAAAAGTCAATTCCTCAAAATAAAATCAGTTATGCACTTATAAACCTGAAATCAAAATCCAAACTGAAGGAACTGTAATAAATGGATAAATAACAATGGTCACAGGTACATTTGTTTACATACTAAGTGGTTGGGGGTCCATAATGAGTGGATGGGAGCTGGAGGACATCCGGGTGTCACTGATCTGGATGAGGACACTGTTCCGCTGGTTGTTGTCCTCACTGTCACTATCCACCTGCTTCAGAAGACTCTCTGTGTTGCTGACCTGACATCGGATGCCACAGCCCGGCACGGCCTGGAAGTCAGTGCATGTGCCAAGAGACTCTGTGCCGAGCTCCTGCAGTAGACAGCAATGGATATTTACTGTTCACCACATCTGACTATTTGAGTCGGAGTAGGAGTTAGTGGGTGCGGTGAAGACAAACCTGTTTGCAGTATTTGGTGATAGCTGCTCCCAGAGGATGTTCACTGTTGTTTTCAGCTGTACCTACAATGGCCAGCAGCCGGGATCGGGGCATCTTGTTACCCTCTACTACTATCTTCAGCTGGATAACCTTTGGAGCACCATATGTAATGGTCCCAGTCTTATCAAACACAACTGACTGGACCTACCAATGAGGAAATAAAGTAAAAACAAGCAAGTATTAATGCATTAAAATCAGTTAGTCAAGCATACTTACTATTATTCACATTATTCAGATTTTGACAGATGTCATGTGAAGACTATTCTGGTGGGACATTTTGTATAAGGCCTAGATGGAGCATTTTCCAATTATAACATGTAGGATATGCCAATATTATTCTAGGTTTGTTAGTACTCTTTAGACATGTATAAAGTTGAATTCAAAAAATTTGATGCAGGTTGTGACCTCTCATGACAGTCAGCTAGAGTACAGACAAAGGATGTCTCTGACAAAAATGGATTAACACAAAGAACTGTCCACATTTTTCAGAGGAAGAAATATACCTACTGTTAAACATTATGACAGAGGATAACTCTGCCATATATGACAGGTTTATGACTATAAGCAAATAGTGGAAAGCTCATTTTTCCCAGAAGTTGTCTGAAGGAACAAAAATGGAACCTGAGCTCACAATGACAGAACATTTACCATTTAGTGGAAAACTGAAAAAACACTATTTTTAATGGGGCATTTTTGACTCCATGTAAGCAGGAATATTCATTTCCATTACCCAAATAAATAGCTCATTTGCAAATGTTCCATCAAAATAAGGGTGGAAACTAGAATATTTTGAGCATGTAAACATAATAAGTATCTAGAATAGTTGTAATATAAGAGAAACCAGAACCATTCCGTAATGTGTCAAAAGTGACAGTTGGTCTATTACGCAAAACAATTGGCTGACAACATACTGTATCAGAAGTGTCAACATATCATGATTAACCCACCTTGTGAGCCATCTCAAGTGGCTCGCCTCCCTTTATCAGGATGCCATTTTGGGCTCCGACTCCTGTGCCCACCATGACAGCTGTCGGCGTTGCCAAGCCAAGGGAACAGGGACAGGCGATACATAACACTGTTATGGAGGCTTGGAAGGCAAAGCGAATCACTGCCTCAGCTGTTGAAATGCTCTTGTCATAACCCTGAAAAGAATAAATGGAGCTATGACTTTTGTTGTCTTCCACATTAAATCTCTACTAGATAAAGCAGTTTAATAATTCCAAGAAAATGCACAAATGGAAATAATTATGGATATAATATCCATGATTATTTACATTTGTCCATGCTTGACTGAGACTGTAAAATAAAGAGAGAAAAAAACTCACAGGAAAGTACTGTTTTACCAGGGAGAAATCCAAAAACCCAATGATGATCCAGGCCACCAGGGTAAGGAGGGATATACCAACAATGAAGGGTACAAAGTAACCACTGATCTTATCTGCATACTGCTGAATAGGAGCCTAACAACAAAATTAAAAAGACAATTAAACATCTAAATATATTTCCTTTAATATAAACAGATATAGTCCAGATCTCAATCTGTAATTCACCTTTGAGGTCTGAGCCTCCTCCACTAACTTGACAATCTGGGAAAGTGTTGTGTCCATGCCAACGTGTGTAGCACTGACGAGAAGAGAGCCATTCTGGTTAATGGATCCTGCAATCACTGTGCTTCCAGGCTTCTTAGTCACTGGCATCGCCTCACCTGGAACCACAAAGGAACAGCTGGTCAGAAAACACAACACACAAACAAACAAAGGGGCAGCAGATAATGTGGAGCAAATACTGCAAAAAACCCTACAAATGTTATGCATGTTTTCTGGTGTTGGCAATATTTATGCATCATGTATTAAACTTTACAAACATGTAGTATGAGTACAAGGGCAAACTACAACATTACCAACAAGAAAAAGGAAAATCATGTAAATTAACACCTAAACTGCTAACAAGTTGGTATTGTTGTTTTTATGGTCATTTCATCACTGAAACACAATTTTCTATTTCACTACAGATATGAGGCTCTTATTTTGTAATAACACTGTGGCCAACCTGTTATGAGAGACTCGTCAGCCATTGAGTGACCTTCAATGACCCTCCCGTCGACAGGAAACTTTCCTCCGGGAACAACTTTCACTACATCACCCCTCTGCACCAGCTCAACATCCACCTGCTCCTCACTGAGACATGGATTAATATGAAGAAATGGAAAAGTCAAAGATGAAATACAGTGTAAACAGATGTTTTACTACTGCCATGAATGATACATTTTGTCAAATAATTTGAGTATGTGGTAATATTAGGGGAATTGTTAAAAACTGGAAAAACCTTAAAAAATATAAATTATATTTGTTGTTAAGTTTTAGAAAAACAGTGGTTATGTAGTCCAGGTCATGTAAAACCTGTCAAATACATATTTTGATATATTGTAATTTTTAAAAACTCATCTAAAGATGTGACTTTTTTTGTAAACAGAAAATGTAAAGACCAAGATGTACCTGAGGACAGACATGTTGCTGCCAAGTGTGACCACTGTAGCCTCAGTGGCTTGTAGAGACATTAGTTTGGACAAAGCCTCAGACGTCTTGCTCTGGAAAGACATTTGCCTGTTAGGAAAAATACCACAAATGCCAAACTTTCACTGAATACATTAAAAAATGCTTCAAACCTTTGCTATCTGTTCCAACCATCGTCCCAGGGAGATGAAGACGAACAGCATGGGTGGTGTATCAAAAAATGTGATGGGGTTGACTTTTGCTTTCTCTACCAAGGCAACTAATAGGACAATCAATGAGTAGGTGAAGGCTATGGAGGTGGCCAGAACGATCAGGACATCCATGTTGGCAGATTTATGTTTTACTGCTTTATAGGCTTGAACGTAGAAGTAGCGACCTCCGATAAACTGAAAACATAGGAATACATACAAATGGTTTATTAAAACGAGTCAAACCACACACCTGCTGAACAAGTGCCCCTTTCAGAATCTAAAAAAAGCCCTGTTAAAATGTTCACTGGGAGTATGGTTAATCCAACTAATTTACCTGTACAGGCACACAGAAGAGGAAGGAGAGGAGGTTCATGATGGAGAGACCCGGAAGCAGCTGTTTCTCCAGGAACATGTTGGAGTGGAATTGGGTGCGATCCTCTGCTGTGGCATTGTGTTGATGGGAAACACTCATCTGATGGTCCATGATTATCATGTACATCATCATCCCCATCACAGGCACACAGAAAATCAGGCTCACCAGGAAGGACTTCCGCCACCTAAGAGGGCGAAGATGTTCATATTGTCATTTATCATTTTAACTGTGGTGCAAATGTTGAACTTTCAGCATCATATATATACATACATACATACATATACATACAAGTGCACTGAACAAATACACATGGCCTATGTGAACTCATGTGCAGGGTTTCCCTTGTATACATTTACCACTGCTGAATTCTCATTGACCCTGCAAAAAAAAACCCAAAAAACAAAACCTTTTTTCTAAGGCTGGGGCACCAATAAGGGGGAATAAACATTACAGACAACAGAGAGCATAACAGAGGCACAGAAACTGAGTGAGACGTTCAAACCCTGTTAAGTATCACTTTCGGCTTTTGGTAGGTAGTGAAGACCCCAGCACCGAACCATGTTTCTGTACCGGTACACCCCTTACATATACTATATATTCCAAACATAATTTCTCAACCAGGAATGAGTATGAGTATTTTTAGTTACCTTTTATTGAGCCACAAAGGTCCTAGTGAAACATATGGTCTTTTCTTTCAGTATTTTTGGTTAAATGGCAGCAACAACAGTATGACAGTCAAATGCCTTAAATAAATCAGCACACAAAACTGCACAGACCAGTTTGCTGACAACAGATAATATAATTGGTGACTAGAATAGCTGCTTTTACTATGGCCCGACAAGAAACATTTGAACACATTTGAAAATGGGATGGTAGTTACAAACGTCACTAATACACCTTTTGATAGAGGGAGAACCATGGCAGGTTTTCAGGTAATGGGTATTATATCAGAAACTAAACTTTGGTTCAACCAGTTCTGTAACTATATCTGCAACAAGTCTTATTTTTTTTCATTTTATTATACTTCTATCCTATTGGCCCACACAGAGCTTTATAGATTCTGAGGCTAACGCTGGAAATATCAAGGAAGATTTGCCTAATTTCCAAGGTTGATTCGGTTATTCAGTTTATTATTTATCAAGGTCAGATAATAATTGCATGTGGATTTTTTCCCTTCGTAATTCAGAATATTTATTTCATCATGGTCCATACAGAATTCAAGGGGTTATTTTCCTTCCTTTGACCCTGGCACAATTTCCCTATCTGATAGAAGAAGGGGCAGATTAATTATTACACCACGAGTGGCTAATGCTACTACTACTACTAATATTGAATTGAATTGATTGTACTTTATTGATCCCAAAACTGAGAAATTCACATTCCATGTCGCTACCACTACTACCTGAAATCTTCTTGTCAAAAAAAGGTGCAGTTTATCACATAACTGATACACATAAATAATCTCAAGCAAGACTAACATCAAATGTGACATAAGTCCCACTATTATAGATGAAATGTTAAAAAAAAAATGCAATTTCACAGTTCATTAAACACTAATACTACACAGTGATCATTGAAATTACAAAAACTGTTGTTACGTCAATTATTGAATCAGTCCAATGTAACGTAGTGCCAATGTTGTAAATACAATCAGTGTTTGCTCCCTGAGGATTTCGCAAATTGGCTTGAGTCTGGTTTCGACCAGCTCTATATGTAAAGTTCATTCAGCCATTATCTGAACCTGCTTTATCCTCACTAGGGTTACCGAAGCCTATCCCAGCTACTTATGGGTGAAGGTGGGGTACACCCTGGACCAGTCACCAGTTCATACCAGGGCTGACACATAGAGACGAACAACCAGTTACTCTCACATTTACACCTATGGGCAATTTAGATTAACCAATTAACCCATTAGTGCATGTCTTTGGATGGTGGGAGGAAGCCATCGACTGGTATTGGAATCAAACCCAGAACCTTCTTGCTGTGAGGCACGAGGGCCATCTGATCTGTACTTTATAAGTGTCATGAGATGACTTCTGTTTAGTGCTATATAAATAAAATTTGACTGATTGATCCATTGAACTATAAAACTCCACTACAGAGAACTAACATGTTGTGTTTGTCTTTCTGGTTTAACCAGGTTGGCGATTTAATTAAGTACACTACACAAACAGAGCCACAAACGTCTCTCCCTGCTCAGGTTTCAAAGTGAAACCAGGTCAGAGTTGGTCCATTTATAACGCACACATGAAGTGGTCACTTCACTTAAGCTAACGCATCGGCGGCATCTGAAAAATTTGGAAGTGATCATTTTTATAAAGGTGATGTCTCTCAATATCATTTCTGTCACTTGTGTTTTTTTTTTTTACCATGTCTAAGAGAAGACCATGATGTTGGACCATAATTAAAAACAGAACATATTAAGTAGTATCATGTTGGTGCATTTTTACATTTTGACAACACAAACAGTTCTGTGATCATTTAAAAATATATCATATGGTATAGTCAAGAGTTGAAGGTCCTGTTACACCCACAAAAAAACTGTTGCAGATGCTGATTAAAACTGATAATCAAGCATAAGTAAGTGGTGTTGTGTGTTCATCTTACTGTTGGATCTCTTTGCTGTGATCCAGATGACTGGCTGTGCGGTCCCTCTTTACCAAAGAGGCTTCAAATCCCAAGTTCTATAAAAAAAATAAATAAATTATGAGATCTCAAACTATAGTGATTAAGAACCTCATAAGAAGAGTCACAAAACTAAATAAGATTTTATGTCAACACATAATAGGCAGCAGTGATAAAAATAACAAAATAAATGTAAAATAACACAGGAATAATAATCCTACCTCAATAAGCTTGATGATATCTCGTGGGCCTACAATTTCGCAGTCGTATTTTATGTGTGCTTTGTTGGTTGCCAAGGCAACAGAGGCATATATAATCCCCTTTTCTCTCATAAGGCTGGATTCAATTTTATGAACACAAGAGGCACACGTCATTCCCCTGACCTGAAAAAGGTGAAGAGGAGAAATTAAGTGGAGAAAAGGCCAAAAATATCTCCAAGGTAACGAACTGACATGATTTAATCTAATGAAAAGCATTTTAAACGTATTGAGACATTCTTCTGTACAAGTAATGGAAATACATATTCATAGATTTTATATCATAAAAATAATTGATAATGACAAATGTATCTTGCAACATTAATGTCTATGCAACCTCATGCTGACTCACCACTAGTTCAAGGTTTCCATCTGAACCTTCATAATTCTCCATGACTGAAGCTGTGAATCCCAGCTCTTTCACACACTCTGCTATATTCATGGGATCGGTGATTTCGGCGTTGTAACGCACCTCTGCTTTACTCGCCATTAGTGCAACCAGAACAGAGTAGATACCTGTGTAAAAGTAGGATTTTTCTAGTCAGCACTTACTCACACTCATGACGTACAGCTCACAGAACTTTAACATGACGTTCAGACAGCAGGTCTTAAAGCACAATTCAGATTTTTGGGTGAAATGTGATTTTTTTTTATGTGTGCTGGTTCTTATTACATATTAAATGTGACTTCTATCAGTTTTGAGTATGAACTGAATGCAACTCTGAAGTGACCTCCATGCACAAAAGAGGTCCTGATGTAATATGTGAATGTGAAAGCATGCACTGTGTTTATGGACGCAAATAGGGAGGCAGGGTTTCTGCAAGTTAACCTTAAGACTTTTTAAGACCACTTAGAACAGAATTTGACGCCTATTTCACAACCATACAAAGTCAGCTTTCTTGGGTGACACGTGCGTGATCAAGAGCCGCATATGTGTGTTGGGCTGAATGTTCTGTGATCATTTCTGAAAAGTTAGTAATAATTGGTTCCTAATTTCAATATAAATTGTTGGGTTGGAATGAGTGGAACCGAGTAGAATAATGTTACTTTCTTTGCCGTTTAGATATTTAGACACATATATAGACACATTTAAACACAATACAACAAACAACTTTATGGCAACACAATTTAATAGCTACTATGTTAAATGTAATACCTATTAAAGACTTTCTGAGGTATTAAATGCAGATTTTTTTATTCAAGACTTGTGAGGCTTTTTAAAACCTTGAGGGGACCCTGGGAGGCATCTTATCTTGGTGTGTGTGTTGTGGCTGTTGATTTTCCTGCCACTCCTCCTCCTGGGATGCAGAATTGCAATGTTTGTTGCATTTTAATGGCATAAAGGTTGGATAAATGTGACCTGGCCATTCAGACTGAAGTCACATTGCAAAATATCAGATACGTATTGGATTTAGGACCAAATATGAATGTGGCCTGAATTGGATTTGAAACATTTTTTGATTTGTGTCATTCAAACTGTCTTTAACAGACCAGATACAGGTCATATATGGGCAAAAAAAAAAAAATCTGATTTGGACCATATTTGCCTGCACTCTGAATGTGGCCTTTTGATACAAACCAGGTTCATTCTTGAGGTTTCGTTCAATATTTGCCACACAGGAGGCACAGGTCATGCCACCGATCTGAATGTAGCACTTAGAATGTGAGTCTCCATTGTGTCCCTGGGGTGTTTCTTTGTACAGGTCACTGTTCAGGTCTTTGTCTTTCACAGGTAGTAGACTGGATGACTTTGAAAGACTGGGATCTGGCTGAGACAGCAGTGAGTTGGTCTCTGTGAAAAGTGAGATATACTTATCAGTAAAGTTGGCTCCTACTTTTACCCAGTGTTCACCCAAAGTAAACGTTAAGTTAGTTTCAGTAAGCAGACATCAGGATGAAAAAATAAATGTTAGAATATCAGTGAGAAAAAAAAGAGAGAATCAAACAAATCTTCTGTCATAGCCTAGTTAATCTAATGCTTTAAAATAGAAATGTGGAGATGATTCCTAACCAGATAAATTACAATATGATGAAAAACTGTTGAGCAATGTTTGCCCAGTGATGGCAGAACAGATTGCCAACTGAATCGTTTGGCAAATATTTAAGGCAATAGAATACTTTAGATTATCTGTCAGCTATTCCCTACAACCATAGTATTATTGTCATCTCACCAGGTAGGAAGGCATCAAATCCCATATCTTCAATGGCTTCCCTCAGCTCCTCTGATGTTGTCAGCAGGGGATCAAACTCAAAGATCCCCTGGTGTTCAGAAAGAGAGACTTTGGCTGAGTTTACCCCCTTCCGTTGGGAGATCATGCCTTCAATGGACTGGACACATGAGTTGCAGGTCATGCCCTCAATGTGAATGTTTGCTACAGATGCCAGTGGCTGGCTGAAACAAGGCTGGGGGACGGCATATTTGGCCAGGACTCCTCCTGTAGGCCGAGGTGATGACGAGACAGGCCTGGGTGAAGGACTGAGAGTACCAGGGGAATCCCAGAGTTGAGTCTTAAAGTTTCCTGGAGGCAGATCCTCAATTGCTTTCTGTAGCTGAGGCACAGTGATCTTAAGAGGATCATAGCAGACAGAGGCCTTCTCATTTTCCAGGGAGACCTCTACAGAGGACACACCATGCAGCATGGAGATATTGTCTTGTATATTGACAACACACGAACGGCAGTGCATGCCTTTCACCCTGAGTGTGACAAGTGTTGTATCTATGAAGATTTCTGTCTCCTCTGAAGATGGCGAAGAAACTGTTGGCTTTTGAGAATCAACAAAACGTTCAATTTCACTAGCAGACAGCTGTAGAGGGCGGGGCTTGGACTTGACAATAGCCTTAAAGCCAGCAACACCAATCTGGTCAATAATGGTTTGGATAGCGATGAGGTAAGGCAGGTACACAATCGTAGCTTCCTGAGTGTCTAAGACAACTGTGGAAAATACACACAAACAATGTTAAACACTGCTCAAGGGATTTTGCTAGAATAACAATAAATGCTGTGGAACAGGAAGTGACTAAGCATTTAGGACAATGTAGACATTCACAGACACTGTAGACAAACACTTCATCAGACAAATTGAATTTAACTGCTTCATCATCACTGTCCACTATATCTTAAATGACATTTAAAGTTGTGGCATGTAGGATTTAGTTGCCTGTATAGGAAACTATGATTGTCACTAAAACGCAGAAGTCATGTTCTTATTCCTGTGTTTGGTTTTTCCACGCTGGCATACTGCAGAAACATGACAATGCCATTTGGAGGGGGAAAAAAAACTACTATTTTCAGGTAGTTGTATAGTATAAGCTCCATTATGAATATTATAATCCAATTTTTCATTTAAACTCCCCTAAATACTACACACTACTAATTTAACCAGAGTTACTGTAAAGCCTTGTCTTGTGTTTTACAAATAGTACATTTAGCTGGCAATAAAGTATACAATTCTATAGCCAATTGTGCACATTGATAATTCTATGCTGAGCAAACATAATCCTGTCTGTCACTACACACAATTATCTACAACACCGAAAGGATTTCATGAGTCATTCTCAAATCCTATTGAGCCACCTGTCAGCCATGAACTTTAAAAGAGACTGACATTCACAATGAAATAGCATTTGTGTTATGACGTTATTTATAGCTCATCCTATAATATAATATATGACTCAAAGTTAGTAGAATTGTACAGAAGGTACAGCACCTTTGATCTTTTGTATCCCTTTCAGTTTTCCGATCTTCCCTTCAATAGTGGTGGTGCACGAGTGGCAAGTCATTCCTTCAATGCACAACTTCAGGAGTGCTGCCCCACCTCCTGTGCTGTGAGATGGAGATAGGTTTGGGCTTTTCTGCACAGGGCTGCTGGGAGTTGGGATCTCCAGAGAGGTTACACCTGCCACCACCTCATTCAGTTGCTGTGCAGATGTCAGGGAGGGGACGAAGGTGACAGTGATACCCATCTGCCCCGGGCTCTCTCTGACATCCAGAACACCCTGAATTTGAGAGAGCTTCTCCAAGGCCTCCTGTTGGGCTGCTGGTGCCAGACCTGACACCGGGACTTGCTGGGTATCTACTGAGACAGGCGACGTCTTGCTGGATTCAGCCAAACTTGATTCAAAGCCCATGTCTTCAATGGCCTCAGAAAGAGACTCTGCAGTTTGTTTGCTCTGATCAAATATGATGGTAGCATTCTTCAGCTCTAAAGACACCTAAAAACAAAATAAACAAATGCTAGGTTCACAATGCCATTATTGTCACAAGCCTTATTTCTAGGATTTCTAGGTTGATATTAAGCATTCCCCTTTTGTGCCAACAAAATGCCAAGAAATGTTTTTTAATGTTTTTTTATTTTTATTTTACACTACTATGTGTGATCACAAATTTAATCCTATACGTGTATGAAACCCACACAAATATATAACAGAAATGAATGAAAATACTATGGCTACATCATTCAGTATAATGACACCATATTGCCTGATATACATTGGCAGTCAGCAAGGCCAATAGTGGCTCACTTCAATGTTTATCATTTATGAATACAATTAAAAAGTGGAGACTTACAGCTACTGTACAAAAGAAAAATGTTTTGTCTTTAATGACTCAATAAACTGCCTAGAAGTCAATCTATACTTCAAACAATTACATTGTGAAAAACTATGTGTGTGTGTGTGTGTGTGTGTGTGTGTGTGTGTTTTATAGCCACCACTTTAATTTCAAAGTGCATCTGCCTTTCCCATTTACAATATTTAACAAAGGGGAAGTTAGTCCACCACCCTTGGTAAGCTTACAACTCTGTCAGCATTTTGACCCTCAACTCTCCCTCTTCAGCAGGAAGGAAACATGTGACATGCTGAAGGGATCACTTGACTGAGCTATGAGTTGAAAACCACAGTGGGGGGATAGTAATAAGTAAATATGCCAGCATTTTGTATTACCCATTTCTAAAAAGAGCTATGGAAGAGGGCCATGAATGAGACAATTCTATGAAGAAAACTCAATTCACTGCTTACAGATCATGTCTATATATATTAACACAAAATTATCCAGACAGTATGACATTTCCGGTGGGGACAGACAACAAATTGACCTGCTGTCACAGCCTGCAAAGGGCAGAGCTTTCTCTGGAACACACGATTACGTTATCTTCCCATTTAACCTTAGCCTGAGGGGTAAACAGACAATAAACAAAACAGCAGGCCACTTATAGCTTCACTGACATTACTTGATTGTAATTACAACCAGTCTTGCTCTTGAGGGGCTAAGACAGTGGGATAAATCCAGCTTCATTTAATTTAAAAAGGGGCGGAACTCCTTTGGTAATATGATAATGTAAAGATAACAGTCTTGTCCACATGACTTGAATATAACCAAAAAGTGCTTTTTGGTATTTGTAGCCTCCGTTTCACATCCTACTGTCTGTTTGAAAATGCTATGAAAGTGCACACGTTTTGAGATTCACCTTTATATGTATTATTCCAGGGAGAGATCCGATGCGTTGCTCTATGGACTGGACACAGGACCCACAAGTCATGCCCTCCACTCGAATGGAAGCTGAACACAGGCTGATTTTCTGCGTCATGATTTCTAAAAAGACAACAAAAAAAAAAAAAAACAGGGAAAACATACAATCAAAAACAATCAAACAAATGTTGGAGTAATTTATTAAACTTACTCTTACTCTTAGATAAAATGAAGCAGACAAGACATAATATTTCAACATATTTTGAAGAATCTTTGATGTGTCTAAGTTTGACAGACAGTATTTCAATTCAATTAAAGTAAACACTAGAAGGCAAATCTTGAAACAAACTTTATCATCTATTTTTATAATAGTTTATATACTTGACAATATAAAACAAAGACAATTTTTTGAGATGTACAAGAATGGACCAAAACACTTTTATCATGCCACAACAATTGAAAACTTCCATCAAACTATAGTTACTAGCATTTCAGTTATGTGGCTAAAAAAAACACAATACGCCAGATCGAAGGCAGCAATACTCTGCGACTACGACAGTCAGGGAGACTTTTCACATATACGAATAACTAATTGAAACACTCGATTCATGTTAATAAGATGTTAAAAGGGGAGAAAACAATCAAGATAGGAGGTACCGATGACCAGGACTGAGAGATAACATGATATCCACAGTTCATAAACTCTAAAACAAGGCAAAAACAAAGCCACGAAATCATCCCACTGGAATGCAAATCACTCGTTTCTTAAGACATCTTTAAGTGATGCAGTTACGTAATTTACTAAAGTGAAAACACGTATAATAACTGTAAGCATTATTAATATCAACTTCAAGTCTCAGTAATGAACAACAATAATAATAAACCGTCAGTCTCAATCTGTAATTTTTTGGAAACACTTTAAAATTCATTTAAGACAGCTAACACTCAGCTAAGCACTAAGAAAATTAATAAGAAAAAACTCAGTTATTTGGTTTCAAGAATAGGTAATTTCAGAGAGCTTGTGTCGATGCGCCTTTTCTTAATAAACATAAGAAAACACAATTGATCAAAAACCTAAATATAAGAACTCTTACCTTATTAAAAGGGAAGTAACCAGCTAGCTACAGGCTACAGATGTCGGCTGGGAAACTATGTGGCTAAATTAACCTAGCAAGCTAGCTACGCTTTAACCGTAACCATACGTTATAGGCAAAAGAACAGACACTTTGCAGCATCATGTCGCATAAGATGGATACACAAGTGTGCAGTAATAACAGTTTCTTTCCCTGTTATCATTAAACTCGGTTCTGCCAAGCTGTTTTGTTTCTTCGTCGCACGCCGACGTGACCGACGGCTGTACAGCGTTGCGTCAGTGGCGGGAGGAGGAGCTGCGCGGAAACTATGGTTACAGCTGTGGGTAAACGTTGCCCTCTATGAGACCTCGCAGGCTGTATTTACTCAGGAAGGGCTATTTATCCTGTCTATCATGACCAGCGCGTGAAACCGTTTATATTTAGATAAGAGACGTAGATTGTGCTGGTAAAAATCAGTTATTAAACAGTGTTGTGCCTTTGACTTTCACTGCTCAGTTGTTTTTTTTTTTTTTTGTATAACCATTATATTAGGGAACATTTACACAAGCAAACTATACGCTAAATAGGTTACTTGACTATTTTTTTTATTTTTAATTTTTTTTTTTTGCCAGTGTAAGCCTTAGAGGCAATATTGTATGTGCTCAAATATTCATACATTGCCGTGTAAGGAAAGACAAATATCTCCAGATACCAAAAACATTGAAAGGTCCCCTAATTCCTAAACGATGATGCACTATAGCTCTAATATACGTCTAACTACTACATTTAATAAACAATAGAGGCTACTTTCAAGTCTTACAGTCAAAATATCACCCTGTTGTCTGACACATAAAGCAAAGCATTTTTTTTTTTTTTTTAATTTGGAAACATTGCTTTACAGTAAATGTTATATATGTACATAAATATATGTAAAGTTGAATATCTGCATAACAAACAGGCTGTGTTCAAAATTCTATTGCCTGGCCAGTCTATATGACTGGAACACAGCCCAGTAGTCAGTTGGGCTAATAACAGGCCTGCAGGTTCGGCTCAGTCTCTCCCTCAATTTGCTTTATGTTGATGTGTTTGTGTATGTGATACCTCCTGGAGTTGGCTGTGAATCAAATGTTTTAAGTTGAATGAGTGATTAATGACTAATTTGATTTATATGAGTATTATTTCCAGTCATTTCTTAATGATGAAATAATGCGCAACCTTCAAATACCAGTAAATCACAACTAAGCTGAAGGTTATTGTGTGTCAGTCCAGTTATTGTCAGTCACTTATCTACAGGTTTCAAATAATTACACAAGGGCAACAAAAATCAACAAAAATTCAAAGCACAACATGTGCAGGCAGATGAGGAATGTCCTTCAGCTTCAAAACAATAAACAGATCCATAAAGAGTCCAGTTATTGTTCATACAGCTGCAAAATAAAGATCTTGAATGCATAGGTACACATGCACAGAAGAATCACAAAGTAAAAGCAATGCTACACTGAATAGACCAGGGTTAGTGGCTTTGACACACAATGTAGCCTCATGTTATAGTATTTCATTTTTTTCAAAATTAAAAATAATTACTGCCAAAAGAAATGTAGACTACAGGAAGCAATATGACTAGACACTGATATGACCAGACATTAAGGTATTTAGTTAAAAATAGGCCAAACACTAATATATTTAAATTTGTTTTTAATTTGCAACACATTATGGTGGGTTAAAACATTTTTTGTCTATTTTTGGATGATGTTTTATATTTATATATAACCCTCATACACAGTGTTTAGATCTTTTGACAAAAAACTAATACTGAAATAACTTTATGCACAAAATAAAAATTACAAGTTTGGTCATTTTAATAATTTCAGATAGAAGCTTAAAGTAAAGAAACTGTTTACATATTTAATATTTCTACATAATAGCGTTTAAAACCTAGTCCTCAAACATTCATATTTCAAGGACTGACACTGAAAAAAGAAATAAATACACAGCTATACAAAAGACACTCAGTCATTCGCATGCACACGCACGCACGCACACCGTTTGACACACTGACCTACTTTCTCGGTAAACGTGTACGTAGTATCTTGCGCGCGTGGGTCACGAAAATAAAAGCGCGCAAAAATAGAAAGAAACATAAACTTGTTGAGTGCACACATATAAAACAGTGAAATGCATGTGTGCAGATAGGGTTTAATAAGGTGCAGAGTGACCGGGCAGCCCCCTGTTAACATGTGCCCTCTCGGGTTGAGCATGCATCACGGTGGTTGGAGATGAGATGCAGCCCAGCAGATCCATGTTTTCTTCCACTCACGTGTACCGGCTGCTCGGTTGCGCCCGTCAAGCTGTCTCTAAAGCCGTGAGGAAAGCTTATTCCGGGAGCCTCTCCTGCTGTCCTACATCAACAACAGCCAGCGTTTCTCCAGTCATGGCTCCGAGTGAACACTGTTTTCTTCACCAACAGAGCAGAAAACACAGAAGACAGATCATGATTTTACGCGGGTCACGTGAGTAAAATGCCTTTAATTGACGTTCTGGTTTGTGTCAAAATAGTGTGTTGAAGTTGGTGGTGGAAAATAACTAGTAGAAAATAGGTGACAAGGAGGTTTAAGCAATGATTTATGACTTCTTACAGCATACATAGGCTATATTAACAAAGATCCACGTGTAAGTCTGTTTACCTGCATGGAGATAGGTGGAGTTTTCACTCCAATGTCAACTTAACTCAGTGCAACTTCATTTTACAGACAGAGTTTACATTTTTACATTTATATTTGAGATCTGAAACCTGTGTTGTGAAGTTATAAGACTTCAGTATGTTGTATATATGAGGGGAAAAATGTTAAACCCATAATTTCTGATGGAACCTGGAGCTGGAAAGTCTTTAAAAGGAGTCTGAGAAGTTCTCCATGTGACAAGTCTGGATTCAAGTGTGTGTTTATGAAATTAAGGTTTATTAATAGGGTGTTGGCAGCCCACAGTTTAATACACAACTGCAGCTCTGTTAACCATGGGCGTAGATGAGATGAGGTTAAGGTTTGGAGTGTGGGCTGGTTCAGGCATTTAATACAGATTACATCAGTCTGTTCACGCACTGGACGAGCAAGATTTTTCAAAAGTGAGGGGAAAATCTTCATGGAAAGGTAATAAGATCATTTATATCTGGTAACAAGTGCTTTGAAAGTTTAGGTGAGCTTGGGGAGTTAAATGGGGTGGGGGGGGGGACTATTTTACTGCATGGCTTGCTCACATAATGCCATATAATCGTTCATTTTCAGTTGAATTTATTGTGCAGTTTTCATTGCCTTATCATGTGTTCAATTTGAGATGGTTAAAACATTTTCAACATAATGTTGATTGCATTTATGGTTGAGTTGAAATTGTGATTTAAAGTTATGCAATAGCCAAATCCTACACTATTACAATATACGTGTACACTACAGTATTACATCATTTTTACATGCATGGATCCCTGTGTGATATATCTATTATATTAATTAGATTAGATTAGATTCAACTTTATTGTCATTACTCAGTATAATACAGGTAACAAATGCAGTTAGCATCCAATCAGAAGTGCAAATAACAGAAGTGCGATATAATACAGTTAAATACAGTATGTACAGATAGGCAATATGTACAGAGAGTGCAATTAAGTACAGCTAGTGCAAATGAGAAGGAGAATATACAGATGAGTGCAGTTATATACATTTAATGCAAGGAGAAGTTTTTAGTAATATACATGGTTATAACTGTCATTGAAATAATATACAGAAGTAAGTAACTTGCTATACTGATGTTGTGAATATACAAGAGTACAGTAAAATAGGCATACAGGGGGAAAAAAAAAATCACACAGTATCCTGATTTATTAATACTTTAAGGATATTGAAGGTTTCAGATCCCAGCAGCAACGTTTACTTTATGTTAATACGGTCCTCTCTGATTCCCCCTTTTTGATATACTATTAAAACTTTTCAATAGCATAAGCAGCACATTTGTTCAGGTTGTTCAAAATATTTTTTGTTGTCATAATGCCTTTAATAATGTCATATTCCTCTCACTTATTTCAGAATGAAACGTGGAAGGACAGGTCTAAAATCAAAGTGCCAAACCTTTCCCACCCACAAGGAGAGGACTAAGAGACTAAAACTAAACCAGGGGCCACCCAGTTTCACTCTGGGTCTCACAGAGGATTGGGGTAACCTGCCCCACCATGTCGTCCTGCAGATTTTTCAGCATCTGTCTCTCGTGGACCGAGCCAGGGCATCCTCTGTGTGCAGACGCTGGAATGACGTCTTTCACACTCCTGATCTCTGGAGGAGGTTTGAGTTTGAGCTTAACCAGCCGGCCACATCTTACCTGCGCTCCACTCACCCAGATCTCATCCAGCAGATCATTAAGAAGCATGCCCAGCACCTGCAGTACGTCAGCTTCAAGGTAAAGGCCATCTCTGGTGTCACATGTTTCTCTGCTCCTCCGGTTTCACTGCCACTTTTACAACATGGCTAAAAAACAATATGTGCTTACTGTAATCCAAACCATCTGCTGCAGAATCCATCATGACGCACCAGCTGTCTTGGCATTAGTGGGTTTAACACATCTAGACATGAGATGATTCTTACACCTCCATCTTTACATCTTTCACTGTGTGTGTATATGTTTTTTTGTTTTTAACCTGATGGTGAATCACTGCTGGTAAATCAGGTGGACAGCTGCACCGAATCTGCAGAGGCGGCCTGTGACATTCTCTCCCAGCTGGTGAACTGTACCATTAAGACCCTGGGGCTGATTTCCACAGCACGACCCAGCTTCATGGACGTGTCTCAGGTAGGAGACAGCCCATGTTTCATATGCATATCACAACACTTGTACTGCTGCGCTATTTATTTAGCACAGATAGCTGGATTAGTCACATCTTTGACATTTGCGCATCAACCTGAAAGCTTGTTTTCTTATTTTCATCCCTAAAAATGAGTCACCATTCCAGTTTATTTGAAATTTTAGAAATGGAATTCTGCATAGCTGACTGGCAGAGATGACTAAAGAAATATGGGTTTAATCAGCAGCTTGTGTTCCTCCTCAGGCTCACTTTGTGTCTGCACTGACAGTGGTGTTCGTCAACTCCAAGTCGCTGTCCTCTATCAAGATTGATGACACTCCAGTTGATGACCCGTCCCTGAAGGTGCTGGTTGCCAACAACAGTGACACACTCAAGTTGCTGAAGATGAGCAGCTGTCCTCATGTCTCTCCAGCTGGTAACTACAGCACAAGAAATACATTTCAGAAATATAAGAAACGCACAATAACTGCCAGTGGAAGAAGTAGCAGAATGCATGTATTTAAATGACATTTTTGGAATGCAAAATATGAGAACCTGGTTTTAGTTGCATTTAATTGCATTTTTTTTTATTTGCAAAAAAGTGATACATACACATATTTACCCAACCTACATTTCTCACAACAAAACATGCAACATACAAAGACTACAGATTATTAGACAGGCACTGGTTTCTAAAGTGTATATTGTTTTTTCAGAAGTACCTGATTTAAAACAAGCTACAAAATATATTTGCATCATCGTAGGCTATGCACAACTACTTCATACGTTTCTTACTCACCTGAGAGATTTAGCCTTCATTCAAACTGACTTTAGATCAGCCTTTTTATGGTGTTTTCATCTCACAGCCTATGACAATATCATGTATTATGGACAAAAATACTGGGACAGATTGAATCTGGGCCACAAAATAATAATCGAAATATCATAATGTAATTTTATATTGCAGTCAATATTATGGCAACAAACTATTTTATTATTATTATATAGTTTATTACAGTTAAATTTGTTTACAATATCTTTTTGTTTTGTTGGTTTTCACTTAATTTTATTCAGTGTTCAATTCTTATATTGTTATAATCATTATAATTATTTTAAGTGTTCCATCTCTAGATTTCTGAAATATATTTTTTTACATTCTGGCCATGAATAATGTTTTTAAACCACAAGTAACCAGTTAGTTTCTTCAACTTTAACTCAAGACCAAACTTCAACATCAAAATTTAATATATATACCTTATATTACCTTTATCATGATAATAATTTACAACAACTGACATGAACCATTTTTATCATGATATCTAAAATCAATAGAAATGGAAATTGTACAAGTTGTAGATATGATGTGTCCAATATTTTTGTTCAAATGGTTTCATTCATTCTCAGTAACTCCTAGATTCAGTTCATTTTAGGGAGCTCTGATGTGGAAGTAGCACATTCATTCATTCACTGTTACACACATTAATAAATGTAAGACAGTGTTGAAGTAACCAACACATGTAACTGACTTTGAAGAATGTAATAGACAATGTTATAAATGATATTTAAGTGCATTTATTCTGCAATTTGTACCGAAATCTATTTTTAAAGTGACCCTCCCAACACTGGTAATTGCTCATCATTATGATTATTATGATTATGATTATGATTATGATTATTATTATTATTATTATTATTATTATTATTATTATTATTATTATTATTATTATTATTATTATTATTATTATTATTGTTGTTGTTGTTATAGTGTTTGAAGATGCCTGCAGTCTTTTGAACCTCTGTTATCCTGGGACTTGTCTCTCTCAGGTATCCTCTGTGTGGCAGATCAGTGTCATGGACTCAGGGAGCTGGCGTTGAACTACCATCTTCTGAGTGATGAGCTCCTGCTTGCTCTCTCTTCTGAAAGACATGTCCACTTGGAACATCTGCGCATTGATGTGGTGAGTGAGAACCCCAGCCAGACCCACTTCCACACCATCAAGAAGAGCAGCTGGGAAGCCTTAGTCCGACACTCGCCTAAAGTCAACATCGTCATGTACTTCTTTCTCTATGAGGAGGAGTTTGAGCCTTTTTTTCGTGAGGAGACCCCCGTTACCCACCTGTACTTTGGCCGAGCAGTTAGTAAAGAGATGCTGGGTCGCATCGGACTGAACTGCCCCCGTCTGGTGGAGCTGGTGGTCTGTGCCAATGGCCTGGAGCCACTGGACGAGGAACTGATCCGCATCGCAGAACGCTGCAAAAGTTTGACGGCCATCGGTCTAGGGGAGTGTGAGGTCACCTGCAGTGGCTTCGTGGAGTTTGTGAAGATGTGTGGAGGAAGGCTGACTCAGCTGTCAATCATGGAGGAGGTCCTGATCCCAGACAGCACCTATAACATGGAGCAGATCCACAGTGAGGTGTCGAAGCACCTCGGCCGCATATGGTTCCCTGATATGATGCCCACCTGGTGAGGTAAGAGACACCAGAGTGGAGGGTTGACAGAGAACCATATGACCCTGTGTACAATTACAGTATTTGGAGTACGTGTTCTCTGACGTACATAAGACAATATGTCATAAGTTTGTCAGTTACTGTTGTTACTGAATGATATAAATATCAATCATCAGCAGCAGCAGCTTTTAGAAGGGGATTCATTCCTAAAGATTACATGTGAAGCTAATGTGCTTTTGTTCTACACATCATTCTTGCTATGCATAGATATTGTTTTGTGTAAATTTGGTCTGTAATGAAAGATTTTTGTACAGTGCCACCATGTACTTATGCACTGGCTTATAGCATGATCTAAATGTACCGTCACTGTGTTTTTCAATATATATGATGGGTGCCATCTTCTGGTTGAGCACTTTTAAAGCATCTCTCATCCTGCAAAAAACAAATGTTTCAAAGAAAATCCATGTAATGTCCAAAGTTACTTATCATTAATTTATAAGTAAATACTCATATCTGTTTCAGCTTCAGCCCATGACTTCTAACATTTTGTAGAGTACAGTTTGGTACACCTGCCAGGACTCAGTCGGTCAGACCAATGTCAGAGAAATCACCAGCAAACATGAGATTAATACAGAACAAGAGCAAGAGTTTCCAGTTCCGCCACACCTTCATGTGAAATACAGTGTGTGTTTTGTTTCTATTTTTGATTGTGTTGCAGACCTATATTTATTGAAAACCTTTAATTGACTTTCACTTAAATATTGTTGTTTGATTACCTTAAATATTGTTGTTACAGATGGATATTTAGATATTCCATGGTGTGGCAGTTTCATCATATATTTCTTGTAACAAAAAAAAAAAAAACCCCTCACAGACTGGTTGGACAGGTCAAACAAAAGCCAGTAAAGAGCAGGGTTTGTTCAGACTTTAAGGTTTTCTATGGTCCTTTCCCAATATTTATTTAGGTACCGGACATTTCCCACTATATTGTTTGCTGTTTTTATTGCATATGTTTATGACATATGTGTTAAAGTGCTGACGAATGTCAACTTCTAGAGGTTGTGATCAGAAATTCATATGTTGGAGGCAGTATTCATATTTTTTACTTTTGTAAAGTTGAAGCGCCACAACATACAAATACTTTTAACAGTAAAAGTAATTCATTCAAAACTTACTCGTGCAAAAGTACATGACTACAGCATGAAAAATGCAAGTAATAAAACTATTACAAGATCATCAAATAGTATGTTAGTTGATTATAATTAGTGACACATTAACATTTTTGTGCTTTTATGGTACTGATGGGCCTCATTTTGATGTTAGTGTAGTTGAGTAACTTAATATATATTAATACATAATAATTTATAAGATGGGATTTATTTTTCATATTAATAGTATAAATCAGAGAATCAAATATTAACTCAAGTTACTTTTAAGACATATAATGGAGTATTCAAAATTGCACCAAGCATAATTAATATGCTTAAGCTGCTTTTAGATGTAGTTTTTTAATGAATGTTCTCACAATGTTTATTAAGGTTCATATTTGCTTCTTTGGTTCACAAAATTGCCAAATACACTGCATTTAGAGCTTCATATTATTTTAATATCTTTTTATTACTTTGTACACATTTATTTTGTACAAAACCATTGTAATACCTGTAAATAATTCCATAGTATCCAGTGCCACATTGTGCCCCGTGATGCACTGTAGTAAAAGCTGTAAAATGTTACTTATAACTGGTTTTGATGCATGAGCAGCAGTGACACTTCAGTTGCGGTCTGTGGCTTGTTTTGCTCACGTTGTATGTACTTTAATAAAACGAGCTTTAATTTACGTGTTGTTGTTTTTTCCATGTATCATCACAGTCGAGCCCTATCTGCCTCAATTTATCTTAATATGTGATGTCGCTGTGTCCCATTTGACCTTTGTGCAGTTCTTTGGTTTGGACACTAGAGGGCAGCAAGCATCCAACTGCAGACGGTGGAACCTTACGTAAGCACTGCTGCTACAGTATAATGAAGTATGCCAATGATAACTCAGCCCTTTTACAAGTGGATTTGACTAGTGCACACTCCATTTCCATATTTAAAAAACAAAACAAAACAAAAAACAACATATCTTATAGCTTGTATGTCTTTTTTTCTGATTTGACATTTTTATCTTATATGATCTCACTGCAGTTGAAATAAAAATAAAGCTCAGAGTTCTAATGTATTAGGAAAAGACATTTTTAATGTTTTCATAGTACTTACCACAGATTATTTAATATATAAAACAACTCAGGCCAGCCTATCAACACATCATCTCAAAACCGCACTTGTGTTTGCCTTGATGACATGGTGTTTTTCAGATGTTTGGAATGTCTAGGTGAGAAGAATAAATTAAACCAGCTAAGCATTTTGTTCTGGAAAAGTGCCACTTTTTGGAGGGGTGGGAGGCATGACTAATTGGGTTACCACTGTGCTCTGAAAACCTATCAGAAATGTAATAGGCTTATGTGTTCACTATGGAAGCTTGTTATGAGCCGAGTAAGAGGAGAGGGCCTGCTTTCTCATCGAGAAGCTCATTACAAAACAGACTCATCACCCCAATCAATAAATTGTCACAAGTAAGAAAGGACCGATTTCTCCTCCAGATTATTAACACCAACCCCCCAAGAAATGATTCACAACTGTGATGTTTCCACTCCTATGCCACTTCAGATTATTTACGGCCTCTTGAATAAATAATAATCTTAGTGCAGTGCGGTTTTTGTCCATTAGATTGCAGTGAGTCTCTTCTTCTCATGTGTGTACAGGTCTGTGATAGTTCTCAGAGATCACATTCAGTGTGGATTCATCCTCTGTGATTTCAAAAGCTGTGGGAGAGGGGGGATAAGCCTCCATAGATGTCCCCAGGGTGGGAGAGGGTGGGACAGACAGCCCGGAGCGTTTGACCTGCCCACCACCCCTGAAGCTCCTCCACTCCTTGATCCACTGATCCCTCGTGATGGGGTCCATCCGATCCAAATGCCTGGCTTGTTCAAGTGGGGAGGGGGCGATAGA
Organism: Maxillicosta whitleyi; assembly: GCA_029822895.1. Lineage (NCBI taxonomy): Eukaryota > Metazoa > Chordata > Actinopteri > Perciformes > Neosebastidae > Maxillicosta > Maxillicosta whitleyi. The sequence continues at coordinate 15,883,463 of JAPSES010000002.1, forward strand.
GTTCTTCAGCACGTGAAACATGTACCTGGGGGAGAGAGTATGGTGGTGAGAAAGTAGGCCAGAGAAAAATATGCGGCCCTTTGATGTAAATCACAGCATTCCCTCTAAATATCAGCACTTTGAGAAGCATCAGCTACCAAGAGGAAGAACACAGTCCTGCATGACCTTCACAATCTATATTATTTCATTACTGTATCAGGCGTTCATACACTACAAAACAACAATGCACATAAATCATGTGTTGTGTTAAATGAGCTGTCATATAAACTTAATACATTAAAAAAAAAAATCATGGTTATTTGGGAAGAAGGAGGATTATAACAGAAATTTAAATGCGATCCATAATTATAAACAACATGCGTTTCATCATCAGTTACTAACTTTATCTCTGGTGGTTTATTCCAACCTGAATGATTTTGTTTGTTTTAAATTAGGATAATTCACTTTGGTCATCTTCAGACTTTTCTTTGCTTTTTTTTATGCTTGAATGCTTAATGTTATTCTGTCCCAACATACACCACAAAAAAACAAAAACAATAACAATGGATTGACCAATTTATACAAATACAGCAAATGACAAAAGACAAAAAGGAAAGAAAAGGAATAAATGATCCTGGAGGATAAAAAGCTTTAATGTGGAATCTACTGTGGATGATATTTTTTCTGGTGTTGTGTTTTATATTTAATTCAGTTGTACATAAACCAAAAAAATTGGGTTAGGGATAAGACATTAAAATACTAAGTTACAGTTTATTAGTTGAACTGATTTGCAGAGAAAACAGGAATCTTCCTTTTTTTTTTTTTTTTTTTTTAGATATAATTGAACAATACACATCTATGCATAAAAAAGTGACAAATAAAGACTCCTGCTCAGTCTATGATTATGATTAACAAGGTATGGAATGGAAACTGAGCCACAGCATGTAAGTATTCTCCATAACAAAGGATGCAGGATTCATGATGGTACCTGGGCAGGAGGGCGACCACAGTGGTGATGATGCAAACCAGGTAGAACATGGGGTCTACCATCTGGCTCTGGAGGGTCCAGTATGCATTGCAGGTGACGCAGATGGCACTGTAGGCCAGCGTCACAATGAAGTACAGAGCCACGCTGCCCACCATGATTACCCAGTGAACCACGGTCTGGAAACCAGTCAATCAAAACCATAGTAAGAGTCCCATCAGTTATAAAACAGAGGAGAATAATGTGAGGAATAAGCATTCAGAGTTCCTGGCTGCTGTAAACACGGTTACCTATCACATCATAATCACATGAAAAGCAACTGAAGCTATTTAACAATGAGGCCTTCACTGACCGGAGGAACTGTATATTGTGATCACATCTAGATTTAGATATCCATCAGTTTAACACTTACCCACGCTTTGATCTCTATTGACAGGTGAAGCAGGATGGTAAATAAAGAAATTGTGTTCACAGGTGTTCCAAAGCTAAAAATATCCATGTCTGAACCTCGGTAAGCCTGAAGGGAAGACGAAAAAAGATGTTGGGAAAATTTCGGCAAAAGCATCCAACCGGTAAAATCAATACTTCACTGTGACAGACGTGTTATTACTCAGTTTTGGTAAATGTAAATGTTTTTCTTACCAAATATGGAATGAAGAAGCACACTAGACTCTGATAGAAAGCATCAAGCATGGACACCCAAAAAGTTAAAAACCTGTATTCCTAAACACACACAATGGAAAGTTATAGAACAATAAAACAATATAAGTATCATTATAATATTAACCATTTAGAACTTTAACCATTAGAACCTAGAACTATACTAAACTCATACTCGTGTTTGCTGTGATATTGTATTTTTTTCTGAATATCTATCTATCTATCTATCTATCTATCTATCTATCTATCTATCTATCTATCTATCTATCTATCTATCTATC